>CM033463.1:7486149-7856149 GCA_019425755.1 Amaranthus cruentus | reverse complement strand
ATATCATATATTTTATTTTATTTTATTTTCTTTTAATTATTTATGAAATTTTTATTATGTTATTTAGTATATGAGTATAAGATATTTTGAGATGGTTAAAACATAAATCCACAAATTTTTATTTTTCTGTTTTAAAAAATATGTCAAAAAATTTAATAAAATCGTGCATCGTACGAGCATTATCCAGTATATTATTATAGATTAACAAAATTATCAATCAATTTTTTATCTTATACACAAATTGTCATTTAAGACTATCTCTTTGTGAGACAATTTTACATTATTTAGCCCAAGTAAATTAATTAAAAAATTTACTTTAGTACTAAAATAATTATTTATAATATTTTAATGTATAATACGCTATTTTTTATATGATATTAAAATTGACATTTTAAATATTAAAATACTCAATCTTTTAAATTTAAACTCTTTAATTCCTTTCGTCTCTATATGATTTTGTCAATTACTTTTTAGTTTTTTTTTTTACTTTGCTATAATTTCCTTATGAAAATATTAATTTCATTTTGTTTTATTCTCCTCAACACATTTCAACACTATACATCAAAATTATCCACACAATTTAAAATATACCACCATTTTTTAGACTTTATACAAAGTTGAATACCACAAATACCTAACTTATCAATCAATCAAGATATTAAATGATATTAAGGTTATAAAAGTCGGATGAGATTCTTCATCAAAATCTTAATTTATGGTCTTTATCTTGTAATCATATCGACCGTTATCCATGAATGTGGTGATACATAATGTTAGCCTTTTTTTTTTAAAAAAAAATAAATACTTTAATTTTTTATAATTGTTTTTAGATAATTCAATCTCTTCCAATCAATAAGAAAGCATCCCAAAAAACACGTATTCTTAAATGAGAGTTGCTCTGAGACAATCTCTATTAAACTGATACATGTATCTTTAGTGTGTTAAAAGGATCTCCTATAATTTCAAAGTGATCAATCACAATTTATAGATCATCATCATCATACCCATTGTTGCTCATAGGAAAGCTATGATCAGGGTCTGAGGAGAGAAGGACGACGACAACTCATATCCGTAAAGGAGAGTGCGGTCAACGAGTCCCTCGGCTCAAGAATATGCAACTACTCACAAAGCCTGCAACTTACACACACTATAATCAATACCAATAATCAAAAGAAAATAGAAATAAGAGAAAGAAAATAAGATACAAATAAAAAAATCTAAAAATAAAAATAAAATAAAAAATAGATAAAAAAGTAGAAAGAAATAGAAAGGTAGTAAACAACTAGGGACATGTAACTGAAACATCTCAGTTTTTCATACGGGCTAATCTCATAATGAGACAGACGATGATGAGACAGTTTCATATAAACAAATTAAAAAAAATATATTAGTGTGGGCTAAGCAAGGCCCACATTGGGATGTGGATGGATTAATACCAATCTAAAAACTTAGTTTTGGATGAACTCGATTACAGACAACATGGGCCAGCTTATAGTTAGGATGGCGGTTGATAGCTCACCAGGACACCACTCTATCCTTCAACTATAATGACCACGTCCTTAGATAGTTTTTTATACTCCCTCCGAATCAGTTTAGATGTCTCATTTTTTTATTTGGCAAAAAATTATACTAATTGTCTCATTTCCTTTTTTATCTATCCTTCTTTTACCTAAATACCCTCACTTTTTCAATTCTCAATACCCAACTACCACCTTCACAATTAATTTAATCAATTAAAATACCCAACTACCACCTTTTTAATTGACCCCACTCAACTCTTAAAATCCGTGAAATTCCAAATGGAACATCTAAACTGATTCGGAGGGAGTATTAAATAGTTACATATAACAGAAAGTCACTTGAAAGAAATCGTGTGATTAATTTCAATTTAATTTAATTTTTTATATTTATAAATTATGACGTATCAATCTCAAGATTTAAAAGGCCAAGCCTAAAATTTAAAAACGAATAGCACAAAATTAGTCAAATTAAATAACCAAATGCGATAACAAACATTACTTTTTTTTACTTAACATTTCACCTGCAGAGTATACTACCTCACCACAACACACAAATCTAATAAGTTTTCATCCTAAAATCAATCTATAATCTTCTATAAAAAATACTAATGAAGAAACGAGACTGACACATGTCAGTCTCTCCTTCATTAGTTTCCCGCCCATTTTTCTGGATTGCAGCTGACTTTTTAGTGAAAAAATTACCTAAATCAGTTGAATTTATTTAAGTTAATAGAATACAAATTACAATTACAATATATTCTAACAATAATTTCCTAAATCAATTGAATTTATTTATAGATAGTATTCAATTTCTTGCACGTTATACATTAGAGACTTTCATTATCTATCTATAAAAATGCTAAAGAAGAAACAGTCTTGACACGTGTCAAACTGTAAGCAAAAATTTTCCCGCCCATTCTTCATGCTAATATGGTAAAAAAAGATTGACTTTTATAATTCATTTCTTAATATAGTAAATATGAAACTATATCTTTCTTATTTCCATGACAAAAGTAGGTAAATATATCTATAAAACTCTTAATTAATTATTTATTTCTTATTGAAGTAATATAACTTTTTTCTAAAAAAAAGATTTGCCAATTTATAAAAAACACAAAATAAGTACTATCCTATTTCTATAAATTATTTGATAAATAAATATATTTTTTTATCAGTAAATAAACTTATATTATTTATAGAAAATTATCTCAAATTCTTTGAGTCAACAATAAAAATAAATATTACTACCTTCTATGCAGCCTAAATGTCCCATTCATTTAGTACTCTTAATTTGTGTTTTACTCTTAATCTATAAGTTAAAACATAGTCATGTGAGATCTTATTCAATTCGTCTCAATACAAGGAATATTAATATCAAATTTTTATAATTATTAATTAAAAATTATTTGAGTTATTAAGGGTTAAAATGTTGTCTCGGCAAATGTGAAAAAAAACTAAATGAGACATCTAAGCTGAATAGGAGAGAGTATTACAATAACATCAAATCTTTGCATAAAATTTTTTTCTGCCTTTGAAATAACTTCGATATAATGAAAATTAAAGAAATAATGCAACTCATGATCAATAATAAAAATAATAATATTATAAGAAAAATTATAATGTTTAAAAAATTACCCAATAACCTTCGTGCATAAAAAAATTTTAAAAAAAAATCTTACAAATTTTTTTATACAAGTATGTAATTATATCAAGAATATTTGTTCAATCTCCGTGCAAAGCACGGGTATCTATCTAGTTGGTAATAAAAGCGATAGTCCATCAAGTCTTATGTTAGTCAACTCTTTTATAATTCTTAGATTTGAAATTACATGTGGATTATATGGTTGGGAGTTAGGACAAGTTCTGGAGTAGTGCAAAAACAATAGCCGAATGGCGAATTTCTCTACATAGCTTGATCATGCGGCCGCAAATGAAGAACCACAATAGCACATATACAAAATCCAAAACCTCAATCAAATTAACAGGTCTAGTATGATCTTGAACCCTTGTCCATCCGTATTTGTATGGGGTATATAAACACACAGGTACTCTCTTGAGAGATCGTCTATAGCATAGACGTCTCTTAAGAGCCCAGCCCATATCTGTCTTTTAACTTACAAAACCACCAATTAGTTTTTTTTTAATTTATAAGGGTCAACCCCAAAACTTGAAACATCTATTGTATAGACGGTTTCAAGTAAAAATTTGTGACAAACACAAGGACCAAGCTAATTAAAGGTGGGCCAAAAATTGTAAGTACACCAATTGTATAAATGAATCAAGTATGGGAAAGCTGATCTGTTCTTTTGTCCTAATTGGACCAATAAAATGTCTGGATAAAAAATGCTCTCTGATTATTAGTTTTATTAGGCTACTCGATTTTGATTCACAATAATTGAAAGGATCATACTTATGAGTGTTTGTTACTCCCTTCTAAATTTGGTAATATGTGAGACTAAAATAAAATTATGTGAATTGTAATAAATCTTGATTGCCATATCCCACCAATCAACAACTATAAGTTATATTTTTTTCTAAAAAAAATCATAACTTTACTCTTAAATTAATTGAAAGAAAGTGTTTATTTTTTTTAAAAAAAACTATTCTTAGCTATAGTAGGATACCTGCCTAAAAGTGTTCAAAACACATTTTAATATTCAATATGACTACCTTTGTTATGTCTGTAAGAGATTGTCCTAACTTTCTTTAATATTTCATCTCTTTATGAGTACTTTGTTTTAATTCCTTTTATATATATAAAAGCTCTAACTATCGATCTATATCTATACATCTATACAATATACTAATGCAGAAACAATTGGGACACATGTCGACTTTATAGTAAAAAAAGTTCCGCTCTTTTCAAGTTCGAATTAGGCAAAATTATTTTAGCATATCATGCATGTAATATCTTTCTGGTTAGATTAGTTTAATTAATTAGTTACAAAAGATTTTAAAACTATACCTTATTTACTATTTTTAATATATACAATCAATTAAGATATTTAATATCTTTTAATTACAATGGACAATTATCGAATGAAATATTAGTTATTTATGTAAAAGATATACTTTCAATAAAATAATTTTGTACATTTATAGTTTCAATATAATTAAGGAGTTATACAATAATTTAATTACATATATATAATTATAAATTTTAAATTAAATAATTCATAAACCGTGATTGACATTAAATCTATATATTTTTTTTTATTCTCCAAACATTTCAACTCTTATTTAATAACGTCTTGACAATTTATATGGTCCCATTATTTTTAATTATAGTGTAAAATTATACTATTATTGCAACTTGTAACCTATTGGCTATTAGGGACAAAAAAATACCATAACTAAAACTCTTGAGATTTATTTGCACTAACAAGTAGAAAATCATAATGCGGAATTCGGTTTGGATTTAATTTGGTGAATACTTGATTTGTATTAATTTATTAATGAGCGGAACACTCTATTTATACATAATTTGACCATCTAATAAGGAAACAAAAATATTACGGAATATTAAAATTATGGAAACTAAATCAGAATAACATAAAATATAAAATAAAATATTCTACTAATATTATTCTTTCCTACACTCCCCCTCAAGTTTGGTCTTGGTATCATCGAGACCGAACTTGTCAAAAAATATTCTTCAATGCTTTTGAGCCAATTGCCTTGATTAGAAAATCTGCTAGTTGATCTTTTGATTTTGCAAAGGAAATTTTGATTATTTCTTCTGCAATTTTTTCATAATTAACTTTTAATTTTTTGAATTTAGATAAAAGGTCAAGAAATAAATTGGGTTGGTTTATTTTGTTATTTGGGTCAAAGATTGGAATTTTAGGGTGTGGTCTTAATTGAATTTTGGGTTTAGGTTTTATGGGTAGAGTAAGATTTTTCTTTTTTCTTTGTTTTGTAAGAAGGGATTTTTGTAAGATAAATGGGTAGGGAGTTTTCGTGAGGAAAATTGGTAGGATTGATTTTTGTGGGTCATGGAGAAGGAGGTTACAAGTTTGATTGATGGGTTTGGGTGGATTTGGTTCTTGTTCGTTTGTCCCTTCTTCTTTTGAAATTTGATTTTCATCTTTTTCTTTACTCTTCCTCTCGCCATTAACTTGCATACTCAATTCTTCTACATTACTACCCCTCGCGACCTCACGCTCGATGGTGTCGTTCTCGGGAGGTAGTGAAATTGGCCCGTATAGAGTATGAATCCAAGTCCATAATTCATGGGCAGTGGTAGTGAATGAAATAACGAGGTCGATAATGTCGGAGTTAATACATGCAAGAATCCATAACATAACCCTGGCATCATTTTGTTTCCATTGTGGAGTTACAGTCGTCGGGGGAATGACGGTGATATGATTGAGCATCCCATGATCACCAAGTTCAACATTCATTTCTTTACTCCACGTGGTGTAATTTTTGTGGTTTAATTTTGCAATATGGATTGGTTGTTCAAGTTTTGAGTCTTTTTTTGAAAAAGTTGGAACATTTGTTCCATTTGGGCCATGGAAATCATGGTCTTGGTTTGGTTTTGGTTTTGATTTTGTTTGGTTTGATTGGTTTTGTTTTGAATTGGTTTTTGTTTGGATCGATTTTGTCCGATTATGATCAATGATAAAATACCGATAGAGTTTTTCCGTCCAGGAAAACCTTACGGCGCTGATACCATGTAGAAAATCATAATGCGAAATTCGGTTTGGGTTTAATCTGGTGAATACTTGATTTGTATTAATTTATTAATGAGAGGAACACCTCTATTTATACATAATTTGACCATCTAATAAGGAAACAAAAATATTACGGGATATTAAAATTATGGAAACTAAATCAGAATAATATAAAATATAAAATAAAATATTGTACTAATATTATTCTTTCCTAAACCCACGGGTTAAGAACGTTGAATTGCACATACACTCGGTGAGGTTCATTGTTTCCCAAAACCATATGGTAGTAGGAAGAGTAGCTCACCAATTATATATACAAGTCAACTACCCACTATTTTATCGATGTGAGATCTTGCCTCACATGTGAAGTATTTCGAACACTCCCCCTCACATGTGAGCCACATCATACCAGGAACCACCTTCGGCTCTGATACCATATTAGGCCGTGACAATTCGTCACATAATCTCACCGTGGCTCACTCGTGTGGACACGAGACACCTGTGGGCTCGGGCTCACAAACCCACGGGTCAAGAGCGTTGACTTGCACATACACTTGGTGAGGGTCATTGTTTCCCAAAACCATATGATAGTAGGAAGAGTAGCTCACCAATTATATATACAAGTCAACTACCCACTATTTTATCGATGTGAAATCTTGTCTCACATGTGAAGTATTTCCAACATAACATACAAACTCATCTCAAACTCTCCTAATTCTAAGTCTAAAGTCTAAAAGCAAACTCTCCGAAGATAACTTTAGCTTGGACTAGAAAGGTAAGAAACAAAAGTAAAGAATTAAAAAATAATAAATTCTTGTAAAAGACGATCTTTTTGAGAGACCATCTCTAATTGAACGGGCCCATAAAGGAAAATTTAGAGTAAAAGTAGATATTAAACTTTAATGGGCTGGGCCTCATAGACGTCTTTCAAAAAGACGGTCTCTTAGGAGACTAGCTGTTAAAAAATTAAGATAATAATGATATTATTATTTTTATTTTACCCACAAACTTTATTTTAAATATAGTTTATACATATATTTCATCCTCTAATTGTTTCTAACCTTATTTTGTTGTTATAAATAAAAATAACAATATAAAAAAGAATTCCATGATCCTCACCACTATTCCATTGGACTACTGCCTACTGCAAAAGTGGAATCTACTAACGAAGTATGTCACAAGTGCCAACTGAGTGTCATACCGTCTCAGTCACTCATCTCAGTAATTATATTTAAGACACAGTTTTATAATCAAACTGTTTTTATTAGACTGATTTATATATATTTAGTGTCTTAAAATAATTATTTATAATTAAATCTTTACAAATGGTTAAATGAGACAGTTTCATATGAGACTATATTTTTTATTGGCTTGATCTATAAATATCTATTAATGAGTTAAAATAATAACTGACAATTTTTAAGTGATCAATTAAAAAATAAGCTAATTATATGAATCCGTCTAATAGTTAAAATACGTTAAAATATTTTTTTTTCTTATTTTTTTAAAAAAGTAAGCCTAGTAAAAGTTAGAGAGCGTCAGTAAAAATTAAACCTATAACAGAAAGTGATAAATCCCGCCTAAAATAAGATCTGATTCTCCTCTGTTTCATCCCTGTTTTAACAACTTGTATAACTTTTATCCATCCTCCATAGACATTAATATATCTTTCCATTATAAGTACTCATCTCAAAGACGTGGAAAACCAATCATGAACCTTAAACCTCTTAATATCCACCTTTCATTTCCTCAATTTCTTTACGCCATCTTTTTCTATAAATACCCTTAATTTCAATTATCTTATCACCAAACAAAAAATGTCTCATAACAAATTTTTTCTTTTATTAGTCCTCCTTTGTCTTATCCTTAGCGCAGAAGCCCGGGTCCCGTTTTCTTGTGATCCAAGAAACAGGTTAACCAGGACACTGCGCTTTTGTAAGGTAAACCTCCCAATACGAGTACGAGTACAAGACCTTATTGGGAGGTTGACCTTACAAGAGAAGGTTAGATTATTGGTGAATAATGCGGCCGGTGTGCCGCGACTTGGTATTCAAGGGTATGAATGGTGGTCCGAGGCTCTACATGGAGTATCCAATGTAGGGCCCGGAACTAAGTTCGGAGGGGCTTTTCCGGGTGCCACAAGTTTTCCTCAAGTCATCACCACTGCTGCATCCTTCAATGCCTCGCTTTGGCAAGCTATTGGACAGGTTTTATAAAAAACTCTGCCTTTTGCATTTATACATAAACGAAATAAAAGTTTATAAAATTTAATAGTAAATGTTAATATTTAACGACAATCTGAAATATAATTATGATTTTATGTCAAAACATAAATTTAAAAGTTATTTGTTATTTTTAAATATTTTAATTTAATTTTTATTTAGAATAAATATCAAATGTCAAAACATAAATAGCATGATTGTCACTTTAACATTGAATAATAACTCAGATACATAAACCTAACGATATATATTGATTATGCTCATACTAGTGAAGTAATGATAAAAAGATAAAACGATAGATTCCACTAAATTAACTACATTTTAATTTCTAATGTGTGAATTTTTATAAATAAACATTGCAAAATGAAAAAGTTACTAAAATAATGCAACGTCGGCCAAAAATTATGAGATGTTTCAATGTTAAAACTAATTTTTAAAATTTGAAATAGCGTAATATTTAAGGCATTCGCTCTGATAAGAAAAAAAAAACCTTGTAACAACATAAACACTCATGTAATCCACATTAGGTATCAAGTGGTTGTGGCTAAAAAATTGAGTAAGGCATGCGTTTATTGGACTCAAGTATGGTTTTTGCAGTCGTTAAATTTTGTGCTTCTAAGTTTATAACATATGATTTAAAAAATTAATCTCACACATTTAAGTTAAATATTATGCAAATTCAAAGTGGTAGAAATATCTAAAAAAAACTAGAGTTAATTCGTGACGAATGAATCTTAACAAACATGCTAACAGACCTTGATGAAAATATATTGATAAATATATTGATAAGGGCATTTTGTCATTTAATAAAGAATATAATTAAAATTTTATGTACAATGTAATATAATATCTTACTAATATTTTTTTTCCTATTATTGCAATTTAACTTTGTTTACAAGTTATAAAAAAATTAAAATAAGGGAGAAAATATGATATTATTTCTTTAGAAATTGACGCAAGTGGACAATAGGTCCATGAAAGAACCATATTTTGTTTATTATGTACTTTTTTAATCCTGGAGAATGTTTATAGTGACTGGCATGTGGGCTGAAGTAATAGCATAAATGATGAGTATACAAAAAGCATGCTCAACTTATCCCTTTACTATAATGTTTTTGTTAGTTACTTTTTTCTGTCAATCCTTTAAAATTCTGTTATCCCATCATATCATACCTCCTCATTGAGTAATTTCTAATTCATTGCTTTTTTAACAACTTATTTTAGTGCTCTCTACCATTAACTTTGTATTTTTTCTATTCTTATGAGAATCCACGTAAATTTTTTGGATGAAATTATGTGAAAAGATCATGTATTAGGTTGGAGAATAATATAAGAAATAAATAGATGATAGAAATGAGTCGTTTGGAGAGAATGATAATAAATTTGTGAATGTGATTAAAAAAAGAGTGCGACACCAATATCAAAACAGAAAAGAATGGAAATGAGTAAAACAAACTATTATGAAAAAGTTGTGCAAATTTAGAGAAACAAATGAAATAACATTTAAGTTAACATATAAGTTTTTCCTATGAGAGTTTTTTTTTTTTGAGATTTGTTGCAAATTTAATGAACAGAGAGTACTATATAATATGTTAATCTAATGTTAGTTCTAATTCAAAGCAATTGTTTTATTTGATTTTTAGACACTATTTATTACTCCCTCCTATTCACCTTAGGTGTTCCATTTACTTTTGGGACACTATTCATCTGTCACTCTTACATTGCATTTTATTATTAATCTATAAGTTAAAACATAGTCATGTTGGATCTTATTTGATTCGTTTTGATGTAAAGATTATTAATATCAACTTTTTATAATTTTTAATTATATATAACTCGATATATTAAGGATCGAATAAGTGCATTAGATAGAGTGTATAAAGTAAATGAGACACTTAAGATAAATAGGAGGGAGTAATCATCATTTCTAATTTAAAATTTAAAAATATAATCAAGTGAGATCTGTTTGATTCGTTTTAATGTAAATTTTATTAATATCAATTATAATTGATGTCCATATATGGGAGTAGTATTCTCTAACCAACTTAATTTAATTCTCTTAAATGGAATCTGAAAGATTAGAAGATTGCTAAGCTTCTCTCCCTTTCAAATTAGTGCTCAATGCCCGTAATGGAATGTTAAGTTAGGAACACTTACTGTATCACTTTTCAAATAAAATCGATATTATAAATTTAATTATCATTTAACCCTTTTCTTAATTTCTTCGTTCAGTCTGAATCAATAATCGTCATTTGTAAATTAAAAGTAAATTGAAAAAAATATACTAAATTGAAACACAAAAATTCCTAATCAATAACCGTGATTTGTAAATAACCATAAAAAGACAAAAATAATAATATTAAAATAAACAAACTCAAAAAAGATAAATTAAAACAACAAACCTCTTACTCTATCACATCTTAATACATAAGAGTGATTTATTAGCTTCATAAATAACCGTTATTTACTGAGACTTTCTCATTGAAACAGGTGGTGTCAGATGAAGCAAGAGCAATGTATAATGGAGGAAAAGCAGGATTAACATATTGGAGTCCAAATGTAAACATATTTAGGGACCCAAGATGGGGTAGAGGTCAAGAAACTCCTGGTGAAGACCCCACTTTATCAGCTAAATATGCAGCCACTTATGTTAGAGGACTTCAAAGTATTTACAATAGGAATAGATTGAAGCTTGCTGCTTCTTGTAAGCATTATACTGCTTATGATCTTGACAATTGGAATGGCGTTGATCGTTTCCATTTTAATGCCCGAGTAAGTCCTTTTTTTTTTTATTAAAAATAATTTATTAAATTACGTGTACATTTTATTTGCTATTACGAGTCAATCGGAAACAACATTTTTGTTAAATTTATTATCAACGAGGGTAAAGTAGTGCACATCTAGTTAAATTATATGACATATCATGAGGCCTCTCTACCATTAACTTAAGCTTTTGGTTGTATTGACTCTTTGACATGGTATTAGAAGCCTGCGTAACAAAAGGTTACGAGTTCGAATCTCATTCACCCCTCATTTTAAATGGAATATTCAACGCTAGGTATGAGGCTGGTTGCTAGCTTATGCTGCTTCCGCACTTCTAGCCCAAAACGCTCTCGTGTGAGGGGGTCGGTATATTTTGGAGATTTGACCATCAATGCAAGTTTTTTGTTGAGTTGATTTTTTTTGACACATTCGACCCTCCAAATTCTGCTATAGACGAGAGCCGTTTAACGTCATTGGAATAATAAAATGTTGTGTCATTGTTGGATATTTTTGTATATTTTTTATTTTATTGTTTTGGTTATAAGGGTTTCTTTAGTTATCCTCGTCTAGTGGTCCTTCTTTATGAATTGTCCATATCAAAGAAATCAATAGTATCTAGCCGGACTAAATTGAGTATGTTATTATTGATAACATTATGGCCTATGATAACATTATGGCCTATGGAAGATATACAATATCTATAATGGAATATTTGAAACATTTTATTGTTTTTTTTGGAAAAATTACCTTGAATAATCCAAACTATTCATGATTTTCCTACAATAATTCCACCTATTGATTAACCATGAATAATCCCAACTTTGAGGGGTATTTTCCTAGAGTAAATTTGGATAACCCGATGACCTGCTATAGTAGGTAATTCACCAAAAAAATTAATTAAACATTAAATTAAAATTAGAAAATATTTTTGAAAATTTACATAAAAAATTTTAAGTAATAAAAAAAATCATAAATTTTTTATGAATATTTTTTTTACATTTTTTTCGACATTTTAATTTAATTTATCTTTTTTTTTTTAAAAAATAAAACTTGCTATAGCAAGTCATCCGGTCACCGGGTTTACTCTAGGAAAATGCCTCTCAAAGTTGGGATTGTTCATGGTTAATCAATAGGTGGGATTATTGTAGGAAAATCATGAATAGTTTGAATTATTTTAGGTAAATTTTTTTTTTTAGAATTATAATGTTGATAAAGGGGCCGGAAAACCATCAAATATTTTCATTTTTGCATTTTTCTATATTAGTATAACTAAGTTGAATAATTAACATACACATTTAATTTATTTATGACTCTTACCTTAAATTCAGATGATTGAACAACTATTTAGAGTGGTTGTCTTCAAATCACACCACTATATTAAATTCAGTTAAACACAAATTTATGAAACGTATGTAAATATTAAGTTTATGGGACCCTCTCTTGACAGACCGTCTATACTATGGACGTCTCTCAATAGCCTAGTTCATATCTCCCTTTTAACTAACAAAACCACAATCAATTTTTTTTTTGTAATTTATCAATTGGTCAGCCCTAAAACTTGAGATGTCTATTGTATAGACGATCTCAAGTAAGAATTTGTTTAAGTTTATAATTATTAGCCGTTACTTTAAAATCAAAAGCTTAAGTTTCATTAAAAAAAACCAATAATTAGATTGCATCATGGTATGCTTTAAAATTGTACACAATGCATGAAATAACTAATGTAGCAAAATGAGTAGTTGTGAACTTTTATTGTCGGTTTAATAGTGATATTTTTTCTCACAATATATTATTATTATATGACAATATAATAATAGTTTACGACTGCGTGTATACGATGCAACACTACTAAAACTAAAACAATGTAGGGACGAGCTAACAATATAAGTACACAAAAGTCAAGAATTGACAATGGAACAAATTGTATAACACAACACTAATTACTTGAAAAATACAAGCACGCCACATTCTGATGAATTGGATGAGAGTGTTACTACGTAGATGATGTGGAATGAAAACAATGGGACTTAACTCGGGACAACTATGTCCTGAGGTTACAATTCTTGCACGCAAACAACACTAATCTACATTTAGCGGAGGACTCACCTACCTTAGGACATGGCAAATTATCCCTGGCCCCGCTATTATTCCTCGGTTCCATAATACTTGTTAATGAGGGTAACATGTGAACGTTGTGTGGGAAAATATTACTATTAGTAGAAAATTACTAGGAAAAATATAACTTTTTGTTTATTTTCCTATAATAATACAGATTTTTGATTAATCATGAATAATACCAACTTTATAAGGTGTTTTTCTAGAATTTCTCCAACATGTAAAAAAATCAAATTATAGGAGATTATATAACAAGAAAAAGTAAAATTAGCTAATAAACTAAAGTTGGTATTATTCTTAGAAAAAATTCCCCTAAGTTGGTGTTATTCATAGTTAATTAAAAGTTGGTATTATAGTAGAGAAATTGACAATATTTTTTTAGCTATTAGGCCGTGCTATAAAAAAAATTATGAATTTACCTTTATTTTCCGAATATGTTTTATACCTTATCGATATTGCAATTTGTGAAATCTGATTAATTTAAGTGAAATGTAATAATCTTTAATAGTCTATGTATACAGTGTTTTTATATGAATCTTAATTACAAGTTAAAATTACGGATTTATAGGTGACAAAGCAAGATTTAGAGGACACATATAATGTGCCATTTAAGGCTTGTGTACAAGAAGGAGAAGTAGCTAGTGTGATGTGCTCCTATAACCAAGTAAATGGTAAGCCAACTTGTGCTGATGCTGATCTACTTCGCAACACTATTCGTGGCCAATGGCACCTTAATGGGTAAACAACCCTTTTTTCCTAGCTTTGTCTTTGCATTCCAATTATTCTTTCAATCTTTTTTTCATTCTGTGTTAGGTTAGAGAAGCCCTACAGAAATAAATCCTTTCAGTATGTAGTGAAAATCGACCGAACCCTTATCCTAATGGTAAAGGGTAAAACCATCAACGATTAGACTAATGTTGGGATGAATCATCCTAAGATTTGAGGGGCATGGGGCAAAACATTAATTATGAGCCCCTAATTACTTAATATACTATTACAAGCCCCTAATTACTAAATATTAAAGTGTATTTTTTCTATTTTTTAGGATGGGCTTGGGGCACATGCCCCTCTTGCCCCCTTATAAGGTCGGCCTTACCCACATCGCTAAATTAAGATGGTGTGCATATTTTATAAGTCATTAGAGCCCTTCTTTCCATTGTCATTTGGTTTTGGGATGGTATCTCAATGACTTATGAAGTGTGTGCCCCTCGTGTTTCGTAGATTTGGCATTGACAATAAGTCCAGTTAAACTTAACATGGTATCAGAGCCGATAGTTAGATCAAAAATTAAAATAAATGTCGGAAACGAATGACTTTTCTACCCTAATTGATTATTCCCACATGCGAACTTGACGGGATTTCGCATGTGAGGGGGTTGTTGGGATGTTTAATCCGACATCGCTGAATTAAAGATAGTGTGCATACTTATAAGTCATTAGAACCCTTGCTGCCATTGACATATGGTTTTGAGATAATATTATAAAGTGCATACATTTCTTATTTTCTCGATTATATGCTGACATTAACAATAAGTCGTTACTCAAAATAATAATTCATCGTGAAATTGATTTTCTTTTGTTAAAAACTAGGTACATTGTGTCTGATTGTGATTCAGTTGGTGTAATGTATGATTCTCAACATTACACAAGGACTCCTGAAGAAACAGCAGCTGATACAATCAAAGCAGGTTTAGACTTGGATTGTGGGCCCTTTTTAGCAGTACATACTGAAGGGGCAATAAGGAAAGGACTATTGAAAGAAACTGATGTGAACCAGGCCTTAACTAATACCATTACAGTCCAAATGAGACTTGGAATGTTTGATGGTGAACCATCAGCTCTACCATTTGGAAAATTAGGCCCAAGAGATGTTTGTACTCCGGCCCATCAAAATTTGGCCCTTGAGGCTGCCCATCAAGGGATTGTTCTTCTTCAAAATCGGCCTCGATCACTGCCCTTGTCTCGAGCCCGCCACCGAACTATTGCTGTTATTGGGCCTAATGCTGATGCCACTGTTACCATGATTGGTAACTACGCCGGTGAGTTTATAAGAAATTTTCTAAATAAGCGTAAAATCAAGGTGATTCCCAAAATAAGCGTTTCTATGTTGGAATCCGAGGTTTAGATGTGTTCGCTATTATTGTCAAGGAACAACCTCAATCAAAAGCTTAAGTTGGTGGTTGAGGCCCTAGGATATGTTTAATACTGTAACACGCACCTCACACAGGAATCTTTGGACTATAAGTGTGGATGTAGCACAAACTCTCCTCATACATGGCGCTTAATACTCCCGTTTAAAATGAGGGGTGATTGAGTATCGAACCAGTGATTTCTTGTAACACTGGCTTCTGATATCATGTCAAGAAACCAACCCAACCAAAAACTTAAGTTTATGGTTGAACCCCGGATATGTTATATACTCTAACGGTTACTAACAGCGAACAACAAAATTTAGTCAAAAATTCAAGTAAATCTTTGTTCACTATTAAGTATTAAAAAATATGGTTGATGTGTATGTAGGTGTGGCATGTGGATACACATCTCCTTTACAAGGCATATCAAGGTATGCAAGAACAATCCATGAAGCAGGATGCATGGGTGTTGCTTGCAATAGCAACCAACTATTTGGGCCAGCAATAGCAGCAGCAACTCATGCTGATGCAACAGTCTTAGTAATGGGCCTGGACCAATCCATTGAGGCCGAAGCCCTCGACAGGAAATCAGTTCTTTTACCGGGCCATCAACAAGACTTAATTTTAAGGGTGGCCATGGCCTCAAGAGGCCCAACTATTTTAGTGTTGATGTGTGGTGGGCCCGTTGATGTCTCCTTTGCTAAACATGACCCTAAGATTAGTGCTATTTTGTGGGTTGGTTATCCTGGTCAAGCTGGAGGTACTGCTATTGCTGATGTCCTATTTGGTACCGCAAATCCAGGTAAACAACTACTTTTACTTTTTTCGGCCGGTCTTCTGAAAGACGTTTCTTAAGCCTAGTCCATTAAACCTTAATATACACTTAATGTATCCGTATTGCCTACTTATATTATCTTAATACCAACTTACAATATACTTAATGCCTACCGAAATAGTACTTAAAATGCCTATTTACAATATTCTTAATGTCTATCGAGAGATGGTTTCTTGTTGAGACAAATAAATAGCCAAACTAATACAATTATTAACATATGAGCTTCTTGTTTTAAGATTGTCTTATCGATAGAGGGTATCTGACAAGAGTAGCTCAAACTGTTGGAAAATATAATTCCCAATGACACTCGTGGTATAGTAATTTAAAACGTAATTTTATTACTATACACACAACTCAATTTACAAGAAGGACAATTTATAATTTAGAGGACACACACTCAACACAATTAATTTGGGACACTTACACTTAGACTACAACTTAGACTAATACTTACTAATACTCTCACTTTGTGATTACAACTCACTCTTAGTTGTGTCTCTCTACACCACACAACATACTAATTGCCATTTCCTATTTATACTAGTGCTAAGTAGACTAAACTACATTATCTAGATTATTCCATAAGCTCCTACATATATATATAACTAGAATAGTCCAAAGCTCTAGAATTCTCTACATCAATTTTACTCATTGACTTCTAGAACTCATATCATACAAATTAACTTTTTAATTCATCTAGAATTTTCTTTATCATAATCCTAGAAAGATTTTTCTAGATTATCTCTAATACTCCTCCTAATCTAAAAAATCTTGTACAAAAGTTATTGAAATACCTCCACTGCTTCATTAAATCGGACCTTTCTCTCCGACTTCTTTTTACGCTCCAACTTGTGTTTTCCAATAACACAACCATCAAGATAACAAATATTATTATCCGTCCTCTTTCCTTGCAAGACCAAGCGATCACGATAATAGACCTTGCACCACTTGCCATTACCAACGTAGCTATATCCACTTCTTGTCAACTTACCCAAAGATATCACATTAGCTCGAGCTCTAGGTACATACCTCACATTATGGAAGGTCTTAACATATCCATCATGGAGCCTTATTTTTACATTGCCCAAGCCTTCAACTTTTAACTTACGTCCATCACCGGTTTGAACGTAACCAAAATCACCTTTTTGCTCCAACGTCTCGAACATTTCTTGGTCCCTACACACATGTATAGAGGCGGCCGAATCCAACACCCATATCTCTTGACTCACCTCCTTCATATTACATTGAGTCAAGAAAATCTCTTCACTATAAATTTCTTGTTGGGCTACATTAGATGAACCACCCTCTTCATTTAACTTTACCTTGCCCAGCTTCTCTTGCAATCCTTTTAAATTCTTTAAATCTTCCTTTGCCTTTGGGCAATTACGTTGAATATGCCCCTTCTCATGACAATAGTAACATTCCCGATCATTCCACTCTCTTGGTCGGGACTTTGATCTATAATGAGTGTCATTACGTCTCAATTTATTCCTCCCTCTGCCGGACTCCTCTGCAGCTAGTGCTCGATCATCTCCTCCTCGACCGTCTTCATCTTCGGACCCTTCTCCATCCATTTTGGATACCATCCTTTCATTTTCCCTCACAATTGTTATTGCTTCCTCCAGTGTTATCTTCTCTCTACCTACAAGCAATGTTTGCACAATAAGCCTGTAGGACTTTGGTAATGAAGCCAATAACAAGAGGGCCTGCTCCTGGTTCGATATCTTCTCGTCTGCATTTAACAATTGACATACTAGTTGATTAAATTTATTAATATGGTCTTGGAAGGTCATACCTTTTCTCATTTTTAGCTGGTACAACTCCCATCGCAAACACAATCGGTTGGTTAGGGACTTCGACGCGTATATTCCCTGCAACTTCTCCAACAATGCCCTCGGGTCAGTCTCCGTCAAGAAATTATACTTGATCTCCGGAGCAATCGCCAACTGAATGGTGCTGACTGCCTCTTTCTTCTTTGATGCCCAAGCCGCAACATCCAAATTATCTGGCTTCTTCTCCTCTAAAGCCATGTCTAAATTTTGTTGTACCAACCAATCCTCTATCGTACTCTTCCAAACCATGAAATTGATCTTCCCATCGAATAATGGGATTTCAAATTTTTGCAAGCTTGTAGCCATGTCCCTTCTCAAATTCCTCTACTAAAAAACTCTTGTCCTTCAAGCAACTCTTCTCAACCTAGCTCTGATACCAAATGTTGGAAAATATAATTCCCAATGACACTCGTGGTATAGTAATTTAAAACGTAATTTTATTACTATACACACAACTCAATTTACAAGAAGGACAATTTATAATTTAGAGGACACACACTCAACACAATTAATTTGGGACACTTACACTTAGACTACAACTTAGACTAATACTTACTATTACTCTTACTTTGTGATTACAACTCACTCTTAGTTGTGTCTCTCTACACCACACAACATACTAATTGCCATTTCCTATTTATACTAGTGCTAAGTAGACTAAACTACATTATCTAGATTATTCCATAAGCTCCTACATATATATAACTAGAATAGTCCAAAGCTCTAGAATTCTCTACATCAATTTTACTCATTGACTTCTAGAACTCATATCATACAAATGAACTTTTTAATTCATCTAGAATTTTCTTTATCATAATCCTAGAAAGATTTTTCTAGATTATCTCTAATACAAACAAGAAGTTCACATGCTAATAATTTGTATTATTGGGCTATTTAACTCATGTATGACAGTATGAGGTACGTCTCATGATGAAACTGTCTTGTACAAGCATTTATGGTTTTCAATTCATATAAAGTGTTTGGAAAACTAGAATTATTGAAAAATTTTAGTTTATTTAGCTATAAATAGATGGCAGGGTGAAATTATCTAATGCTAGTGTTTTATAAATTAGTAGGTTGGAACAACTTACTTATGAATCAACTAGTTATACAAAAACCTAATCCCACATGTGTGTTCAAATTAGCTACTAAATAAATTCAATTGTCTAATTAACTATTAGCTATCAGCGGTTTTTCAAAAACTCTCCTAATTTTTTAATGATTGTGTTTAATTTTTTGTTTTGATATTAATTTTAGGAGGAAAGTTACCAATGACATGGTATCCCCAAGACTATGTATCAAAGATATCAATGGCGGACCTAGCAATGCGGGCTAACCCATCAAGAGGTTATCCGGGCCGAACTTACCGTTTTTATAAAGGCCCTGTTGTATTCCCCTTTGGGTTTGGGCTAAGCTACACTCGTTTTACCCAATCCTTGGCCCATGCACCCACTATGCTAAAGGTATCTTTATCTAACCAACTCACTAATTCAAATATAACCACATTGAAAACCAACAATGCCATAAGAGTGTTACATACAAATTGTGACTCCACACCTTCCCTAAGACTACACATTGATGTCACAAACACGGGCGAGATGGACGGGTCCCACACCGTCCTCGTATTCTCGACCCCATCCCATGGGACCCACTCGTCCGAGAAGCAATTAATTGGGTTTGAGAAGGTTCATGTGTTAGCTGGTTCGCAGCAACGAGTGAGGATGAAATTACACGTTTGCAAGCATTTTAGTAGGTTTGATAAATTTGGAATTAGAAGAATTCCAATAGGTGAACATACCCTTCATATTGGGGATGATCTCAAACATCAACTTTCTATTGATGTTGATCAAGGAGTTTAAATGAGATTTTAGTATGGTGATATAAATGGTAGTTAAAATTATATATACCATGTAGTTTGTAAGAAGCTAATTAAGTATTGATTAAGCATAAGGTGTTAAGTACCTTGTGCAATATAGAGCCATTATTATTGAGAAGTGTACAAAAATATGTATTAGTTTGATTTGATTTTCATTGTTTAATGTTCATTAAGATTGATCTTAATCACAATTATTAGAGAAAAGATCTATGCTATGTTTGAAGGTATTCTGGTTGTTTTGTACAAGACATTATTATACGTTAAATCTATTGAAGATTTTCCTTACTATATTGAACAGATCCTCTCTTGAGAGACCGTTTATAGTATAGACGCCTCTCAAAAGCCCAGTTCATATCTCCCTTTTAACTTATAAAATCACTAATTAATTTTTTTTAATTTATAAATTGGGCCAACCCAAACTTGAAACGTCTATTGTATAGACGGTCTCAAGTAAGAATTTGTGTATATTGATTTGCATTATCAATCAACATATAAATATTTGAAAATTTGAAATAGATAAGATTCTTAATCAAAAAAAAGCATGCAATAAGATCCAAATCAAACTTATTCTAAATATAAGTGTATGATACCCTAGAGCACAGGTTCGGGTCTGATAAACTGGTCAAAAAAATCAAGTGTCTGTTTGCACTTGGTAACTGTGAACAGGTCAAACAGGGTCAACATGCTGATTTTAAGACAAGAGTTGTTCGCACTTAGTAAGTGCGAACATACTGAAAACCTAAAACAGGTTGTTCGTTATTAGTAACAGCGAACAACTTGTTTCAGTTTTTCAGTCTGTTCGCACTTACTAAGTGCGAACAGCCCGAACCTAAGGTTTGTGGATTACAAGCTTAATTTTGAAATAAGTTTAATAATGATCTTATGCTCTTTTTTATAATAATCTTATTTATTTTAAATTTTCTAAAAAGGTGTGCAATGGGGAGGAGCCCATTGAATGCGTGTGACTGGCCCGTTTTAAAAGGCTTGAGCCCATTAAATATCCAATCCAAAATTAGAAAAAGTCTGAAAATATTTGAAATAGATAAATCATGAATAATTCGAAATGATATATAAAAGAAATCGTAAATGAAGTTGCAATTCTGAAATAGTCTCTTTTTAAAGATAACTTTTAAACATTGCGGTGGAGTGACTACAGCTTAGTGACTGCACAAAAAATAGCGATGGCCTGGGGTCGTAGTGAGTTAGTCGTTAATAAGAAAAAATTAATAAAATCAAAATAAAATGACGTGGTCTTGGCTATGGCGACGACTTGGGGTCGTAGTCAGCTTGTATTCATTTTCGAAAGTAAATAATGTTATTCACGTTTAATATTTAGGCGATGACCTAGCAGCGCCAAGAGTCACCGCCAATTTTTGTTCTCGACGCTAGCTCGTCGTCATTTTTGAAAATTGGCAACGATTTTGTGCCCATCGCCTTTTCGTCGTTGCAATTTTAACTTTTCTTTTCTTTGTAGTGTCATACTCTTATATAATTCTTCGTTCTAATTATTAAGCGTAATTATTTACACTTATTTATACCTGTTTAATTTCTTTTTTTTTATGTATTTGGATGTTTGTACTTGTTTTTCCTAACTCACTTTGCATCAACTACCATTTTGGTCCGTCCCATACTCCTACTCATTTTGCATCGTTTTTATTTTGGAAAATGGCCCATAATTTTCTTCTAATCTCATCTATACATATTTTCTTTTAATCTCATCCATACATTCTAACTTTCTTTTAATTCCATCCACATAATTTATTCTCTCTATTCATTTATCACCAATTTCTTAAAATCTCAAAATTTCTTTTTGCTTCAAATCTATCATGACAGAGAAATTACTTTTAAAATATACTTCTAGTAGACAAAAACAAAAAAAAAAAATTGGTTGTTGTAAGTTAAAGCCACATTATTTGATGTAAGCCAATGTACAAGTGTTTGAATAAATTAAAATGAAGGAACTTTAAACAAGAGAAACTATCAAACCCAACCGTTAAGTAGTAAGTGTCTTTTTTCTCAACCACTTGACAATCCTCTCAGCCAACCACATAAGATAATATTTTTGTTTAATCAGGAACTTTTGTGAGAGACCGTTCTTCAAAAAGATAGCCTCAAGATAAGAAGTCTACGTTCTTATTTTCTCTTCAACCAGTCTCCTGACGTCTCTCAGGCTCAATCTATTAAAACTTAATATCTATTCTTACTTTATATTTCCTTTATGAGTCGACCAAATTAAAAATGGTCTCTGAAAGAGACGGTCTCTCACGGGAATTTGTGTTGTTTAACTTGCTTGAATATGTCTTAAAAAGGACTATTCCAGCCCCAAAATGTGAACTACGTGTTCAAATTTCTCTTCCAAGGATTACCTAATAAGTGTCGGCGTAAGAAATTTATATTTGGTCATCTCTTTTGGAAAATTATATTTAATCTCAAATATTATGTTTTATTTAATGTTGACTTTGATACATCAACCATATATTTTATATAAATATCTTATTTTTCTAAAATTTTTCAAATACTAGTCGTTGAAGGTGATGTGAAATTTTTAATAGCTTGATTTTTTTTTTTATATTTTTAATTTGAAGAATCAGATCTTATCTCAATTAAAACATTAAAAAAATTACTCATTTTATTTATAAAGGACTTTAATTTCAAAAATTTATGAAAACTATTTAGAACCTTCAGATTATTTGCGCTGCCCTAATTGTGTTTGGAATATTAATAGAAATGATTAGCGTAATAGAAATGATTTCGTTGCCATTATTTCAAGATTTTGACAATAAACACACAAAGTAATCTAGAGTTTTAGGTAACTAAAATTTTTTAATATAATTACCAAAATATTGAAGATTTACAAGATATACAAAATATTCTATTCTATCAAATATTTCATATGAGGAGTGAAAAATTCAAATATGTATGGTTTTTCATTGATTTATAAAAATTAAAATTAAAATGGATCTTGCTAACGGACGCCCCTAGGGTGTTAAAATCAATTTTATATACTAACTTAGAATATATTTTAAACTTTAATTTATACAAACATTAGTTATATTACCTAATATAGCATATAATTTTATGAATTTATCACCAAATCACGCATCAAAATATATTATATTATATCTATTTCTTATATTATTTCCTGATTAACTCTTTTAAATTTATTATTATTTTTTTGTTAACAAATGCCTTAGGGCGTATCCGTATGGGAGCTATTTCAATTGAAACATAAAAAATCACTCTTTTTTAATGATAAATTTTTTTATATTTTTTAATCATAAATCCCTAAAAAGACACCAAATTCTAACCTAATTGTCTAAAATTAATCTTCCTAAATAAAGAATGCTTAATGCATGAGTATATTTTGAAATTGTAATTGTAATTGTAATTACTTGTTGACGTATCTTGTTTTCTAACCATCACACTCCATCTTTTTCTCACTTTTTATCTCTACTAGTCTTTTCCTTTACCTTTGCCTTTGCATCTTCCCTTCCTCCTTTTTTCTAATACAAGGTAATGTTTGATACCAAACCCCATACATAAAACCTAACCCAATTAAAAAAATACACATATGAATAGCATACTACACCAAATATCATACCTAGTCTTTTTAAATATATATAATATATAATTTATTACTCTATCTGTCAACGAGTCAGGACTCTTTGGCCGTGCTCTCCTTTATTAGTATGAGTTGCCGCCGTCTTTCCCTCCTTAAACTCTGGCTGTAGTTTTCTATAGGCGAGATACACTGGGTATGATGATAATGACTCTATCTATCCACGGATTTTACAACGTACATATTTTTTCCTTTTATTATGTTTCATAAAAATTGCTGCATTTTTATTGCCATGACTCAAGTAGCACACTCGTTTTATTAATCTCATTAATACATCTAAATTTATCTATTTCTTTCATCCATTTTATTGTAATGTAATTCCCCTGTTCTATTATACTTGTTATGTTTGACTATGTACACAATTTAATGTGTTATTTTGATCATTTATATATTAAACTATGCATTTTAAAAAATTATAAAAAATTAATATTATAAAAGTATGTGATGAGACGATTCAAACAAAATCTCATTTGAATATATATATTTTTTTACACATTAGTCGCACTGTATAAAATAAGCTTAAACGATGAATATTATTGTCAATAACTGTGATGTAGGGGGTATTTCGAACGAAAGAAGTGTATTTGTTCCGTTCCATTATACATGCTATTTTACTAATTTTGGCAAAAAATATAATTATATAAAAGTCTAGTTCACCCATACTTATTTTACTAATTATTAACTTTTACTTTTACCATTATTGAATTGAGGTTAAAATGATCAGTTCAACACAAAAATTCTCATTTCTTAATTCTAATGCCAAAATAAATTGTAACTTTTTTTTCAAAACTAATTAAGGAATTCATTTTTACCTGTCATCATCATCATTATACTCAATATCCCGCTCAAGATAGAGTCAGGATGAGTTAAATTGACAAATAATACATACCAGTACTTATTATAATTTATAAACGTTGTGGGATGGAGTGAATATTTTATTAATAAATCTATAACTTTATTATTTTAGATTCTTGTTTATTTGGATTGACTTGTACTATTTAATACCACAAGTCACAGGTTATTTGCTTGCCACTTATATCACCTCCCTTTCTTGTTAATCTTACTCGATTTTGGCTCCCAGCTTTCACAAACACTTTCAAGGTTACATTACCAATTTTTTTTATTTATTTATTTATTTATTTCTATATTTATTTATTTATTAAATTTATATTTTATTTGATATAATTAAATAAATTATTAAGTGTAGTATATTATTTCCTTGTTTCTCTGTTTTGCCCTTCTAATGGGAATGAGCCATGGTTTTGAAACAGGGGAGGCTAATAAATGGCGAATTATAGTAATGAAGGAGAACATTATTTATCTTCACAACAAATAGATGAGGTAAATTTCAATTTTCTTCAAATTTTTTTAATTTTTTTTTATTACTTGAATGATTATTAATTAGGGGCGAAGCAAATAATTTTATTTCCCTATACGATTAATTATATTTTTAGATTTAGATATAGATTAGTTTTTGATTATTTATTGTTGTATAACAAAATCTTCTACCACCTGCTTTATGTATATATACTCGAGCATATTATGAATCAAATAATGTTAAAGGTTGTTGAAAAGTAGTCCCACATCGGAGAAAGAGAAGAGTATGCATCACTTTATATATTCAAGGAGTAACTTCTACTATCACCAATTGGTTTTAGTAGTGAACCTTCTTTGGGTTTATGAGTGGACTACTCCTTCTCCTCTTTATTTGGGTTGCCCAGGCCTATTTTCTAAATTCTATCAAACATCTTTTAAGAGCTCTATAAGGTCAGACAAGTCGAATAAATGTTAAGAATCTCTCATTAACATCAACTGTTTTTAGAATAATTTTTAAACGCAAATTATCGTATGAAGCGATTTATGTGCTTTTGGTTTTGAAATTTCTCACAAAAATAAGCAATTTTTGAATCTGATAATGTTCAAAAATAACGGCTACACCCTTTATTATAGCTTTGAATAATATTTTCTCCTATTACATAATTAAAATGTTTTAATTCTTTTCTTATATTCAAATTTAATGTTTCATTTGTTTTATTTGGTAACTTTTTCTCATATTTATGTTTTCATGAAATTTAATTATTTATATAATTGTCATTATTTACTCTCTCTATCGTTTTAAGATAGTAAAATTTGACTTAAATATAAAAAAGCTTTTTAAGTCAAATGCAGTTATTTTAGAGGAACATAATAAGTATTGTTTTCTCCTATATTTTTCTTTCTCACTCCTCTTATTTTTTTCTTTCTCACTCTTTTTATGCGATCCTTTTTACAAAAATTATTTTATTATCGAATCAAATTTAGAGTCATGGATGATTACCATGGTTCTAAGAATTTGTAATTTAATAAATATTCGATATTAAAAAAAATTAAAAAAAAAAAATAAATAAATAAAAAAACTAGTCACGCATATCATAATTATGGTTTTTCCTATTAGGTGAAACCAACAACCAAACATAATCTTTGTAGGTTAGTTTTAGTAGAATGAGTAGTTCTATACTTTGCAAAATCTTTGATGAATTCTCTACACTTGGCATTACATTCAAATATGGATAAATTTTATGATATCTTACCTCATTTCATTTATGTTTGAATTGGATTATTTCAACTATTGGGTGCGTCACCGTGATACATAGATACATGCACAAAATGAGTATGATAATAGAAACAATAAGCAATAATTTCAACAGAGACCGTCTTTTATAAAGACGACTTTTAAAAATTTAGCCCAAATCTATATTTAGAGTTGTAACAATATATATTTAGAATTGGATTAGGCTTTTGAGAGCCGTCTTTACAAAAGACATTCTCAAGTAAGAATTTGTGTAATTTCAAAGTTTTGTCCCATTAATTATGGTGTGTAGCATGAACTAATAATATAGTCGTCCAAAATACTCATTTCGTCTCTTAAAGAAGTGCTCACTTATTCATATTTTAATATTTTAATAATGTTTATTGTCCCTATATTTTTATATTTCTTATGGTCCCCACATTGTTATCTACTAACTTTATAAATTTATTTTATTATTGGTTGTGGTTTTCATATTTTTTCCGCTAACTTTCTTTTAATATTTTTCCAATATTTATGGTCCACACTTTCTTTCATCAAATTTACTATTCACTACAAAAAAAAAAGCAATTTGCCGATACCCAAAACAGTCGGAATTTAGTCGGTATAGAGCTATACCGACTAAATTCCGACTGTTCTGGGTTAGTCAACTCAGATTGGTCGGTAATCGTTTTAGTAGGAAACCAGTCGGAATTCTCCGACTAACTTATTTAGTCGGAAATTTCCGACTACCCCTTTAGTCGGACATTGGTCGGTAAGCACTTTTTCAGGATCAAACCAAAAATGACAAAAAAAAATTCCGACCAGCAGGTTAGTCAGAAAAAAAAGCCAAAAAAAAAATTCTGAATAATGTGCCACGTCAGACCCATGAGGCACACACTTGGCACCCAGTCACGCCCACGTGGACACCTCACATAAACAGCCTGCACACTCTATTGTCATTTGAAAGGCTAGAACCCATGACCTCATGGATATGAGGTACATGCTCCAATCAACAGACCAAGTGTTGGTTAATGATACTCTAGGCTATGTTATTGAATTTATAACTTAATAACACTCATTCCATTTATTATTATTATTATTATTATTATTATTATTATTATTATTATTTGTATTATTATTATTAGTTTATTATTAGTCGTATTAGTGTATTATTATTATATTATTAGTTGATTAGTATACTATTACTCGTATTAGTTGTATTTGTGTATTATTATTATATTATTTGTTGTATAAGTGCATTATTAGTACTTTATTAGTTGTATTTGCCAATATTAGCCGTATTAGTTATTATTAGTCATATTAGTGCATTATTAGTACTTTATTAGTTATTTAGTCGTATTAGTCGTATTAGTTATTATCAACATAATACTACACTTGAAAGTATTAGTATTATTATCATATGTATTATGACTTATTAGTTGTCTCAACGTATTAGCATAATATTAGCCGTATTAGTTGTCTCAACATATTAGTATATTACTACTCGTATTAGTGGATTATTAGTACTTTATTAGTTATTAGTCGTATTAGTGCATTATTAGTACTTTATTAGTTATTTAGTCGTATTAGTTATTATTGGTCGTATTAGTATATTATTAGTACTTTATTAGTTATTTAGTCGTATTAGTTATTATTGGTCGTATTAGTATATTATTATTATTATTATTGTTATTATTATTATTGTTATATTAGTATATATTATGTTATTACTCGTATTAGTGCATTATTAGTATGTTCAGTCAAATAAGATAAACAGATTAAACTAAGTTATACTTTTTGAGTTCCGACAAATTAGCTAGTAAGAAAAATTAAAGAACATAAATAGAAGTTGTGCATTTTAGTCAAACAAAATAAGTAAAGTTAATAAAAACCAAAGTAAATAAAACAAGTTTTCAAAAAAAAAAAGTAAATAAAACAAATTTCTATAAAAAAATTACATACGAAAATTAATACCCAAACAAAAGTAAGTGGCAGACAAGTTGCATATAATGATTACAGTACAAACCCAATTTGGCACAAAATTGTAAATTGAGTTTTCCGACTGAATTTTAGTCGGAAGTTGGTTGCAAATTTTTCCGACTAAAATTCAGTCGGAAATTAGTCGGAAGATATGAAATTTATAATTTTCCTTTTTTTGTGAATTTTAATTTGCGTCCAAAAAAAAATTCAGTAGCAATTTAGTCGGAAATTCCGACTAACGCTGGATAGTCGGAAAATTAGTCGGAATTTTTGACTATTTCCGTTAGTCGGAAAATTGTATTTTTTTTTGGTAGTGATTCAACAAAATAATAATTTCACTATCTAAAAGATTCTATTTTTCTTAATTCTTGTGAATATTCCTTTTGGGAACTTAATTATAAAACGGAGAAAATATTATACATGGCAGGAAGATTCTAAATCACTATAATAGCGGATTGTGAATTTATATGTAATACTTCTATTTATTACCCTTAAATTTGTGGGCCTGAGCCTAGTGTGGCCAAATAAGTAGACCCACTAGATACTTATAATACGAATTATGGGAGCCTAAAAAGCTCCTATTATCCTCAACATATAAGTTTCTTTACGCATATTCTTATCTGAGACTGTTTTTTTAAAGACGGCTCTTAAAAGCCCAGTTCAATTATAAATATATATTGTTACAACTCTAAATATAGATTTGGGCTAGACTTTTAAAAGTCGTCTTTATAATAAACGGTCTCTCAAAAAAGCACCTGCTTTAATTTCTTTATTATTTTCATTTACTTTTATCGTCCAAGTATCTTTATCTTCTTTCTTTCCCTTTTAAAATCTACATAAAAATTTCACAATCTTTATTTTATTCACTTTTCTTTATTGATGAGGTTCATTTCATGCCTTTATTGCATATTGTATTTTGTGATGCCACGCTTTGAGATGAAATGGAACAAATAAAAGTTTTAAAATGATTAATAATACTACATATAGAAATTAGTCTAGAGCTACACTCAATTGGTTTCTCTTTAGCATTATTTTTCATTTTAAGTTATCCATTTTATTGTGCATTATTATTATTTTTTGAAATGGACCCACAACTTTCTATTAATTTTATCTATACATTCTATCTTTCTTTTAAGTATAATTTATACAATTTATTTTTTCTATTTATTTATTCATAGATATCTATTTTTTTCTTGAAAATAATCTACTTTCTCTTTGATGTTAATTTAAGGGGACAAAAGGGTATTGCGGAGGATATTAAGATCACAAATTCTTACTTAAAACTGTCTATACAATAGACGTCTCAAATTTAGAGGTTGACCCAATTTATAAATTAAAAAAAAACTGATTGGTGATTTTGTAAGTTAAAAGAGAGATATGGGCTGGGCTCTTGAGAGACGTCTATACTATAGACGATCTCTCAAGTATAGACGTCTCTCAAGAGAATCCTAATAATTCATTGATAAAAATATCATTTGATAACAATCAATCAAGTACATAACAATTTATTCAAACAAATTTCTATATAGAAAGTCACTATTATTATAAAGAAGATCTAACAATTTATTCAAACACTGAAACATTATTTCTATTACATTGCTATTTGATACAGTCTCTTCCGAGAGGTCATTAGATCAGGTGTGGCTTTGAAATAGTGATAAGTTTGATATTATCAACTGTATTAGCCGAATTGACACCCATGATGACGTTATATACCTTTTTACCGTCAAATTGATAATAAGACTCCAAACTCTCACCATGAGAGACTTTAAAACCCAATATTTGGGTAGATCAAATCCTATATATGGCAAAAATAACTCTATAATATAGAGAGAATAAATTTTATTTTGTAACTAAAAATGGAAAAAATAAGAACAAAAGGGGATTACCATCAACCATAAGATTGATAGTAGACTCGAAATTTACATAAAGGCTAAGATTTTTTGAGAGAAAATAGGGAGAAAAGGGGTTAGGGTTTACTTTTTCACTTTCTTATGTTAATTTCAATCACATGTTTAAACTCTCTTTTGATATCTTCCCTCACAATCTGTTCAATCTCTATATTTAATATCACATTTACATAATTTCTCATACTTTTCTTAAAAATTATTATCGTTTTATTTGATTTAATCCAATGAAACATAGGGAGTAGTAAAATAAACGCATAAATCATGCCACCACTTATCTTGGACTAGACATTAAGAGATACTCTTCTCTAATGTCCCTTTAATTTTGCTATAAAGTGGGAATCAAAATAAATTTTTATATATATATATATATATATATATATATATATATATATATTGTGTAGCAAAGTCAAAAGAATAAATAGAATATGAATCACCTCATTGTATGGATCTAAATAAATGGAGTAGTAATTAAATGTTATTTAATGTTAATAAATTATGGAAGCTAGTGAACCCATGTTGACGAAGAAAGGCAGCCCACGGCCCACGGCCCACAGCCCACAGACCGCAGTAGTGGGATGAATATTCACATGTAGTCAGGTCCAACTAGTATTGTGGTGAGTCCCCGTGTTTAACCAATTTGATGGAGACAACACATACACAACAATTTAAAAAGATTGTTGTACTATTTAAACAAACGATCACCACTTAAAAAGAAAAGAAAAACCATCACTTAAACGCATGAACCATGACTACTTGATTTTATTAAGATCCTCTTTTAATAGTCTCAATCACTTGGCAATTTCCATTTATATTTCTCTTAGGGTCTTACTTGTCATATTTAATTTAGTGCAAGAATGAGCGTTGACCTTTAAGGTGGGCAGGGGGGCCGTCGTTCAGGGCTCCATATTAAAAAAATAAAATTAATGGTTGTAGAAAAGGTTTATATATAGGTTATAAATTGGAAAGAAAAAGGGCGCTAATATACTATTTCGCCCAAAGCCTCAAAATATCTAGGGCCGGTCCTGACAAGAATTAAAATAGAGGTAAGGAAAATTTTAATTATTAGTTATTAACCTTGGAGGTTCTTTCGATGAATTTTTTTATTAGAGAACGATCTAAAACGCTATTATATATATATTTCTTTTGTTTCCTCTTATTCTCATTCAAAAAGTGAGTTGAATTATTGTCAATACAAGCATACTAAGGAAAACTCGAATTGAATACACTTTATAATCCAATGAAATATCATCCATAAACCTTATGGCTATAGGAGGAAGAGCTCCAATGACGTGCATATCATCTATAATTTATCGATATGAACCAAATCACCCCAACTGTAAACAAGACTAGAGGTTGAATGATTTTGTTTTAATTAGCTAGTGAAGATTTGGATCTTGTGTGGGTGCTTTTATAAAAATTACATAATATATATATATATATATATATATATATATATATATATATATATATATATATATATATATATATATATATATATATATATATATATATATATATATATATATATATATATATATATATAAAAGAGAGATTGAGAAATTTTACATGGAGATTAAATATCTCCGACTGTCTTGTAGTCGGTAGGTGGTCGGAATTTCGACTAATTTCCTACCACCACAGTTAGTCAGAATTCCGACTAAATTTACGAATATACAATGTTAGTCGGAATTCCGATTAATATACCGACATCTTTTATTTTCCGACCATTTTTACCCGACGGGATCAAGACAGTTGGAATTTAGTTGGTATAGTTCTATATCAACTAAATTCCAACTGCTTTGAGCAGTAGGAAAATTGTTGTTTTTTTTTGTAGTGTTATTACATCTTTGTGAGTTGTTTTTGGATTGGAGTATACTCCCTCCGTCCCTATGAGATAGTAGCAAAGAGAAAAATGGTGAGAATTAAGAAAGTGGTAATAAATGAAGAGAGAGAATGAATTGTGTGGATGAAATTAAAAGAGAGTTAAAATGTATGGATAAGATTAAAAGAAAGATAGTCTAAAAATAGAAATGCTGCAATTTAAGTGGAACGGACGAAAATAAAAAATGCTGCAAATTCATAGGGAGGGAGGGAGTATATGATATACATACTAATAGGTTGTTTATTGGTTTGCAGTCTTCATCTAATGATAAGAAGTATGGAGGACTAGTGCCCAAAAAGAAGCCCTTAATATCCAAGGTATATACATTGCATTCATTTTTAAACCAATTAAGTGTGAAACATAATAATCATCAAGGACAAAAGGTGGTTTAAGGTTCTTTAATGTAACATTTCACATCCAAAAGGTCACTTCATCCTCTCAACAATTTACAATTTTAAAGTAGGAAAGTGAAGTCATATTCATTTCTCAAAAGTATTGTATACATTTTTTTTAATTTTTTTTTTCACAAACAAAAACAATAATAAAAAAATAATAATATAATTTAATTTAATAGTTTCATCCATTTGTAGAATATAATTAATCGAGTATATAGGATAATTCTATAGTGGTTGACTTTTAAATCCAACCACCACAATCATACAATCTCAACCATTCATTATTACTAAGAAAAAATCTAAGTCATTTGATTTATTTATTAATTGATTAAGTAAAGCATGATCCATTATCGTATATTCCTTTGATTTATTTTAATCTGACCATGTATATTATTTAATATAGGTCTATTTGCACGATTTTCCTTCAAACCTAATAACATATTTACCGTATGTTCTTTTTGTCTCTTCAAAACTATGATTAAAAATGACATTTTTACTCGCAACATGTCATTTTTATTGGCAATTTCAAAGGAAAAAAAGAGTATTATTTTTTATTTATCAATTTATGAATAATTTATATGTTGTAACAGGACCATGAGCGAGCCTTTTTTGATTCAGCGGATTGGGCTCTTTGCAAGGTACTTTTAGTGATTTCCAAATCAAATTTCAAGAGGGTTCAATTCAATCTAATTACATTTTGAAAGATAATTTTAAAAGTTAATCATAATTATTTCAGCAAGGAGCAATGAACCAAAAAACAACAGTAGCTGTGGAGTCTCTACGTCCTAAATTGCAGGTATCCTTTCGTCTTTACAAAAGACGGTCTCTCAAGATAGCACATGAATCGTAATTCCATGAAGATTTTTTTTGTCAAAAATCCTAATTTTATCCGACGTAATAACATTTTTTAAAAAAAAAAATATTGCGATTACTCTTTATTAATCACATATATCAAAATCCAGTTGAAATAAGTATATAATTTAACTAAAAATTTAACATTTTTTTATCACATAGAAAAATTAGAAGCTTAAGGTTACCACGCGTATTTAAAAAAATTCTTTGACTACCATATGAAAAAGCCAAAACCCAAGATCACTACATGAATTTTTCATTAAATTATAACTGTATTTATTATTGGCTATATTTATTTCGATTATAAAAAGGATCAAAATTTGAAATACAATTTAAATTTTTTAACTACTAATTTATAATTAAATACAAATGTTTTCTTTTAACAGAGAACACCTCACCAACAGCTACCTCCTCGTAGACCAGCTTATACATCAGGATGAAATTGTGTGAGTCTTTAGTTTCCTTTTGAAAAAATTGCGTTAAGTATATGGTTTTTCAATTAGCAAATAGATGACACTTCCTCCGATTCACTCAAGTTGTCCAATTTAGTTTTTTCACATTTGTCGAGACAATATTTTAACCTTTAATATTTCAAATTATTGTTAATTAAAAATTATAAAATGTTGATATTAATAATCTTTGTATTGAGACGAATCAAACAAGATCCCACATGACTATGTTTTAACTTATAGATTAAGAGAAAAATACAAATTAAGAGTGATAAGTGAATAGTGCCCAAGAACAAATGGGACAACTTGAGTGAATAGGAGGGAGTATATGTGGTATTCTTAGTGAATAATTGATTACTCCCTCCGTTTCTTTTTATTTTTCCCATTTACTTTTTGCACTATTTTCAATGCAAATTTTAAACTTTATATCTCTAAATACATATAATAAAAAATACATGATTAAAAAGTATACATTAAGACCAATCTAACGACATCTCACATAGATATATATTATCTTCTAAATATGTGTCAAAAACATATTAAATTTCTCTCTACTTAAGGTGAAATATTCTAAATGGGAAGAACATTAGAGAACAAATGGAGTATTATTTATCATATATGTAATTGTTAATTTATTATTAAATATTTAAGTTATTAATTTTTTTACTTCTATTTAATTTTAATATTATTATTATCTAATATAGATTATAGAATTTTAAATAGTTTTTTTAATTTTTGCATATTATTAACAAAAAATTTATTCTTTGAGTAATCCAAAATGAGGAATCGTCTTGAAAGAATGATAAGTGTTAAAACTCCATAAATGATATTTTTATAAAAAACAAATACAATTTTTTTTAAAAAAATGGCGACACCTGGAGTTGTAGCCAGGCCATTACTATTTGCTTTTTAAAAAAATAAATAAATAAATTTTTTATAAGTGAAAAAGTTTTAAATAAAAGAAAATGGTGTGGGGCAGTAACCAAGTCGTCAATAATTTTTAATAAATAAATAAATAAAATATTTTAAAATAAATTTTTTTAAAAAATAAATGGCGAAGATATGGTAATGGACCCAGGTCACCACCCATGTTGACGACAGCCTGAAGCATTAGCCAAGTCGTCGCTAATTTTTTTAAAAGATAAATGAATAAAAATGTGTGACGACTTGTGTGATCGACAATCCATTGCCATTTTAACGTTTAGAACTAAGTCATCATTTTCTCAAAAAGGGCTATGAACAAATGTTCATCGTTTTGACGGTCGCATTTTTATCATTTTTTGTAATGATTAATTCGCAAACTTTTAATTAACTATAATAACTCATACCAAATTTTTTTTTTAAGGAAAATAGTCATATATACTCAAATTAATTTGGGTGAGTTAAGTATCATTCATTAATATAAAAAAAAATCATAAGTATAACTAGGAATCACATTTATGCAAGAAATACTACTTAACTTAGATTTGTTGCTTATATTGCAGGTAAATTAGGTTCTTCCTATCCATGCAGCTTAGTGTCGCTCACTTCCACGGAACTTATAAATAGAAGCGTTTAAATAATAATTAAGGCTGCTAGATTTATGTTTTCCAATATTTTCCTATGAAATATTTTCCTGAGAGAACATCTTTCTAAAAGACGTTTTTCAGGCTCAGCGCATTAAAGGATAATATTTACTTTTACTCTACATTTTTCTTTGAATCAGTTTAATTATATATATATATATATATAAACATTGTATTGAGGAACATTTTTACCACGTTAAAGATGATATCAATCTTGCATTTATAAAATTTGTATCAAATAATTCCATGTAAAAATTGTATCAAAGCGAAAGACTTTTTGGAAGAAAGTAGTATCGAACAACAATGTGAAAAAAGTATGCAAAAGTGTCAGGTAGACGGATATCATCTACAATGATCGTGATTTCGTTATTTCAGATTGTTATTTGCTCTCAAATCTTATGTATTTACTCATAGTTAATCAGAAAGAATGTTCATCACTTTTGAGTGGTCATTTTTCAAAATCTTCATGTCCTATTTCCAATAAATATGACTAATTTTTATTCAACATAGGACTTATATCAGTTTTTAGTTGGGGGTTTCTTGACTACGTGCATCCCTATTTGCACCCTCTTTGAGGATACTGGGTTTTGTTTGCCTGCTTCTTTCAGGTTAAACAAAACCCCAACCCGGACTCTCCCTTGTGCGTGATACTGGGATTGACAATCAAAAAATCAAAAAACAAAATACCATAATACCATTGAATGGACACTATCTTTTTACTTGATCAAAACAGGTTAATCAATGAACACCTAAAACTGTAGACTCAGAGTACGTCATAAAGATCTTATATATGAATTAAATAGACCATATTATACATATTATGAGATTTGAGAATATATGTTTCTTATTTGAGATCGTCTCATCAATAGACGTCTAACAACAATTAAAACATGCACAATATTCATGTAACATACTTACAAAGTTAATAAAACTTTATAAAATAAACATATTTTTATGTATATAAGATAAGAAGCTTAAAGTTCATCCTTGGTGGAGTATTGACCAGGATTTCTAGAAGAAGTTTTGATAGGATAAGAAGCTTCCATAGCAATGCCACATAAACCTCGTTTGTTGGAGATTTCACGCTTCATTCTTATGTAACCTCTTTCACCCCAACCTTCTCCCCATGAATTCTTCACAATCCAATACTTGCTTCCTTCATCTGTTGTTCCATAGCCTATTGCTGTTACACCATGATTCAATTGGGTCCCACATTCACCATCAAACACCCCCTGTTATTCAACCAAACATACCAATATATCACAATAATTCTACCATTAAAATAGGACTAGTTTACATGTTATTAAGTTTAGCCGACTTATTGTCAATATTAGTATAAAATTGGAGAAATACGACGCGTACACACTCCTTAAACCAAAAAGATATTATCCTGTAACTATATGACAATGGAATACAGGACTCCAATGATTAGAGGTGTTCATTCGGGTCATCGGGTAAATTTCAGGTCCTGTGTTTCGGGTCGTTTCAAAATCGGATTTTGCGTCCACATTGATTTTACATTATTTTAAATTCATTATGAAGTCGGGTTAAGTCGGGTTCGATTCCAAGGTTGGGTAAACATTGGATCATCGAGTCTGTTTTGAACACCTTTAAATTTACCAATGACTTATGAAGTGTGGGTACTATTTTTAATTCGTCGATGTGAGATAAATCATCCCAACACATGTAAACTAACAAGTTTTGTATGAGATTGAGTGTATCATGAGATGTGCCCATATAATTAGTTTATTTTTCTAATTAATCACTTTAAAATTGTAACTAATCCCTTAACAGCAAGTCTCCTAAGAGACCGTTTTTTTGATAGACATCTCTCAAGCCCAGTCCATTAGAGTTTAATTCTTACTCTTATCCTATATTTTTCTTTATGGACCACCCAATTAGAGTTTAATTCTTATTCTTATCTTATCCTCTAAAGGTTATAAATGATTCTTTAAGAAAGTAAGTGTACATTATATATATTGGGCCAACCCATTACAAATGGTCTCACCATGAATATTATCCAATTCTAAATACTTACTTTAGGTGTGTGGAAATTGGTCTTTTTTGTTGATTATTGGCTTTTGATTTTTCTGTTTGGTGGACAATAAAAAAATGTAATAAATGATTTTTTGTTGACTTTATGCTTTTCAACTATCTTTTTTCCTAAATAAACAGCTAAAAAACAATATTTAATTTTCACCAAACATCTCAATAATAATTTGGCTCGGCCTAATGTCCAAAAAACAATAACTCATAAATTGTCCGAATAGGTGAATACAAAATCTTACTTGAGACCGTCTATACAATAGACGTCTCAAGTTTTGGAGCTGGCCCAATTTATAAATTAAAAAAAACTAATTAGTGATTTTGTAAGTTAAAAGGAAGATATGGGCTGGGCTCTTAAGAGACGTCTATACTATAGACGGTATCTCAAGAGAGTACCCGCTATGTAAATTATCCGTACCTCGGAATAAAATTGCATATCTAGACTATTAGCATCAATGGCCACAGACACAGGTTGATTAGCAACAGCTTTAAATAAAGCCTCTTCATTATTCTCTGGTACAACTTCATGCCCATCAATTGATACTTTTGGATTGTTCATCTACATTCATGGTTCAACAACATAGTTTATGACTAGCAATTCAAACATAATCAGAGTTGGATCTGAGATTTGAGAGGTTCGAAACAAAACATTAATCATAGGCCAATAACTATTAACTATTAAAACGTCATTTTTCTAATATTTTTGGATGTATCTAGACTATAGACCGCTTTGGCCCCTTTAGGGCCTGCCCTAAACATAAATTATGTAATGTAATTTATGTTCAGATCCAACCCTATAAAGGGCAAGAAGTAATGTATTTGTTGAGATTTGAATCAAAACTAAAACGGCTAGTCTCCTGAGAGACTGTCTTTTTGAGAGACGTCTCTCAAGCCCAATCCATTAAAGTTTATTGCCTATATTTACTCTACATTTTCCCTAATGGGCCAACCCAATTAGAGATGATTTCTTAAAGAGACCGTCTCTCACAAAAATTTGTGAAACTAAAATAACTTTAATTTAGGACTTAGTTATTTTATAAGTTACTAAAAATATGAGAGTTAGCAGGATTATGTTGACCCATAAAATTCATTGCTAGAAATAAGAAAGTTAGTGAGATCATGTTGACCCATTATCTTAAGTTAATTTTTTTTAAAATTTAGGTGGAATTTTCATGACTCTGACTCTGTAAGATTATAAATATGCTATTTTTCTGATTAATCAATTTAGCAGTTTTAAGTTTTACCTTTATCAATTTACCATACTAGCTTTCTTTAATTTTTTTCAACAGTGTCCTATGTTCATCCAACAACATTAGAAAAACGACATTTTAATAGTTAATCGTTGAGTAATACCTTAAGTGTATCACATCTTCCATCTTGACCTCTATAAGGGTAAATTTCCTCGGTGGTAAGACCACCATTTTGCACAATAAAATCGAACGCCCATTCCATAAGACCACCATCACATCCTTGGTTTTGTTCGGTATCACAATCAACAAGCTCTTGTTCAGATAATGACACTAACTTTCCTGTTCTTATGTGGTTTATACCTTCAACTGCAGCTACTGCTGATACCTTCAACTGCAGCTACTGCTGAAAATGCCCAACAACTTCCTGTTTAAATATCATAGAATAAATTTTTCAGCGCAGTTTCTACTATTTTATTCAACTAGCACGTCATGACAAAGTTGTCAAGGAATAATTCAACCAAATGCTTAAGCTGATGGTTGAGACATCAGAATATGTTATATACTCTGACACGCCTTTCACACGAGAGCCCTTTGTGTTAAAGCCTATAAGTGTGGATGTAGCACTGGCCGTACTCATACTTAATGCGAAATATGCCACTAAAATTTGAGAGGTGGTTGAGATTCAAACTCGTAACAATTTGGTCACACTGATTCTGACAATACTATGTAGTCAAGGAAGCTTTTAATTGAGTTGATTCATTAACAAAGTATTTAACATATCATGATAGAGGATATACTATATATAACACTAGTATAAAAACCCGTGCAATAATGCACGGTTATTAGTATTAAAATATAAAAGTATTATGATTTTAAACATTTATATAATTATTTATTAAATCTATTAAGTTGGAAGCCCTTATTAGTATTAAACCCGTGCTATTTACTTTTGACTTTTTTTAGTTTTATCTACATTGCTCTAGTTTTCTGTTAAATATTTTTAGCATGTATAGGGGTGTTGCTATTTACTTTTCTCCTTATTTACTTATATATATAAATTTGGTGTTTTATTTCAATCAATTAATCAATATAGTAGAAATATGATAAAGTATAATGACATGTTATAAAATAATATGAACTTTACCTTATTTAGTGTAATAATAAATATAGCAATAAATCAATTTAATTATTCCATATGGAAAATCTTTGTAAGGATGTCATATAGAATTTTTCAAGCTTTTTAGTAATTGTATAATTGCTCTAGTTTTCTGTTAAATGTTTATAGCATATATTGGGGTGCTGCTATTTATTTTCCTTCTTATTTAGTTGAATAAAATTTTAATGTTTTTTTTTTCAATCAATTAAGCTAAAATTCATATTAAAAACTGATATTAATTAATCTAAAACCAGAGTATAAAATTGATTCTGGGCTATTTAATTACTATAAAAACTGATATTAAAAGAAATTTTTGTAAACAAAATATATTATATTACTAACTATGTTATAACTGATATTTGATGATTCATCTTTTATTCAAACAATCAAAATATTACATAATTACTTATAATTTATTAATCTTATCAAAAAATCATCTTAATGGGATTATTTCTATCAAAGAGATTAATAAAATATTCACTAATATGTATCAAGTGGCAAATATCACTTCTTTTCACAAAATATTCACAATATGTGTGTAGAAACTCATGATTTTAGAGTAACCAATATATGTAGTAGAATCTAATTGCCATAATAGTCAATTCATTTGAGGTTTCAATATAAGAAAATTAACATGCTTACAATTTATTCGGTCATTATTTTTTTTTTGTATATTCATTGATTTTGGTTTAATACTATGCTATTCAATTGAAAAAAACTGATTTTCCGTATTTTATTTTTATTCAATCAATCAAAAAAATCAAATTATTATCTTATTGACGCAATATAAATTTTTTTTTAATCAATCAACGAAAAATTTTTATTTACTATTTAATCTAATCGTTTTAATACAATTTAATATCACATTAAAAATTGATTGTTGGATTTCCTTATTTAACGTATTAGTTAAATAACATAATTTCCTTTCTTAAACATTTATCAATTAATTATTAATGAATTTATATACTACATTCTCAGTACGATGAAATATTCAAAATCCTGTCGTTTTAAATTTGTAGAAATTTTGCCTCAGTTGTCGAAATCCCTAGTCATAAATAAATTAATTACTATACTATTATTGCCATAAATAAAAAAATTACTGGTCAAAATCCATGGTCTCATTGTTATTATTGCCATATTGTCATATAATTACTAAACTAAACAGTAAAAATCTCTGGTCAAGTTTAATCCTGCCGTATTTAGGAAAAGATTCCTGATCATATAATTACTATACTAAACATTAAAAATCCTTGGTCATAAATAATCCTGCTGTATCTAAAAATCCCTGGCCATAAATACTCCTGCCAAAAATACTAACCAATAAAAAAATTACACTTGTCACTCTCATATTCACTTGACTTTTTCATCACTATACATTAAAATTAATATAGTGTATGATGATTGTGGGATGTCATAAACACATTTAGCATATGTTTTTGGTTCAAATGGTTTTTCAATATAATATCAGAAGTCAACATCACAAAGGTCACAAATTTAAATCTTATAGTTGAGTAGATTTCTTAACGGTTGAAGCCCATTTACTCTACACAAATTCTTAAATAAGACAGTTTCATGATGAGATCAATTCTATTGGGTTGACCCATGTACATTTAGGGGGTGTTTGGTATAGGAACATATAATGTAATGGAAAGGAAAATGATAAAGAGGAGTAAGGATAAGGGCATGGATTTTAGTTATATGTTGTTTGGTATAAAAATATAAGGGAAATACTTGATCATAGAAAGGAAATTTGTAACTTGACATAAATGAGTGGTAACAAAATGACGGTATCCATTACCATCAAGGGATTTGATTAACTTAATATTATACCAATCAAAAAATATGGATTAATGGTAATTGAATCCCTTACTTGGTATTAAAAAGTTCATACCAAACACCCCTTAATGTGTTAAAATAATCACTTACAATTTTAAAGTAATCAATTATAAAACTGAACTAATTATATGAATCCGTCTCATACATGGTAAGACGATCTCATACAAAAAGAGTTGTTTCCATCACACTCAAAATTTTACAAACAAATTAATTAACCTTATACTAACCACATTGGCCTTGGTTCTTGATAGGTGTAACGGCACCCTTTTTCCTCCAATCAATGGAAGAAGGGAGATTATGAGCATTTGCATACATGAAACTTTGAGTAGTGTTCTTCCCATTTAAGATCCTATGGTGTAGGATCTTGGACCCGGCAAAGTGGGCCCGAAACTCATAATTTGTCATGTCGCCAAATTGGTTCAATTTAAGCTTATAAGGCCTATCCATTTTGTTAACTTGATGGATATGCTTTACATTTTCCTTAAACACATTGAACCTCTTTTGCTTGTCATCAAGGCTCCTTGATACACTATAATTGTTAAGCCATTGTTCATAGAGCTCCCTTAAACTATTATTGGAATCTAAGTCTAATTTCTCGTCGAAATCGAATCCATAGGAGAGGCCTATTATTACTATTGCTATGGTCATGAACACAACCAATATGGATTTCTTGTAATCCATGAATGGCTTTTATGTGGGATGGAAAAATGTTTGTGGGATGATCACTTTAGAGAAGAATGAAGAGTTTTGGGGGGAAATGGAAAACTAAAACCAATGAGGGAGTTTTATAGCTTAGAAAACTTTACAAAAGACATAGATAGTTAGTTAAGGGGAGTGTGCATGATGGGTTATTTAGTATTTGAGGAAATCACATACTATGGAGTATGGAGTCAATGCTTTATTAGAGCCACCCTAATTCCTTCTTAGTCAAAAATTTATTATCTCAGAATTATGAGCTGACACATTGATAGAAATTAGTAAAACTTGTGTAAAATATCAAAGGGGACGAAACTTAATGTTTTCCATTGAGACGGTGAATAAACTTTAATTTTTAGTTTAAAATATTAACTTTATCATTACGGCAACCATTGTTATGCTCCTTTGATCGATTTCAATTTGACCAAAATGTTTTGACGCTTTTAGTCAATTATATTAACATATCTTCATCTATTTTGAGCTGGAGGGACTCCTTTTGGCCGTGCTCTCCTTTAAGGGTATGATTTGTCGCCGCCCTTTCCTCCTCAGACCCTGTCCATAATTTTTATGAGCGGGATACACTGGGTAGGATGATGATGATGAAGACAATTATGACAAACAAATTAAATTGGAGGTAGTATTGTTTTAGGTATCCTTGTATAAATATTTATATTTGAAAAAAAAACGTTTTGAATAACTATGCCACTATCCCCGACCATAATAAATTCTGCTATTAGTGATAGAAATTTGTTTCTCACCATCTGCATGGAAAACCAATTCACCCTCCTCGGTAATTAAGATGAATTCTCAATCACTCAAAATAAGTACTCTTGTGTGAGACCGTCTTTCAGTAAAACGACCTCAAACCAAAAAGCGGATATATAAATGATCGTATTAGTTGGAGAACTTTAACGTTAATAGAATCATTGTTTACACGTTGATGAAACAAAAAAAGGATTGTCTATGGTTATGGCGTGACGACATTATATTTATATTATAAGCATAATATATTTTAGGTTAATTAAATAATAAATAACTAGTAAAATAATCATTTTTTCATTGTTAGCTAGTATGTTTACGTGAGCTGTTAGGATTAGCAAGAATGTGGGATGACGATCTTTTTAGAGTTTGCCTTCGTCTTGTGTTTCTTACATTTGTAACTGCAATTGTCCTTTACCTTAAAACATTAATATCATGGAGTTTTTCCCTCATTTCTCTATGCTTGGATTACTCTTTATTTACCAAAATAATAATAAATAAATAAACTTGGATACGGGAATATCCAACTTATTTTTAAAAACCGGATAATTCGATTTTTGAAACCAAATGTTGAATATTCTAAATCGAATAACTCTGACTGGATATTTTTAAACATCTCTACTTATAACTTTAAGATATCATATTTATAATTTTAAAGTGATCAATTTTAACTTTAAAGTGATCACTATAACTTTATGAAAACGATGCTATAATATTAGAGATTAAAAAATGTGTTTCAGTCTCTAATATCACCAAGATCGAAAGTGTAGAGTCTTGTGTAAAACAAATTACGCAAACAATAAAATCGATGTTTGTATGAAATAAAAATGCAATAATAAACAACACAAAAGTTTAACGAGGTTCACCCAATTTAGGCTACGTCCTCCGATGTATAGTATCTCTTATATGATCACAAATGGAGAATTACAATTGAGAAAAGATATTAGGCTAGTGTTTGGCTTGGGGTAATTTTGTGGATGATGTTTGGATGATCACACTAACTCTCTATTTATAGTGCTAATTACATTAATGATCAAATGATTGATATAGTGAGTAACTAGCACAATAAATCACATTGATCAGCTGAGTTGGATGAACTTGTAACCTCTACAAGAAGTTCAAAGGCCAAAAACAGCATCCTATGCATGTTAGAAGACCCGCTCGACCGGTCAAGCGAGCGAGATGCAAGGGTCGAGCGGAAGAGCAAAAGGTTATGTGAGTATTCTGACTTGTTGCTCGACCCACCAGAACAGTTCGCTCGGTCGAGCGACCATCATGATTCAGGTTCCTCCTGGACAGTTTCTGTTCGACTTGCATAGTAGAGCATCTTGCATTAAATCTTACTTCATTAAGTCCCATAACTCCCACACTTCATTACCTCATTAATCCATGCTTTAACCATCACATTCAACACCATATTAAGTTACTGAAACAGCCCAAACCAGTGTAACTAGTATAATATTACTATCTACAAAACACAGCGGAAGACTTATAGAAGTCTGGGCTGAATCCGACCTGTGGCTCGATAGCCACAGCAAACCAATATCAGAGTATTTAAAAACTTTACATAACTGTAATACAAATTAATTACAACCTATTTGTAAGCTAAGTTAATACGTTACAAAATATCTAAATTCTTTTAAAAACTTTACAATACATGATTTGTCAAAATATCATTATAGTTTTACTTTCCAAAAACGATGTCCTCGCTATTGCAGCACATGACACATAAAGGAGCAGCACATCCATCCGCACTAAAATTGGCAACCTGAAAGTGGATCTATCCCCCGTAAGGGATAGGCCCCATCAAAGACTGTCAACAATTGAATTGTTGAGTAATCCAACAAACTATTACATTTAGATACAAGTCATTAACTTTACAGATTAATAGGAAAATCAAAATCCGGCTATTACTTTACAAGTAAGTAGCGAAATCAGCGAAATCAAATACGACAAATGAACATATGAATTCATTTTGAAGCAATTAAAACTTTATATACCAAACGTATTTTTCAAAACTCATATTGAAACAATAATATAACAATACTTTAAAAGCGTGGGAATATAATGGACCGTCGAAGTAGGCTGATCTAAATCCACGAGTACCGGTGATCGTCATCACCGAAAATACGGTTCTTGCAAGACGAAGCGGGACCGGGGCTCGAGACCGATCCGAATAACCATTACCTATTATCAAGCTATAGGATTTCATAATAATCCGGATATAAATATCCGTTGCCAATTCCCAAAAACGGACATTTTTCAATGTCAAATACTTTATTATAAAACAAAACATTAACTCAATTAATTTTGTTTGAAATCAACAAGTATTACTTAAAATGCCAATCAATTCATCATCAACCATCAACATGTAAGAACTTAGTTATTATAAATGGAGTCTAACTAATTTTACTCAAATCTTAAATCCCAATATCCAACTTATATCAACTACTCAATACCCAATTAATTCTTATGTTCCAAAATTTATACTTAAACCAAACACCCATATTAATCAAATAAGAACCATAACTCCACAATACGTATCAATAAAGGAAGAATAATAACCCTAATTTGATCTCAAATACCCAATAATTAACCTTAAATATCCAATTTATTTTATAGTTTCTAATCCCACTTTATAATTTCCACTTTAGTACCATATCAGGACACCTGTTAGTAATTTGGTCATAACTTTCTCATACGAACTCGTATAGGGGCGATTTAAGTGTCTACGCGATCGCAACTTGAAGCTCTACAAATCTCATGAAGACACCAGAACCAAGAAACGACTCTAATTATCTCAAAAACAGCCAAACATAATCGGACAGAAACTTGCTCAGTAAAACAGCACTTTTCTTTCTTCTTTGAACATGAATCAACAACAATTTAACAGCTTAAAACTACTTTAAACATTCAATTTATGCTTAAATATATTAGTTTGTGAGTTACCTTTGAGCAAGATTAATTCCACACAAAATTTCAGAATATCAAAATCAAGATCCACTTTAGCTAGTAAATCCTTCAATGGCTTGATGAACTTCAAAACTAGTCTCCTCTTGATACTACTTTAATTAATCCCATAAAAACCCTAACATAAAACAATCAAATATCAATTTAAGGCTCTATTAGCCATTAAATTAATATACAAGTATAAATTCAAGATAGTGAAAACTTACTTCTACCCAAAAGAGATGGAGATGGTGATAGTGCTAGATGGGTTCTCCTTCTTCTACAATAGCTACAATCATCAAATACTTCAATTAGCTCCCATACTTCCTATTAATTTTGTAGAGATTTCAATTGAATTTTTGAAGAACCCTAAATTGAAATTAGGGGTTTCTAATACAAACACAACTACCTAAATCATGGGGTTTATGAGCTAAGGATGGAAGGGTAAACTAAAATTTCAGATTTTAGGGTAAGTTTTAATGTGTAAAAAGAGATGAAATCCACAAATTTCCTTTAAGAAGGAAGATGATAAGGAGGAAGATGGGGGATGGTTATCTTATTCTGATTTCTATTGCATAAATATAGAACTCATTATAATGAGTCATATACTTATTGATGAGTCACAACCAAGATGGCATAAGTATGAGAATAAGACCTCGTACAGTGTTTATCAAATGTGAGGAGTATTATACACCCATATTTTTCATCGTATAATTTATTTTGTCCCCAAAAATAATAAAACTGATATCTAAAATTCGTAGTAAAATTTTTCTTTTTAAATGAAAAACCCATTTTACTTATTAAAATAATAATTTTTAACGAAGACGTTTTTATAACTGTTTCAGTTACCAACTTATTAAATCACCAATTAATGGCCTCATAGAATTCCATTCTAAGAGTCCACTCCTCTCAACACTTTAAAGTGATGACTAAAGACTTACAATCAAATATAAAGTAATCAATTAACGATTTAAAATGCTTATTTTTTTTGGTAAAAAAAGTTATAGGTAAGAAACAATAAATTAAGGGAGGAATGAGAAAGTAAAGAAGAGAATAATCACAAAAATCTTTTGTATTTATTTAGGAGGGAAGCAAAGAAAAGAAAGGAAGAGGAAGAGAAATGATTTCCTTTTAAATTTTACATTATAACAATATTAAAAAGCTTAAATCATTTTTATTCTCATTTAATTTCAAACTCTTTCCTTTTAAATTATAAGAAAAAATGAAAAATACATTAATTTTCTTTCTTTTCCCTTCATTTTTCTCAATCTAAACGCAACCAATAAATCAATGATCAATTAATATATTTGACTCTAAGAACTAAGTATTATGAAGGAAGGCTAGTAAATTAGTGACCATCATCATGCTTATAATGGCAAGTCAAAAATATCATATTAGCAATATAAAAATATAATTTAGTTTTCTATGTCTATTATATAAAAATATTAATTGTAACATAAACAAAAAAATTACACCCATAGTAAAATAGTATTATGATGATGAAACATTAATAATCAAGAAATTAATTAATATTGCATCTTTCCAAAGCTTGATTGATCAACAGTAAAGATGCAACATGTTTTGAAGCAGAGGTGTTCAATGGGTCGGGTCGGAGCGGGTCATGTCAAATGTTAAACGGGCAGAGCCGGGTCAAAGCCCGTTTAAATACGACCCATTTTTACCTGATTTTTAAAAGTTTATAAAATAGTTTTTTATTATACTTTATTACCCAACAATAACATATAAAAATATATTTAAAAAGTGGTAAAATATTTTACAATCAATTCCTATAATTAGCCGACCCGGCCCGACCCTTTACACAAAGGCCCGTTTAAATACGACCCATTTTTACCTGATTTTTAAAAGTTTATAAAATAGTTTTTTATTATACTTTATTACCCAACAATAACATATAAAAATATATTTAAAAAGTGGTAAAATATTTTACAATCAATTCCTATAATTAGCCGACCCGGCCCGACCCTTTACACAAAGGCCCGTTAATAACTCGACCCATTTTGACCCACCAGCAAATAACCCATTAAAATGTGACCCGACCCTTAACCCCTTGGATGGACCCGCCCCGAATATCCCTATTAAAAATCTTAGACTTGAAAAAAGTTGAAACAAATTTATTTATTTTGCACTCAAAGGTTATACTATTTTATTACATCCTAGTTGACTATTTCTCACTTAAAGTGTTTATTTTGCCTTATAATCCAAATAATCTTAGTATTTGAACAATGAGCATCTAAACAATCTCCCATATCCATAACAATGTCAATTGTACCAAAAATTATTTCAAATAATCAAATTCCCCCATCAACAAAAACAAGATTGATTTTAGCATTTTTACTTCTTATTTTTCCAATTCTAATTATAGTAAAAAATTATCCATTAATCTCAAATAGTAGTCTACTTTCAAGTGCATCTTCTTTGTCTTCCCAAATTCTCTCATTTTCACAATCTAGTACTTGTGATATATTTGATGGAAGATGGGTATTTGATAATGATACTGGACCCATTTATTCACCCGGGTCTTGCCCGTTTGTTGAACGTGAATTCAATTGCATTAAGAATGGCCGTTTTGATCGCACTTATCTTAAGTACCGGTGGCAGCCTTACGGATGCAATATTCCAAGGTCAGTTTATTTTTTTATTTTTTTTATTTTTTTATTTTTTTATATTTTTTAAATCAGTTCATTCAATCATGCACCTCTAATGTATGTGAAGTTACAGATCATATTTGTGAAAATAATCTCTTTATTTTCATTAATAAAGGTAAAATTGTATATAGTCGATTCCTCCAACTCCCATAGAGAGGAGTCATTTAATGTCATTGGGTAATGAAATAATTTTTTTTGTTGTACTTCTTATGTGTCTCTCATTCCGTTTGTCTTCCTCATTTTACACCTCTTTTCATTTTAATTTGTGTCACTGATTTTGCACTCTTTTTTTTCTTTTTTATTTTTTGCAATGTTTATAGTCCTTTTAATTTCATGCACACACGCACTTATATAGAACTCTACGTCTAAGTACTTCTTTTTATCTTTCATTTATTTTTTGTTTTATTCTCTAATCTAATTTTTGTTCACCAAATTTTTTTTATTTTTCAATTGATGCAAAATAAAACAGGAAAAAAAGGAAAATCTAGAGGATTATGGGTTATTTTGATTGTGTAGAACCCTCGTGCAATGCACGATTTTTTTTTAACATCGATACATATAAACATATGATATTAAAAAAGCTAGAAATATTATGCAGTACAAACACTCAATTTTGACAGTTATATGTATGAATTAACTTTGTAATTTTGAAAATTTTCAACAATATATTAAGCAGTATATTATATTCTTTAATTCACTCAAATTAACTATAAATAAATGTTAGTCAAAAGATACTTTAATAGTAGATATATTGTTCAAGATCAATGGTCATATCATTAGTCTTTAGTGAATAAGTGAATTTTGGCAAGTTCTCTTAAAAATTGACACTTGAAATTTTCCAAGTTTTTTATTATATGTATGATGATGATATGATGATATATCCTTATTACATATAAGAATATATTCCAACCATAATTCCGATTTAGAAAAGGGTAAATTGGTAATAATAAATCAATATTTTCTTGATTCGCTGAAAATAAATTCACCTATTATTTATTTTAAATATATCCACCTATTAGGTATAATTGCTAAAACTAAACCAACATATATTTGATAACAAATTCTAAAACTTCTTTATCAAAATACTTCCTTAAATGTATATATATATATATATATATAATATATATAATATTAATGATTTCTCCTTTAATTAGTTGCTTATAATGTTATGAAAAGTATGAGTTAAAAGTGAAGTTAACTTATATTGAAATTTAAAGTGGTGAATTAGAAAGATGAATGTTCTTTATCATGATTTCAATTGTTATATTGTTATAAAAAAGTTGTCATAATACTAGGTTTGATGCAATGAAGATGATGGAGATGTTAAGAGGGAAAAGATTAGTATTTGTGGGAGATTCACTAAATAGGAACATGTGTCAATCTTTAATTTGTTCTTTGAAGATGTTTAAAATCAACCAATTATCAAGATCTAGAGATCTTCATTCCTATCATATCCAGGTAAATATATAGAATCTACATATTGACAAATTTTCCACTGCCAATTTTCTTTGAATCGGACCGTACAAATTGTGTACTTTCATATTTACTCCACCGGTCCACTGTTTTGAGATTGCTATTGATCTCATATTGATAGTATATATTTCCTCCGTTTCATAATACTTCTACTGAGTGTGACATGTTGTGTGGAAAAAAGTCACAATCAGTAGCAAGTATTATGGAACGGAGGAAGTATAACATATTTCGAATTCTGAATCATCAGCTTAAGTTGGTTCATTAACATGGTATCAGAGCCAATGTGACAAGAGGTCAAGTTTTCAAATCTCACTCACTCCTCATTTAACGTATTTCATGCCAGATTTAAACAAAGTCTATCTTGTATACAAATTTCTTATCTAAATGGCTTTCGTAAAAAGAGGCGTTCAAATATATAATATATCTCAGATTCTCAATTACGCTTTTATTTGAATCGCTATCTTAGTCAAACTTTGACCTCAAGTACGTAATTTTTGATTTTGAAACTTGTACATCCCAAATTTTGTAAAAACTCGTGAAAAATTAAATTATTATAGAGCAAACAAAAAAAATATTGGATAGCAATATTTCCCGAGGCCTTAGAACTTACTTCCTCAATCTCTTTAAATTTGCATCAGATAACTAAAAAAACGATAACGAAAGGTCGACTAAATAAGATTGTTTTGTTTTTGATGGGAATGTTTGATTAGGATTATAACAGCAGCATAATATTCATCACAGCACCCTTTCTAGTCCAACAAAGGCAACTCCCAGGAAGAAGAGATACATTAAAGATTGACACAATTGAAGCCAGTATCTCTAAACACCATGATGCTGATTTTCTTGTCTTCAACACTGGTCATTGGTGGAATCATAACAAGTCCAGAAATGGGTATTCTTTTTCTCACCATTTGCCTTTTTAACTATGCTCCAATGAAATTAATATTCAATTCATTTTAGTAAAATTAAAAAACCTTAATTGTTACATAAATGAGTCTTCTCTCAATTAGAGCAAGTATCGCCTTATATAGGCTGGGATCAATTTTATATATAGTTCTTCTCTTCTCTAAGTCTACCCTATAATCCAAAAATAAAAAAAAAAACTTAATAATTGTGATGGAACTTGTGATGCAATAACTCCATTACAAGACTGAAGCCATTGTCGTACAGTAAAATAGGCTAAAATCATAAAATATTCCTTGAAACAGTCTGAAAAGCAGTATTTTATACCATGGCAACTCAAGTAGTAGTAATTCGGTGAATTTAAAAGCTTTTAACTATACGGCCTTGTTATTGCAATATTTTAGTAAATAACTAACTTATAAATTTTCATATTAATTTGCAGGGAGAATTTTTTCCAAGAGGGTGATATTATACACAATAAAATGGATGTAGGAGTAGCATATACCAAAGCCTTGAACACTTGGGCAAATTGGATTGATAAAAATGTGAACAAAAGCAAAACCCAAGTATTTTTTGCAGGCTATTCCAATACTCACTTCCAGTAAGTAACTTTTTCATCTTTTAAGCTATTTTTATAAGAGACCATCTTTTAGTGAGATGATTTTAACTATTTTTATTAAAATCTCGGTAATTGGACCCAATGACTAGGATCGATAGTGAAATTGAATTTAAATGAGATCGTTAGAATCGGCTAGGATTGGCTGGGAATCATGATTTTGTAAGATCCCAACAATCCTACTTTCAAGAACAAAGCTTCCAAGTGGGATCTCTAGACTCGACTAGGATCGACTAGAATCAAGTAGGATTGTTGGTGGGATGTTAAAATCGGCTAGGAACATTAGTTCAAAACTGCTAACTAAATTTTTTTGCTACTATCTATGTTTCTTTTTGCTTACAGTGCTTTATTATTATATTCTTGTGTGTAGGTGCTCTAAATATATTATGTGTTGCGTATATCTTATATATATTTTGCTATTTCATTAAGAATGATAGAGGAAAAAAAGGGCATTATAAAAGTAAGATATGTTTGAATTTCAAAATCAAAACAAAATCATAAGAAAATGTATGGGTTCTTACTTCTTAATACTTTTTTGTATTACAAATGATCAAACAATAAACATAGACATAATACAACTTGTTATTTCTGCAAATTTGTAGGATTGTCCGATCCTACGATTTGATTCCATCAGTTGATTTCAATCCTACGTAGAATCCCAACTCTAACAACCTTGATCTCAACTAAAGAGTCTATATTCTTATAATATGTATAAAGGGCTATTTAACCCATCTATTAAACGCGTACTTAGGTGAAACCGTCTCATACAACAATCCATGTACCTAATAAACCACTTTTTCTGTTTTGATTCAATTAATGTAGAGGAGGTGATTGGGATACAGGAGGAAGTTGTGACAAAGAAACAGAACCAATAACAGATGAAAAATCATTAACACCATATCCATTGTCAATGCAAACCCTTGAAACTGTAATTTCAACAATGGAGACTCCTGTGGTGTATCTAAACATTACTAGATTGACTGATTACAGAAAAGATGGGCATCCATCCAAGTATCGACAGCCGGGAAGTCGAGGCGGTTTTCAAGATTGTAGTCATTGGTGTCTTCCTGGTGTTCCAGACTCATGGAACCAACTTTTGTATGCCTCTTTGTTACTCTCTTTAGAACCAAGCTCCAACAAAAATACTAATGTTTTTAGGGTAGTCTCAAGTACTCATATCATTCTTGTATTCATATTTGTTTCTTTTGTTTTGATCTTGTATTGTTGGTGTAGTTAGTATTATACTTTTACATATTGGTCTTTTTGTGTTCTCTATTCTTCAAAAATTTTGGAATTTTTACATTTATGGTATGTTTGGTTTTTTTAATAAATGGTGGTAATAGTAATTATTCCTATTTAAAATCGAGGGTCTTGATTCTAGACCGAAAACAATCAATGAAATAGTGTGAAGTGGAGTACATTGATGGAAGATAATATGAGTAATAAGATTGCTGGTGAACTTCAAATTGCTATCTAGTTTATGTCTTCGAAGTATCCATAAAGTGCTCCAAGTAGGTCGAAGAAGGGTCTTTGACGGGCTCCTCCATGATGAATCTTCAGATCCTGCAAGAAACACCGTCACCCCGGAGTGGCCCCGAGAGGTGTCTCCAATGCCTAAGTTAGTACGTAGCATAATCAGGGGCGGATCTATGTACGGGCCTTCCGGTTTGACATTTTTTTGTTCTAATCTTAATCTTAATCTTTATGTTTAAAATTTTGATTTTTTTAGGTGTTTTCACTCTTAATCTTAATTTTTATGTTCAAATTTTTATTCATAATCTTAAATTCTTAATCTTGTTGTTTTAATCTTTATTCTTAGTCATTATTCTTATTGCATGTAAGTGTTTTTTGATATCTGATAGCACACCAAATACACAGATTCACATAAGAGAATGGATTCTTTAGAAGTGAGAAATGGGAGTTGCAGATTATGTTTTTAGGTATTTGGTTAGAATCTCACGTGAATTAATATGAAGCTAGAATGCAAATCTAAAGTCACGAGTCTTGGTTAATTCATTTTATGAATGCTATGTTTTAGGTGAAATCAAGATTTAAGTTGACTGAATAACAAAACACCATGGTTGACCTTTTCAATTGATCAATATGAATCTCAAGTGATTGGTTGACTACCCTCTCAGCTCCCCCTTCTCTATTTTGATGGGAAATTGCTTGCTATTAAACTTTTTTCCTGGTTTAAGAGGTTGTTTCACAAAGATACTATATGCCACTCTCATTAGCTAATTTTATCCATTCGTTGGTGCCCCAGAAAACTCTAAACCCTAGATCCGCCACTGTATAATAATAATGTGTATAGTTTAGAGATATAGAGTGTGTATTTGACTTTTAGTCAATATGGTCAAAGTTCACTTACCTAAAAATGACCTAGGGGGTGCCTATATAGAAAACATTGTGGTCTGTAGAGGGTTCCCACTAACTCTAGTGTGCTATAATATTTGGGTCTGTTCTTCAATAATAAACATAAAATATGAGGTTTATTTTATGTACAAATAGTAATGAATAATGATTTGTACTATAGATTTTTAAAAATATATCAGGGCAATGAAAGATTTATTTTTGCTCAAATATTTTTATTACTGCCTAATAGTTTCTTTTTAATGGTAATTCATTGAAATAAAATTTTTTTGGAAAATAAGATGATTATTATAGAACAAGTTTGACCATTAAACTTGTCAATAAATTCAGTACCATCTACCAAACGAAAAGGCTTTTTTTACTTCAGTTAGTACTTGTATTTTTGGTCTTTACTAGTGATTTGGCCTAGTAAATAGTGGCTCGTACGTCAAATGAGAATTGGGTTTTATCTTACTTAAGTATGTATCATTTTGTCAAGATTTGACTTAAGTTAGATTCTCGTTATCTCCTTCTGTAGCTCTTTCCTTGTCTTCCCTCTGCCTACAATAGTGGCTCTTCAGTTTTCTGTTCTCAAACATATAAAATTGATCTATCTAAATTCATTAAGGCAGTGTTTGGCAACATAGAATTCATTTAAAAATAGGAAATTTAAATTTGGTATTCAAATTCAAGAATTGTAAATGACACCTAAACACTTGAAATTTGCAAATTTTAATACTTGACCAATTTTAGATTACTATTGAACTTCTTTGTAGAATTGATTCAATTCCATATTTTCAAATTCAAGATTTGTCAAACATAGTATTTTGGGTCAATTTAATATTTGAAAAGGAATTCCAAGTTGCCAAACACTTGAATTTGAAAGCTCATCGAAATTGCATGCAGTCAACTCTTTTCTTATGTGAGTCTTGTATTCGAATCCAATAACATATTTATCATCGAATTGTTGCTAACCTCAATCAATCTCACTAGCATAGTGAATCATATTTTTTCATGACCAAACAAATTTATGTACAATTAATCTAGCAAACATGTTTTTCACATTACCCTACAGCAAATGAAGGAAAAGGGGAAAAAAAAAAAAGAAAAAGCTAATGAGTTCTAATAGAGCTTTGAGAAGACATGAACAAAGAAGCATATAGAAGTTGGTTCCATGAGTCGGGAACCCCAGGAAGACACCAATGGCTACAATCTTGAATCATGCCGTGCCGCCTACGAGTCCCTGGTTGCCTGTATATTGATGGGTGTGCATCTTTTCTGTAACCAGTCATCTTAGTAATGTTGAGATACACCACTGGTGTCTTCATTTCTGAGATCATTGATTCCAAGATCTTCATCATCCATGGATATGGTGCTAGGTGTGTGTCATTTCTTATTGGTTCTGTTTCTCCATCACAATTCCCACCTGAATTCCACTGTCCTCCTCTGCCCAAATCATCAAAAAAGAAATTAGGGGTTATATATTTTACCAGCCACAATCATCTGTTTAAGCTTCTGGATTAATTGATTTTTTAACATGGTATTAAAAACGGTATAAAAAGCTAATATTGACAAAAGGTTCATAGGTTAGCCCAAATTCCATCCACCTTGATGTATAATAGAATATTTAACATAAGGTATAAAGAGAACATACGTTACGTCCATATTTCTAGACTCTAGTCTAAAGACTCTCATGTGAGGTGGCGTATAGATAGGTTTAGAAAATTATAGGGGGCTAATTAATTTTTGATGTTTAGAAAAGTGAGACACTTCGTGAACTATTAATAGTAACAAGGGATCAAAATTTTTGCAAAATTTGATGTTAGTTTTAAACCCCTAACCAACAATATCACAGCCACAGGAAAGCACGTCACCAACTGAGTCACGCTTAACTAATGAACTATATAAGGAGTTTGTAATTTATAAGACTCTTATTTTCTGGACCCTAGGCGGTCGTCGGTCGGGCACATTAAATGGCCTAGAATCGCCCCGGATATGTCACATTCCTATCTCTAGACTGTATCCTAAAGGCTCTCATGTGAATAGGCATGACAGAGTATATATATTATAAAGTCGATTAAGCTTGATTTAAGTTGATTCTGTGCCATAAATTAGTAAATTACCTGAAATGAGAAGCAGAATAACCAGCAAAGAAGACTTGAGTTTTTTTCTTATTAACATTTTTGTCAACCCACTTAGCCCAAGTTTTTAGGGCTTTTGTGTATGCTTCTGTCACATTCAATTTAGAATGCACAAAATTACCCTCCAGAAAGAAATTTTTCCTGCAAAATATTCAATCATAATACAATTATTTTTTATAGTAAACAATGACAGAAAATTTGAAGAAATATAATAAACAGGTTGGGCCGGGTTGGGCCATCAAGCCCTACCCGTCTGTTTTGTAAGACCCGGCCCAACCCGACCCGTATAATGTAGAGTCTGGCTCAATCCTTATCCGGCCCATTGCACATAGTAAAAGAATATTACCCATTTCTTGTTTTATGGTGAGTCCACCAATGTCCAGTATTAAAAATGAGGAAATCAGCATTATGGTACTTAGAACTTGTTGCTTGAATCAAATCAAGTCTTAGCATCTCTCTTCGCTTTGCTCCCCCTTTAATACTTGGAATTTTCCATTCTTGGACTAAGAATGGTGACCTTATGAACTCTATGGTGCAATTATAATCCTACAACAAAAAATAACAAATTATAAATCTAAACAAACTCTTACTATATAATAATTAAATTCAGATTTTATATGCAAAAATCAAAATATAGACGTCTCTTAAGAGCTCAGTCCATACCTCCCTTTTAACTTACAAAACCACCAATTAGTTTTTTCTTAATTTATAAATTGGGCTAGCCCCAAAACTTGAGACGTCTATTGCATAGACGGTTTCAAGTAAGAATTTGTGACATTCTATTACCCAACGTTATTAAATGACTCTCACTTAGAGTGAGAGTTCAGAAGGTTGAATGTCTAAAAAGAAATAAAAAAATTATTTCCGCAATCATCATATATTAATATAAGTTCACATTAATTAGTTGATAATGCAAAATTTTATGCAATTACTTTATCAAAAAAAAAAATTGCCCATTCAACAAACATTTAAACCCTATCATTTAAAATTTTAGAATAATATGCAAATTACAATTTTAATGTTCAAACCTTTGCAAATTACCGTCTTTTCAATTTTTTTTGTGAATTACATCTACTAAAGTATTAATGTCTACATCATTCAGGTCAATTCACATGATTCCAACTACTTAGCCTAAAATTCTAACTATTAAAATGGTGGAAATTTTGTAATTTGACATTAATATTATAGAAATTGATACTTTGGTGGAATTCAAAAAACAAAAAAAATCATTAAGACTATAATTTGCAAAAATACCTAAAATAGAGTAATTCACAAATAATTCAAAATTTTATTTAGATACTTTAAAAATTGACCTGATGAATTGAAATCGAATAGGACTCAACTTAATCCAAAATAACTCCAGATATATGCTTAAAAATCAAAATTAATCTAACTCGAAATATCATATCTCAAACTCATGCAAATATGCAACACCCAAACTCATGCAAATTTTGTAGTATGAAATTACCTTGAATTTGAAAGAATAAAACCCTTCGGTTCTAAATTTTCTTACTTGAGAAACTTCAACAATTCTCTTCTTATCAACCAAAGACATTCTTAAAGAACAAATCAAAGATTGCCACATATTTCTATTTAGTGAATCTCCAACAAATACCATTCTTTTTCCTCTTAACATATCCAACATTTTCTTCCCATCAAATCTGTTCAAAGATTAAAAACCACAAAACCATTTTAATGCAAAAATGAAAATTTATAAAATAAAGGTTAAATTTTTAAAAATACATTAATGATCCGCTCAAAATAAATTCACCTATAAATTGATTAATTATTATAACCATATTCAAAGCTTATTTGTAGCTCAAAAATCACCTATAAACATATAGTTGAGTTTATTCTCGGCAATTAACAAATACGTGAATTTATTTAAAAATAATGATGATTAGTTTTATTTTCAGCGGAACGAATAAAGATTGCTAGTAGGAGTGAAAACAGAGACCTGGGGATATCACACCCATTAGGTTGCCATTTATAGCGCAAATAACCAAGATCAGAACGGCCATTATTAAAGCAATTGAAGGTATAATCAAGAAACGGGCAAGACCCAGGTGAGTAAATCGGGTCGGAATCATCTAAAACCCATTTCCCATCAAATATATCACAAGAATCTTTCTTCTTTTCATCAAATCCCCTGTCTTTTTCCCCTGTATTTCCCTGAACAGAAGTAAAAATACTTGCAAATTGCGACCCATATTTAGTTGGACCCGGTGGATCCACCAAGATAGACCCATTTTGATCATGAATATCTTCATGGTGTGTGTTAATGGAGGAAAGAGAAGAAATGTGATTGGAAGCGGAAAGAAGGTGAAAAGTTGCAGAGGATAGAGATGGAGATGTGGAGTCTTTAATGGCAGTTAAAGATTTGGGAGTTATGGAGGAATTACGTAAGATGAGGAGAGAGAAAAGAGCAAGAAAGGTTGTGAATATGAAGTGAGTTCTTCGGCGTTGGAGTATGCTGTGGATTGAGAGTTTCTTTAATGGCGGCATTTTGTTGAAAGAGAAGAGGATTTGTAATTTGTTGCTCTGTTTTTTTAATGGTAGATCACTATATGGAGGGAAAGCAACCCTCCAAAATAAAAAATAATACTTAAATTGTCTTGAATAATCCGACCTATTGTCTATTTGCTATGAATAATCTCAACTATTGATTATTTCTAAATAATTCAACATTTGTATTTTTTTGTTGACAGCACCCCTTGCCACATTTTAACCGACTATTGTAGGTACTAGTCGTTATGCTCACTTCTTCTTCCTCCTTATGCTTCTTTGTTGCTCTACCACCAACTCCTCTTTGGCGGTAGGTAGCTATAGTATTCAGTTAAAATGTGAAAAGGGGTGCTCTGAGCAAAAAAAATTAAAAGGTCGGATCATTTAAAAATAACCAATAGTAGGGATTATTCACAGCAATTTGACAACAAGTCGGATTATTCAGGACAGTTTTTCCCTTTTTTGAAAAATTTGATTTTAAAAGTTCGAACTTTAGCTCATTTTTTTTATTGAAATTTCATTTAAGGTCCCTCCAGTTTTGGTAACCATGAATATAGGTTACCTTCTTTTTCCCTTTGTTTTCTTCATCTAATTTTCCTACTCAACTATGTCTTCTTTTTCCTTCAACAATGGTGTCTTTACTATTTCTTCCTTTTCTCCATTTCTTAACTATTTGTAAATTTAATAAAATATTTACCTTGCATTTGAGAATTTAAACCCAAAAATTATAAACCCAAAAACTATAAACTATAAGCAAAGAATCTATAAACTCAGAAACCCCATTAAAATCTCAAAATAAAAAAAATTAATAAGGTTACCTTGCGTTTGAGATTGTAACGGTGCCATTAAAATCTATAATGCAGCTTTTGGTCAGAATTATTGGAAAAAATTCTTTGTTACTAGAGTTTTAGGAAAGCCCGGGCATGTTTATCTCAAGCTTTTCTTTTAGGTTAATAACGGTAGTCTTTATGAATCTAGATAAGTTAAATGGTTAATGTTTAAATATCTAAAAAATAAATTAAAATCATGTATTGAATTGGAGTTTTTGATTTCAATCCCGTAAGAAATTTCCGAAAATCCATCATAAATTTTGATTTATAAACTCATTTTAATTTTTTGGTTTTTTTTTTTTTGAGTGTTTCTTTGTTGATTCAAAAAATTATTTCAATTTAATTTATGATTAAAAACCCATAAAGAAAATAGAAGGATGAAAATGTTCTTAATTTCACCTAGGGTGGTTTGTTTCTCCTTCCTTTTTCTTAAAAACAGAATGCAACAAAGTTGAAGAATTCATTTTTCCCACTCAAGAGTGACTAAAATCATAAAAAATGGTAGAAGTTAAACAAAGAGGAGAGAGAAAATGGAAGACAAGGTGGTTTACTTGAAGAAGAAAGTTGGTTTAGCCGGTTAAAGGTAATTTGAAACCTTTAAAAGCGGAAGCACCCCAAAGTTCGAGCCTTAAAAGATAAACGAAAGTTCAAACCTTTTACGGCCCGTTTGGTTAGTGGTACTAAATTGCAGTAATGAGAATGATTTAGAGTGTAAAATTTCATCAAAAGTTACATATCATTCCCATAGTAATATAATATTAATCACAAAAAAAAAATTTATTTAGAAATTTCCATTACCACTTAATACCACATCTTCAAATGGTAATGCATTACAATGAATTTTGTGAAGAAAATGAGATGATTGAAGTTGGACAAGCATGTCATCAAGGTACCAAGAGATTTTTCAACCAAAATTACACTTTTTTCATTTTCATTACCACCGTTTATTACCACCTATCAAACGGGCTGTTAAAACAAATGAGATAAAGTTTGTACCTTCAAAATCAAATTTTTCTTTTTTTAACATGATAGGGTGTTTGGCAATTGGCTTTGGCGGTTGGCTTTTTCAGTTGATTTGTATGATCAACTGAAAATGTTAGCTTTTTTTAGCTTTTAAGTTAGCTAAAAAAGCTAGTTGTTTGATATATTTGCTAAATTTGAGTATTGGTTATTGGCTGATTATTAGAGAATGTGGTTCAACAGACCAAAAGTCAACAAAAAAACTAGCTGGAGCAACTTTTTAATTTTGGCTTAAAAGTCAGATTTTCAACTGCTTTAAAAGCCATTTACCAAATACTTTTTTGGCTAGTTGGTTTGCCTCTTTGACCAACCAACAAGCCAAAAGCCAAAAACTTACCAAAAAACTAATCCAAAAGTCATGTACCACGCACCCCCAATATTTAATTCATTAATAAAGAGTTATACAAAATCTATATCAGAGATAAAAATTATCAAATACATAAGAATTGTAATATAAAATAAATATTTGCTCGATTCTATAAAAATAAATCAAATATATTATTATTTTAAATTAAATTATCTATTCCTTGTAATCTCTGAAAATTAATTCAACTATTGTTTAATTCTACTCCAATTGCTTGATCACAAAAAAGCTTTAAAGATGGTTATAAACTTATAATTTATAAACAATAGGTAGGTTTAGTTTTAGAAATATATCTAATGGGTGGGTTTATAAACAATAGGTAGGCTTAGTTTTAGAAATATGTCAAATATAGCAAGTATAATGGAATAGAGGAAGTATCATATTCGTATTTTTTTAAAAAAATAATTTGTGAACTACAGTCTCAATGTTTATTTTTTGCGAATTACAACGATCAAAGTATAACACTATGTTTGGATAACAAATTAGGAGAGAGAAAAAAGAAAGGGAAGGGGAAAGGAAATGAAGGGGAGGGAAAGAGAGGAAAAAAGTACGGTGTTTGTATAGGAAGGAAAGGAGGGGAAGAAAGAAATTGCATTTTCTTTCCAAATCTTTCCTCTTATAGAGAGATTTGGATGTTAACAAAATAAAGGGATCTAATCCCTTCAAATCCTCTCCCTCCTTTTTGCTATTCAAACAAGGGAATTTTTATCCCTCCAAATCCTTTCTTTTTTTTTTTCCCTCCATTTCCCTCCATCCAAACAAGGCCTTAAAAGTTTGCAGGTTAAAGCCAAACCATAGAATTCCGACCAAATAGGTAGTTGGAATTTTAAGTTAAGTGGTCGGAATTTTGTGTTTTTGGCGTAAACATGTAAGTTTTGATATTTTAGTGACTGTAATTCGTAAAAAAATACAATAAGATTGTAAGTCACAAAAAGCTAAACTTTAAGACGATAATTTGCAAATTATCCGACGAAAGCTAAAACTTCACATTTAAAAGGGCAGTGTGAGTGGGCACTTAAGAAGTCCGGTTCCAGTCCTGCGCACGATAGCTTATTTCCCAGAGTGAGGGTTATCCTTCTCCCCCTGATGCGCTCTACTCCCTTTCCTAAAATACCCACTCTTCCCCGCCATTTTCCCACTCTCTTCCCTCCATTATTTTCGACCGTTGATCACCCTTTTCTACATTTTCTTCTTCAAATCAAGTCTGTAAGTTCTCTATCTACTAGAACTATTTTTCTTTCTGTTGATTCATAGATTAAGTTCTGGGTATTCACAATTTTACTCCCTTGTTAGTATTTCATATGTTTGAATTTATTTAACTAATTGAAGATGGAAATAGGCTGGAAAATTAATTTTTTACTTGATATTCTAATTTGGGTTTTGTTTATTTTTTGGATCTGAGTGGTAACTTGTGCTTTTAGCTTAAAATTAATTGTATACCAAGTGAGGTTTTGGGATTTTTATGGGGTTTACAAATTCAAGTTCAGAAATATCAGGGGATTCATGGTGGTTCTAAGCATATGCAATGTGTTTAGTCGCACATGCCTTTCAATTTTAGGGCATCAAATATTGGTCGATATTAGTTTAAAGTACCTTTATTTAGTCTAATTACTTGTTTTTAGATCTTAAATGACGAAAATATAAAATAATTAGGGCCTGATTAATCGTGTGTATTTTTGCTTCGTCCCCGATGAAATTGGTTTGAATTTGTTCTTGTATGTGCACAATCACTTCAACAATGACTCCATGATTGGTGTATACAACCTTGTCTATCTCTAAAGACAAAGATGGAGTGTTGATGTAAACTTTTGGGGACTTTTTCTAACCAAAGTTAGCATGTTGTTTATCCTTATTTACTTATGGGGAGGTTCCTTAACTTGTTTTAGACTGCTCTTAATCATGAAATTAACCTGATATTTATTTAAATTTTAAACCTAGGGTTTCTGGATTTCATTATTTATTATTCGGTGTCGGCTTGAGGTAATCCATCATATGCGGTAAGAATCAAACCCCTATCATAAAGTGAGTTCTAAAATACTAGGCTAACACATGATTCTCCAATGTTTTTGGATTCGAATGCCCTATTATGGAGATTTTATATCACTTGCTTCATGTGACTTAAGGGTATATTCATAATTGCCTTTAACTTGGATATTTTTTGGGGGAATTTGCTGAATTAGTGAGATTTAGAGCCATTTATAAACTCGCGGCTAGACATTCGATAGCTGGGGACTCCGCATTGTTACCTGCAATTCCTTACCTAGTGCTCATCATGGACTATTTTATGGCAACTGGTATCAACTGATTCCAGATTTGGATCCCAATTATATTCTGAAAAGATAGTTTCTATCATCAATGCATGGTGTTTTCTAATCTGATATAACATAGCTATGTTGTGAGTTGTGACTATCAAATTCTTCAACTGCTCTTTGTTGCAAGGTTCATAACATTTTTACTATTATATTGTTGTGAGGGAAGATTAAGTATTTAGAGTATCTGTAGTAAGATCAGTTAAGCGCAACACACCCAATATCAAGAACACTAAAGATGGTTTTTTTCAGAGCACTGAAGAGTATCTTTGATTTATTTCTTCTGGTATACAAAGGGAGTGTTTGGTTTGGAGCAAAAAATTTTCCGGAAAACCATTTTGCCCATTTCCCTTGTTTGGTTTGACAAAGAATTCAAAATGGAAAACTTGGTTGGAAAAAAGTATTTTCCATCCCCTTACAAACATTTTACTTTAAACTTGCGAGGAAACCAATTTCCTTCTATCTTTCATCTTTAAGATCTTAATTTCCTTCCTCTTATCGTAATAGTTTTCCATCTAACCAAACAAAAGAAACTAATTAGCCTCTGCAATTTTCATTGAAAATTGTTTTCCAAGTAAAATGTTTTCTACCGAACATCAGTGTACTTGGCTTAGTATATCCTGATGGAGCTTCTTAATGCTACTGTAAAATCAATCTCCCTGTTTTCACTGAGAGTTTAGTCGTTCTAGTTTCTATTGCATTAAAGGAGCAAAAGAGAAATAAGAACAAAAGTGACATATAGTTTAACTTTATTGTGTTTACTATATAGTAGGAGTTCAAGCGTTCTTTGTGCTAGATAGGATTACCTGCTGATGATTTTTAGGTTATCTTATGTATTTTGTTTTTGATGCAGTTTGAGCGGAGAATACAAATGGGAACTATCTATTTGTCGTCAATTATGAGGGAAAAGGCTCATATGTTGTTTCTTCAGTCACGAACTGTTGCCTGATCTTATAGTGAAGCCTGAGTGCCAATGAGTTGTTTTCTCATTTCATAACAAAATGAAAAATCACACTGTTATTCGTAAAAATATAGAAGTATGTGTTTTTCCTGCAGTTGTCTGAATTAATGCAGAAGGAAATGAGTGAAAACGGAAATCAGGACTTTGAATCCTCTGAAAATGACACAGATTTTTCACAGGACAACACTGGATCAATAGAAGAAATACCAGAGGATGCTATCTTGTCACGACAAACATCCGTCAATCTGGTCCCATTTATAGGTCAGAGATTTGTTTCTCAAGATGCTGCATATGAATTTTATTGCAATTTTGCAACACAATGTGGCTTTTCAATCAGGCGCCATCGCACCAGGGGAAAAGATGGGGTGGGTCGAGGAGTCACAAGAAGAGATTTTACCTGCCATCGTGGTGGATATCCACAGGCAAAACCGACAGAAGGTAAGTCACAGAGGAATAGGAAATCATCACGATGTGGTTGTCAAGCATACATGAGAATCGTGAAAAGGTCGGACTTTGATGTCCCCGAATGGCGTGTCACGGGATTTAATAACAATCACAATCACGAACTTCTAAAGTCGATTGATGTACCTATTCTTCTATCTCACTGCAACATATCCGCTGACGACAAAAGTCGTATTTGTATGTTTGCAAAAGCCGGAATGTCTGCGCGCCAAATGTTAAGATTGATGGAGCTCGAAAAAGGTGTTAAACTAGGTTGCTTGCCATTCACTGAACTAGATATCAGAAATCTTCTTCAGTCTTTTAGACATATTGATAAAGATAATGACGCTATTGACCTTGTCGGAATGTGTAAGAGATTGAAAGATGAAAATCCCGATTTCAAATATGATTTCGAGTTAGATGGCCATAATAGATTAGCGAATATCGCTTGGTCATACCCTTCATCCGTTCAACAGTATGAAGCTTTTGGGGATGCAATACTACTGGAAACGACACATCGTCTGGATGCTTATGATATGCTTCTAGGCCTTTGGATTGGGGTTGATAATCATGGATTTGCTTGTCTTTACAGTTGTGTGCTTTTGCGGGATGAGGATCTGCAGTCTTTTACATGGGCACTGAAGGTAACAATGATGTCCTAAAACTTTTTCAGCCGTAAGACGGGTCCATACAAACGGTCTATTATGCTAACGTTCTATTATTGGGCTATTTAACCTAAGTGTGGGGCACGTCTCATACAAAAATTTATGAAACTTTATAGTGGTATTTTAATCTTCAAATGTACCACACTCCCTCTTGCATGAGACCGTCTCACTGTGAGATGAGTCCACAAAAGGCCCATTATGCTAAAACTTTCTATTATTAGACTATTTAACTCAAGTATGGGGCACGTCTCATTGTGATATCGTCTCTTGCAAAAATTTCTGAATGTACTGAGTAAGTAGAACCTCGCTGAATTCTGTTTTTTTCTTTTTCATTTTCTTTTTCTATCAAACAAATTGTGCAGATGTTTCTGTGCTTTATGGAAGGAAAAGCACCACAGACCGTCTTGACCGACCAAAATATGTGGCTTAAAGAGGCAATAGCTTGTGTAATGCCCGAAACCAAACATGCGTTCTCTATACGGCATATCATGGCCAACTTCTCTAACTGGTTTTATTTGCCACTTGGGTCTCGTTATGATGGTTGGAAGGCTGAATTTTATCGTCTCTATAGCTTAGAATCAGTTGATGAATTTGAAGCTGGATGGAAAGAGATGGTTGATCGATATGGCCTACAGTTGAATAAGCACATCATCAGCCTTTATGCGTTAAGGAACTTTTGGGCTCTATCCTTTTTGAGACACTACTTCTTTGCTGGGTTTATGAGTAAATCTGTGACCGACTCTGTTAATGCTTTCATCCAAAGGATCGTGAGTGCACAATCTAAACTCGACTGCTTTATTGATAAGGTAAGCGCCCCTTTTCCTTTCTTTAAAGCGCATTTTTGTTTACTTACTATGGTTTTGCTATAAAATCTTGTTGGTTCATGTAAGAAAATCTTTTTGCTGATTTAGAGAAGTACCAAGGCTATAGGTTCTTTTTCTGAACAACTGAACTTTCCCTTGTCTAAACTTATCCGATATGAATTTTTCTTGCGTATATACATATGTGTATTTGTTTAAAGTAGGGGAACCTTCCTCGTTCTAGCTACCACATGGGGGGGGTAAGCATTGTTACTGGAACGACATTCGGTTTGGAACGGGGAACAGGAATGGGAACGGGAACAAGGAATGTAACCTAGAGTGACTCGAGAACGTGGATTTTTTTTTAGTTTTTTAGGTTTCCTCTCGTTTTTTCCTCCTTTCTTTTTTCTTTATCTGTAAATGAAGGCCGACTTACCTTTTAAAAAAGGTCTTCTACCCTGGGATGTCACACTGAGCGACTAATCAGAAAGAGTGGTTCTTTTTTTCTTCTTGTGGATCAAATTGAGACTCTTTAGTAATATTCTTTCACTTTCAGGTGGCTGAAATAGCAGAGTATAAAGATCATTGTGGATCAAAGCATAAAATGAAGCAAAATGCTCAAAAAGTCTCCCTAAAAACAGGTTCACCATTGGAGTCGCATGCTGCTACCGTTTTAACACCTTTTGCTTTCTCTGTTCTTCAAGAAGAGCTTGTTTTAGCCCCTCAATACGCCTCCATCCTTGTCAGCGAAGGTTGCTTTCATATCAGACACCACACCGAAATCGATGGAGGGTGGAAAGTGATGTGGGATCCTCGTCAGGAACTAATTCGATGCAGTTGCCATCAATTTGAGTTTTTAGGCATCCTTTGTAGACATATTCTCCGCGTTTTCTCAACAAATAACTGTTTTCGCATTCCCGATTCTTATCTTCCTTTGAGATGGCATCTTGTATCCAAAGACAACATCGAAAAAGAGAAAATTGAGAAAGTTAAACTCTTGGAATCCTTGGTTTCCTCTATTGTTTCGGAATCAGTAGTAGCTGAGGAACGCCTCGATTTTGCGTGTGAGCAAATGTCCGCAGTATTATCTCACATAAAACAAATCTCTGGTTTGAACGATCATGATCGTCATGTAAATGAGATGGGATTCAATAGCCCTTCTGGGTTCGTTGATTCTACCGGAAGTTGAAGATTCCGATGGTATTGTTCAGAGTTTCACTCTTGCGGATCTTCACGAATCGTTTTTGGGAAAGTTGAAAGAACGGAGTCCAAATGTTGGGGTCGGAAATGTGTCTCGTAAGAGGCAACGTTGTTGTATTCCTTGTTGTGGACAATTTGGGCATGATGCATCAAATTGCCCTATTCTTGGAAGTGAAAGCTTGCACTAAAATGGAGATCCATTGGGTTTCTTTTAACTTAGGATCCTAGTAGTAAACTTGTAATTGATATTATGATTTAACATTTACAATTCTAAATATATAAAATATTATGTCATTTAATCTCAAAGATCCAATAGGGATGGGTTGGAAAGTGTATGAAAATTATGGCCGTCGATTAACATGTGCAAAATACTGTATAAGGGCGTCAAGTTTTATATTTAGTTTATTATTGTTTTCATTACCGCACATATGTATAAAAAGCTAAATATTATTTGTTGTTTTAAAATCTATGAACTAATAAGAAAGAAATTTTCATTTCAAAAGAAAAAGAGAAATTAATGACTTCTCATATACTATCTCTTTTTTCAAAAATATGCTTCCGTTTAAATATTTATATATATTGGCTAGTTGCAGAGTAAATTTATTCAGCTCCTCTTGTAATACCTTGGCTCCTCGGACTGTCGGTGACTACTCATGGAGACTGTAGACTGGCCTCATAGACCAACACAAATCTTTCCAGCGCACTTTGGCCTCACTCGTGTGCAACCGAGAAAACTTTCCAGGAGGTCTGCCATCCTAAGATTTCTTCCCATCAAACACGTTTGACTGTGGAGTTCTGAGCAAATGGGCTCCCATGAAAAGAAGATGCACCTTGTTGATATGAATAGTCTATCAATCTCTTTTCAAGCTAAATCTAGGGTATCACACCTCTTGTATGAGATGAACTCATTGTGAGACATGTTCATACAAAAGCTTCATTATGCTAAAAGTTTTTATTATTGGGCTATTTAACCTAAATATGAGACACGTATCATTATAAAACTGTCTCATACAGAAATTTGTGAAATTTAATTAATGGAGAGATTTTATCATAAAACTAATAATTTGACTCTTTTCTGAAATTGTAACTTGTAAGGAATTAAGGGTCTATAAGATAGAATTTGCACATGAGCCTTAAATTTTATGTGACGGCCTTATCGAAAATGTTTAAGAAAATTTGCTCAGAATAATCCCAACTATTATCCATTGGTCAAAAATAATTTTAACTATCAATTATTTTTTTAATAATCTCAATTATCATTCAAATTTGTTCAAAACAGACCCCTTCCACAATGACCAGCTGCTGCAGGTTGCTTGGGTTATTTTTCTTTACTTTTTTTAACTCAGCCAATAAAAAAACAACGGAAATTCCACATGGTAACCCTGAAGTTTTGGGTTTTCCATGTGGTAACCAAAACATTTAAAAAATCCATGTGGTAACCCTGAGGTTTACTAAATTGTTTCACCATGACTTTTTGTACATAAAACGTTAACAAAACATTAGCAAACGTTAATTTCGAAACTTTAAGGTTGTTGTACGCCTATTTATACGACTCACCATTTGAAATGCCATCAGTTTCAACCTTTTTCTCCCAAAATATAAACTCTAACTCTACCATATTTGGATTTAGGGGAAAATATATGATTTAGATGAAAAATGATAGAGTTGGGGTTTATTTTATGAGGATAAAAGTTGACACTGATGACATTTGAAATGCTGAGTCGCATAAATAGACGTACAACAACCCTAAAGCTTCGAAATTAATGTTTGCTAACGTTTTTATGTGCAAAAAGGTCACGGTAGAATAATAACGTAAACCTCAGGGTTATTGCGTGGATTTTTTAAAAGTTTTGGTTACCACATGGAAAACCCAAAACCTCAGAGTTACCACGTGGGATTTCCCAAAAAACAAATACTCTTTCAATTGTGGAGTTTAATAGTGATGAAAGTGTAATGAAGAAGAAGAAGAAGAAGAATGGATGAAGAAGATGGAGTTTAATGAAGATAAAGGACATTTTATTATTTTGAATAGCTGACTTAAAAAAAAGTAAAAAAAAATAGACTTATTATATCACAAATTTTAAATGAGATTGTGTCATGGTAAGACCATCTTTATTGGGAGTCATATAAATTTAGTGTGTTAAGTAATCACTTATAATTTTTAAATGACAATTACAGAAATAAATTTATTATATGGATTCATCTGATGGTGAGACGACCTTATATAAGACGAGCCGAGTAAAAAAGAGAAAATGAAAGTTAAGGAGTTGAAAATATAAAGCAAAATCAGCAATCTATAATCCCCTTTAGATATAAAGCAATTTTAGCAATATTTGGGAAAATATGAAGTAAAAAAATAAAACTCAAATAATAGGTCGTAAAATACACCTTGTGACTTCGCCACTACTGGTGACCCGTGTAAAACTACATGAAAGAGCAAAGGAAAAGAAAGCCAATGCAAAGAGGATTAATTGGATGGTAGAATTTAACCTCTATTCTCTAATGTTCTTCCCATTTTAAATATTCTATCTAAAAGAGAGAGAAATTTGAATAATGTTTTCGAGACCTATTTAGAAGATAAAATATATTCATGTGAGATCTCGTTAGATTCGTCTTAATGTACTTTTTCATTATGTATTTTTTATAATTTTTTATCATGTGTATTAAGAGATATTAAGACTCAAAATTTACTTTGAAAACTGTGCAAAAAGTAAACGGGAAGAACAAAAAAGAAAGGAAAGAGTATTTCTGTAGTTTTTTAATCGAATGATTTGCCTAAATGGAGTTGAAAAAGAAAAAAAAAATTCCTATAATGGTGTTCACTTGAAAATATTTCCTAAAATGGTGTTTTTTTCACTAAACTATTTTAATTTTGGTTTGGAGTCTTCAAAGCTTGTTGTAAACCAAAAGAATAGTAGGTTTAGGTAGAATTAGAAAATAAAACAATACATTTTCTAGTCCTCGCTAAAATTTATTTTCTAAAAAAGTATTTTATAGAGGAAAAAAATTTAACCAAATTTATCTGAATTTGATTTGAAAACTTCAAACATAAAAATTTGTCCGACAAAACAATTGGTGTATACATCATATAACATGTGATACATAGAATCAATTATGATACAATAATATAGATACAAATTTGCAAGAAAAAATTAAAAAGTTTGCGTTTTCCTTTAAATATGTTTAAAAATATTTATTAATTTCTCTAAAAATAAATCAACAAATCAAAGAATACTTTCAAGTATTCTTCAATCCCTCAAAAAAATATTCTAACAATTCTCACATTGAGGTTTGAAAGTTCCAAACCAAAATTAAAGTAGCTTAGTATCAATCCTCACCTACATGAACACTATTTTAGAAATTTTTTCAATAAGCACCAAATTAGGAAATATTTTTATTATTAACACTATATAGGCAAATTATTCTTTTTAATCATCATATACCATAATTATGTATTTCATATTAACTAAAGCCATTAAAAAAGTTATTAATGTGGCAAAATCAATAAGATGATCAAACTCCAATCATCAACGATATTACAACAATAAGGTCGCGCAAAATGTATCAAATTGCATTGTTTATTTATAGTAAATTTGTGAATTGATTTTATGTTATTATTATTTTTATTATTATTTAAAAGTATAAAATCTAAACTAGGTTAGAAATTGTAATTTTATAAATCAGACTAGTCTATTTATAATAAATAAAATTTAATGCAATTTATTTTGCAATTTAGACAAAATTTGAAAATGACCGTTTAAAATAAGTGTTTAAAATCAAGAATACAGTAGTAGTATTTGAGCTATACTGTAAATCAGGGTTCAACCTCTCATTCATTTTCCCGCCAAATAATTCCTGTAAAATTCCTCTTTCTCTCTCAATATTTGATTTGCTAAACTGTAATTAGGGTTTAACCTTTTCTTTTCAGGTTCCTCAAATTATGAACGGAAAGAGGTCTTTGAGACCAAATGCAAGGACGGAAAGTCGTCGGAATCGATACAAAGTCGCTGTTGATGCAGATGATGGTCGCCGACGCAGAGCGGATAATAAGGTGGCGATCCGTAAAAGTAAGAGAATAGAAAGATTGCTTAAGAAGCGTCGTGAAGATCTTCAAGATCAAGATCAAGATCACCAGTTTCCTCATACATCTACAGCTGGAAATAAGGTTATTCTCCTTTTTTTTCTGGAATTTTTTGACTATTGATAGTATAAATTCCTCAATTAATTGTTTTGTTGAATAATTCAACTATATTGTTCATTGATTTATACTTCCTCTTTTTTCTTTAAGTATCATCTTTCTCTTGAGTTCTTTTTATAGAAATGCGACAGAGAATGAAGGAGGAATCATATAATGTATAAATGTGAATAGCGACTATGATGCAGTTATCGGTGAAAAGCATCCTTTGATGAAGCCGATACGCCGGTTTATAGGTTGTCAAGATTAGTAGGTCCTTTCTATGCAGTTGAGTTTATACAATATACACTTTAAATAACTTTCAAATGTCTAGCACTAGTAATAAGTAAGGGTAGGTCCACAGGGAATGAAATGATTATGTTAATTGAGAATTGTCCATGGATAGAGATCAAAATGAAGAAGGCATAACTTTGGGGTTTAGCAAATTCGTAGAGTCGTCAAGCTACTACAATGGAGATATTCGAATTTTCGCTTGATTTCCAAATGAACCTCAATTTGATGCTACTAATGATTCTGGATTGTCCATGGATAGAGATCAAAATGAAAAATGCTAAAAATTTATAAAAGAATTTAAGACAAGATTCTTATTTCATGAACAACCCCCTTGATACGCCCTAGGATTAGTTTTATTCTATGGTATCTTGATGATTTCTTAAGAAAATTAGGGATGAAATAGTCAAATTCTAAAGATTTTCCACTTGCATGAGTAAGAAGGGTTTGGCACACAAGTAGGAACTGGAGGAGGCAAGAGGCAAAAATCACGGGCCAAAATAAGAATTCAGCTACCGGCACTGAACTAGTTGACTCGACCGATTCAGTTGAGCCGATTCTTTTGCCTTCAAAAATCCTTCTAAGTCGATTCAGTTGAGTCGACTTGATCGGATCGGAAGACCGGATTTTGAAATCTTAAGGCCCAGAGATCGGACCTGTTACATCCAGTTTGGTTCTGGTGCAACCGTAAAAACTACTAGTTCGGTCCGGCTTTAGAATGGTTGGACCGACTAACTCAATCTATAGAAAATTGAAATTTGATGAAAATGAGAATCATGAATTAATATTGCCTTACCAATTACCATCCTATATCATTTAAATACTTTTATTAATAATTTAAATTTTATGGCATTTAATTTAGTAAAAATCAATTGTTTAACTTATTATAAAAAATAAAAAAAATTATAAAGTAGTTAAATTATGAATCTATGAATGTTTTTTCTTTTGAAATAGTTAAATTATGAATCTATGAATCTATGAATGTAGTTAAACTAATATTGTAATGAAATAGTCTTTTAAAAAAATATTATAAAGTAACTTTAAAAAAAATTATAAAGAAATAATTTAAAAAAATAATCAAATTTACATTTTAAATAAATAGTTAAATTTACTATATTTTTCTGAATTGTGATAATCCAGTTCGTGGGTTTTGCTTGCATTTAGTCAGGAATAGATTTGAAAAGGACTATCGTAGTCTCTAGTATAACAAACCGCAGCAATCCGTTCATTCACAATTTTGTTTTGCTTAAATTAGAAGGCTATTTATATGTCTGAAAATTGGGATAACATAATATATATTCGGTGTAACTGGACTGGAACCCAGATTTGAGAATATTTGAGAACCGAAGACCGGACATGATGCTTTGGACCGCCGGTTCTGTCTAGTTTTGCTCACCCCTAGGTATAACTATCATAAGGATGAAAACTCAAAGTATTCTATCTCAGTCGGAATAAGTACCACTTTTAACTCTAGGTACTTGTTCATCCACTTGAATTGCATCACGAGATAGATGGTTGCATTCCTTTGATTAATTATCAAATTTCTTTTAACATTAGATTCACAATAGATGATAAGAATTCATGGGGCTATTTTTTGCCCTAAATAAATGGTTAATCAACCATTATTATCATCAATCCAATATCCCGCTCGAAAACAGGGTTTGAGTGAGGAAAAGTGCTAAACAATCCATACCCGTACTTTCTTGAGAGGGAATACTAAAGGAAAGCGGTCAATTTTACCCTAGAAGGTGAGAGTCCTGCATAGAGAGGAATTGATTAACACTGTTGCTTGGAGATCAAAAACTACCTGCAGAATAACTACAATAGCCAAATAAAGGTTGGGATAGACCCGATGGGTACAAAAAAGAATAAGGGGTAGGTAAGTAAACACCTAGGCATCAGGGCAAAGAAATACAACTAAAGAGACTTTTACTAGTCTAGAATGTGAATCTGGCGTCTCCAACTATTCTAATCCTTAGTTAGGTCCTCGGAGAGGTGCTTTTTACTTAATTCGTCCTTAATTTGCTCAACCCACATTTTCTTAGGTCTTCCTCGACTCCTCTTAACCTCAACTATAATGGTTTCTATCCTTCTGACTGGAGCCTTTATTGGTTTTCTTTGCACATGTCCAAATCTTAGTCTATTTTGACGCATCTTAACAGATAGTGGAGCAACCCCTAGCTTCTCTCTGAACTCTTGATATAACCACCAAAATCTTGTTCTCAAATCAGATACCTTTTATTATTGTAACTAGTAATATAATGGTCAAACTAGAACTTTATCATCAATCTTCCATTGATTCAAAAACATGAAAATTTCGTCAGATTTCATTTGTCCATCGTATGGAGGAGAAATAGATCGAAACCTAAGAATTATCTCATGTGATTTTCAGCTATTTTTAATAATATGCGCCATTATGCATATGCAGTATTGCCAACTATGCTTTGAATTTCAATTATCCGTAATTAAACAAATTATGCTAGGAACATTTTCTAATGCACTTTGTTATTTTCCCTATCACACAAAGAATGAGATAAAAGATCCCTAGTAATAGTGGTCCTACTAAACGACTCAATAGCTGATTAGCTTTAGCCATCATTCTTCTAAAACCCTTTTCTTTAACTGTTGAGCATGAATGAACTCTTTTTACAATGTATGTTAAAATTAATTTTTTAAGTTCTTTTATATCAAAGACAAATTCTACCATGTCATCATTATCATCAACTAATACCTCTCCAATTGGTCCATTAGGTCTTTTACAAATATTGTAACAAATGAAGTTTTAAATGTGAAGTATCTTTTGTTGAGCCACTAACCGAACTACTATTGCAATGCTTACAATTAGCGACTTTTCACCATTTTCATTTACATGTTTTGCAAATTCGAGCTATACCTTAGAGATTTTGTCTTCCTTTTATTTGGAAGGTATATATATTCAGTTTAACCATCATGCTCATGCTCATGCTCCTCTCTAGATGATAAGGTAGTCTCACTTTTGATTTAAAGAGTAATCTATCAACACAAAACCAAACTATCAACATAAGCATATCATAATTTACTAACTACTTCCTCCGTTCCATTTTACTTGCAACACTTACCGTTTTTGGAAGTTTCATATTACTTGCAACATTACTATTTTTGGCAAAAATAATCTACTTATTTTATCCTCACTTTATTCCTATCACATATCACCATCAATCATACATCATCCCATTAATTATTTAATATACCCATAAGTCACAACCACTATCTATTTATAATAATTTTTTTTATTTCTACCCCACATATCACCATCAATCATACATCATTCCTACTTTTACCATACTGATTTGACAGCCCTTAAATATTATACTAAACCCAATGGTGCAACTAAAATGAAACGGAGAAAGTACTAAGTATACCACAATATTAAAGTAGATGAAAACAAATAGAAGTTCAAAACAATCATAATTTACTCCTCAAATTACAAAACCCAAAAACAAATACAAAGACTAAATATGAAGTTGAAGGCAGTCCAATGGTAAACGAGTTAACACTCTCGAGATTCTAATTTGAATTGGAATAACTCACATAATATTCAACAATTCACATTATATTCATCAATTACTCACATTATATTCGTGGATTACTTCAAACAGTAAAATCAGATTAAAAGAATGAGACATGATGAATCGAAAATTAAAAGTATAATTTGGGGCATATTTTCTAGGGTTCAAAGAGGATGATTTTTAAAAACCCTTATCCAGCAGTATAACTACAAAAAATTTTATAACCCTTATGATTTATCGAAAAGGATGAACGAAAAATTAAAAAGCTCAGGTCAAATTGTCTTAATTCAATTGAACTTTTAATTAAATCCTAATCAGTGGAACCCTTATTCAGCCTAATCATTTTGTAACCCTCATAATTAAGTACGATGATGATTATGAAGATGATGACGACGACTTTTAATGCTTTTTAATCCAGTACGATGATGATTATTAGAAGTTTTCCTGTATTCATTTTGGATCTTAAATCGATAACTTTTGTCTTTGCAGCTGGAGTCACTGCCTAATATGGTAGCCGGGGTTTTTTCTGTTGATAATCAAATGCAGTTAGAGGCTACTACACAAATCATAGAATTGCTTTCAATAGGTATTATTGATGATATTTTCACCTTTGCCATACTTTTGGCATGTATAATTAAGTAGTTAACCATTATTGTTAAGTGTTGATTGTGTATTGACTTCTGTAGAAGAAAGCCCACCAATTGAAGAAGTTATACAAGCTGGACTTGTTCCTCGCTTTGTGGAATTTCTTCAAAGGGAAGATTTTCCACTGCTACAGGTATATTCTATTCCTAATGCATTGCTTGTGACTTTATTTATTTGTCTTTGTGTATGTAGGTGACTTTTTTTACTAAAAAGTGGCTTGTAATGTGTAGTTTAAAGCTGCATGGGCTCTCACAAACATAACTTCAGGAAACTCAGAGAACACAAAGGTTGTAATTGATCATGGGGTTGTTCCAATTTTGTGAAACTTCTTGGATCTCCTAGGGATAATGTCCGAGAGCAGGTATAACTGGAGTTGGATACCATAAACCTTCGATGAATGTTAGGTAATTGAAGATCACTGAATATGCCCTTTCTAACATTCATTTTGAAATGCAGGCAGTATGGGCATTGGGTAATGTTGCTGCTGACTCTCCTAAATCCCGAGATCTAGTTCTTGGTAGTGGTGCGTTGGTTCCACTGCTTGCTCAGTTAAATGAGAATTCCAATCTTTCCATGCTCAAAATTGCTTCATGGACTTTGTCCATCCTTTGTAATAGGAAATCCAGAGCCTCTCATTGACCAGGTTTGTGCCCTATTTTGTATTTCTACCTTAGTTTGCAGTGTATGATTTCATACCTTACATATTGAAAAACCATGAATAGGTGAGGCTAGCTCTTTTTTCCCTTAAATATCTCGTTCATTCAAATGATGAGGAAGTGTTAGCAAATGCATGCTGGGCACTTTATTACTTGTCTCATGGACCAAATGACATGATTCAAGCAGTGATCCAGGCAGGGGTGTGTCAACGATTGGTTGAACTCATCATGTATGTGATCTGACTATGTTACATGTTCTTGAGTACATTATCTTATGCTTTAGTTACATTGTTTTGGGTCGTCATCCAGGCACCCAACTTCATCTGTTCTGAGTCCTGCTCTTCATACCGTTTGCAATATTGTCGCCGAAGATAATGCCCAAACACAGGTTAAATTTTGTAAGCCTTCTTGTTGGTTGACTTATGCTTTAATGTTAGATTGCCTAGAGGATATATTTTGGTGTTGAATAATACCTTACTTTATGTCATCTTTCGCTGTACCCTTTCTTTTGGTAGGGGGAGATCTACCATGCTGATTGTGACACTTGTTAAATGAGCTACAGTTTTTAGTATAAATTTGACATGAAATAATATGCGTATCTATATGTTCCTTATCTTGTCATGGCCTCGTGTGTATGTTCTCATTATGGATGATTGTTGTTGCAAACATCAAACATGAGCTCTGCTAAATTGTCATCTTGCTTATTGGAAATGTATACTCTGAAAGTAAAGTTTTGTCTGTTAGCAGTGAAGAAGGGGGCCTTCTTTACTTTGGTCACAATAATAGAGGGACGTGACTTGTAATTTTTCTTTCAAGAAAAGTTGTGTCTCTTGCTATTTGATTGGTTGTGGTTCAATTTTTTGGGTTACTTTGAAAAAACATGGTGCATTTTATTAGTCATGTCTAGGGATGAGCATTTTAGAGTCTGGATCGAGTGTAGACCCTATCCTTACCCGGACCCTAACTTTAGGGTTGCATCTAAATCCGGATCCTAATTTTAAGGGTCCAAAAAAATTAGACTCGTACCCAGACCTTTAGGGTGTAAGGCGGGTCCAGACTTGGACCCTGACCCTGTAAAATTTATTTCAAAGCAAACTTCAGATTTGACCTACATGGCTGCAAGCCTGCAATAAAGTTTTATGTATCTTTGTTTTTTGTGATTACATTTTCCACCCCTTAATTTCACTTTCTCTCATCCTCCCCTCAAACAAAATCAAAATCAACAACTTTAAAGAGAAGAAATGGGATTGAGCAATGGAAAGAGAAAGAGTGTCTCTGTGAGACTAATTGTGGACATTTCTCAATTGTTTACTCATCTTTTTCTCTCACTTTCCCTCTCCAATTTGAAGCTAGTTTTGGCTTTGAGTTGTAATGTCAGTAGCTTCATAAGGTATAAGTTTGCCAGTATCTAAACCATTTGAATAAACTTTGATTTAAGTTGCAATAAAACCTTTTGATGGAAACCCTAGATTACTTGAAAATGGGCGTAAATAAAGAGAAGGGAGAAAGAAGTAGAAGTATAAAAAAAGGGGAGAAATTCTAAAATGTTCTATAAACCCTAAATTTACCATCAAACCCACACATACAAATGTTACACAAGGGTCTAAAGATCGGGGTCTAGGTAAACCCGGTCCAGGGCCCTTGAAGTATTTATTGGACCGGACTTGGATTCGGATCCTTAGGTAAATAAAATAACCCTTATCCTTAAAAGGGTAGGGTCCAACAAGATTCGAATATAACCTTGGACTCTTGTCCATTCCTAGTCATGTTTTGTCCTATACCTCTTGTGACTAAGACAAAGTGATTGCCATTTCTAGTTGGAATTACATCATTACTACTATAGTATTATTGTGTCACGATATATTGTTGTGAATGTATAGTGGTGTTCAACATTTATTTTATTCTTAGCAGTGTACTACTTTGTGATTTTTTCTATTTCAAAACAATCTCTTTGTTTTTCTACAAGGGTATGGTTGCGTATATTCGCAATGGCGAAACTTGGGGTAAAAGTTCTGAGGGTGAAAATATTTATTATGGACCTTATTTTGTTTTCCTTAAATGCATGGATAGAAAGACTGTATATGTGTTTATTCGTGCCATCAGGTACGTTAAAGTTAGCCTCCTGATTCCCCTTGTTTTGTTCGACAAAAGAAAGGATTTCAAACTACTTTTTATGTAAGTTTGCTATTGTCGAGCAGAAATTTAACAACTCAAAATGTGTCCCAATTCTTCCATCAGTGTTGCGATGCAGGATTTCAAACTACTTTTTATGTAAGTTTGCTATTATCCTTTATTTTCTACCACAATAGCACCACCATTCTACAACTGACTTTGTTCTACCATTATAAAAGAAGACCTCATTGGCCATTCAAATGCTTGTTCCATAGAGTGTTAGATGTGATGATTATGTTAATGGTGGTGACTGGTGAGTTGTAAGAGATCTTGGGCGATTGGTTGTATCCTAATGCTTGTGGGTGTTTTGGTTTTTGCCGTGGTTCTACAGGAAATCAGAGTCGAATAATTGTAAATAATTAGAATGAAGATAATTTAGGAAATTAGTATATTTGTTTCTATTATTAGCTTGCTAGTTTATGTTTTAATGGAGGTGTAATTCATTGAGAGTTGATACAAGGTGGTTAGGCTACGTTGACTCATGGGTCCCCTGATCACCAAGTAATAACTATGGATGTGGTATCGACGGTTAGACCATCCTTCTTTAACTTATGAAAACACATGTTTCTTCTCTTAAAAAGTTCCACAATTTTCCTATCTTGTGAAACCTATGTTTTGGCTAAGAAGAAATCAAGCAAGGAAGGGGAAAGAAAGATCAGCAACCAAGATAATGCAAGAAAGAAAGAAAAGAGGCGTTGTACAGAAAACTATCAGACAAACTGCAATGAATGAATATGGATTGATCTTTCTTATTGAACAGATTGAAATGAATTACTCCATACATATAATGGAGTTAAAGATATTCTTAGGTGCAAGATAGGACTTACACACTAAAAGAACAAAATGGAAAAACGTCATTATTATTCAATGTAACTAACTAACTAATGCCAACTCAACATTCCTTCCTACCCTTATATTTAACAATAATAGACAGAGATTTTTTTTGTTTCTTAATCAGAAACTGTAGGCTATGATGCCAAGATAAATTTGTTGCACATAAACCCGATGAGGTTTCATCCAATACTAATTGGTATTAGAAGTAGTAGTTCATCAAGTATATATGTTAGTCAATCTCTTCTTTAATTCTTCAATGTGGGATCACATGTTGGTTATTTTCTAATAGTGTGATGCACTTTGTAATTCAAGTTAGTATAGTTATTAAAAGTTGGTAAACAAGATAAAACACAAGTGGATAAAAGATTTGAGTGTTTGAGATGGAGAGAAAATAAGTTCGTTGATGCACTGAAAAGATAGGGAGTGTGGACCTTTGCCAACAATGGAAATGGTGCAAAGTAAGTGAGACAAACTAAAATAGAAATTGGTGTAATTTCGTAGAGATAGAGGAGGTTTGTTTTGTTTTGTTGTGAGCTTCAATTTTTTGGATTATGTAAAGTTTGGAATGTTTGAACTTTATTTTGTTGCTTCGTTCTTTTTATATTTTTCTTAAATTGTGTTGGGTTGCCATTGCAGTTTATTATTAGTAGTGGTGTTTTACCACGTCTTTGGAACTTGTTGACTGGTAATCACAAAAGCTACATCAAAAAAGAAGCATGCTGGTTGATATCAATCATTACAGCTGGAAACAACACACAGATCGAGGTACTTCTCTCCTAAAAGTCTTTCTTATTGCCCAGAGTGTAGTAAGTGATGTTGGGATGATGAGTTGACTCTATATGTGATTTCCCAACGAATAGTTTTTATAATTAACAGTATGAAAAAGCTCAAGTAATTATTTAAAATTTACTCTATTCCACTGAGTTTGCTCTTTTGAACCTTTTTGCTCCTTTTAAAGTGAACATGAAAATACTTTTTACAGTTTATAGAATAGAGCTTTTCATTTTTTTTTAATATATTCCTCTCCAACTTAATTTGCTGATTTGCTCTTTGGCGGGCCATTTTTTCGTCAAACATATGTTTGGATAACAAATTAGGAGAGAAAAGAATAAGAGGGATTGAGAAGGGTAGGAAGGAAAAGGAAGGAAGGGATAAAAAGGAAAAGTGCATCTTGTTTGTTTAGAAGAAAAGAGTAGGAAAAAAGAAGGAAAATAAGTTTTCTCCTTCCAAATCTTTTGGCCTTAGGAGAGATTATATTCTTAAGAAAACTTGTCCATGTTTTCCCTTCAAATCTCTCTTGTTCCTTTTCCTCTATTTCTCCCTATCCAAACATAGGGTAAAGGATTTTGGAGTAAATTGAGGGAGACAGGAGTCTAATTGTATGTTTCCTCTATTTCTCCCTATCCAAACATAGGGTAAAGGATTTTGGAGTAAATTGAGGGAGACAGGAGTCTAATTGTATGATATTCTTTTGGGTGTTTTCAACAATCGAGTTGAAGACAATCTCTTCTTACCAATAGATATTCTTTTGACAATCTCGTCTTAATTAACATTAGAAATTCTCTCAATCCTCTTCCTTTTCCTCTATCTCTCCTCTATTTATTCCTTGGTAGACCTTTTTTCCAATATGTAATGGGAAACAGTGCTTTATGGTATTATTGACTGGTGTAGGCTGTTATCCGAGCTGGTTTGGTTGGTGTGCTTGTCAATTTGCTTCAAATTGCAGAATTCGATATAAAGAAAGAAGCTGCTTTGGCGATATCTAATGCTACATCTGGTGGATCTCCAGAACAAATAAAGTTTGTATTTATTGTCTTAAAGCAATTTTTTAAACTCGTGCTGTAACTTTGCAAGACTAATCTTATGGTGGCCGATTCTGTACTAGGTACCTGGTGAATCAGAATTGCATAAAACCATTATGTGATCTGCTTGTGTGCCCAGATCCGAGAACTATCATGGTTTGTCTGCAAGGATTGGAAAACATTATCAAAGTTGGAGAAGCAGAGAAGAATTTGGGTACATATGGAGATGTTAATCGCTATGCCCGCTTGATTTACGAAGCTGAAGGTTGGGAGAAAATCGAGAATCTACAACTTCATGATTTCAATCAGATTTGTGAGAAAGCAGTAGAAATTCTCGAGACATATTGGTTTGAGGAAGTGGAAGAAGAAGTATAAAAATGCACATATGCCTACACATTCGGTAATTATCATTGTTATAGACTTGGGTACTTGACAAAAGGTGAAGATTCGGTGATATCATAGTTATTAACTAGAGTAAAAAAATGTATAGGTTTCTTTTGATTGGCATTTTGTCCATAGTTCTACATAGTTTGTTGTACATAATTCTTTCTTTCAAAGAGATGTCTCTCACAAGAATGTGAAAAATCTAAGTAGTTTTTTATTTGCTATTACAAACGGCAAACAAAAGAGGACTAACTTTTTTGACTTTTTCTCTTACTTTTAAACCAAATGGTTAGTTTGACCGATCACTACAGCTAGGTTTATAACAATGAGAAAAAGTTAAAAAGTCGGTCCTCTTTTGTTTGTTGTTACACTTACACTAGTTAGTAATAGTAAATAAGGGATTGTTGATTGATTTTGACTAACATTAGTCGAGTTTGTTTTGTTCTTTTCAAACTAGGAAATGCTTATTTTGAGAATTTTGTTTTTTTCAATCTTTGTTTGAGAATTTTTTATTAAAGAACTTAAAATAATTTGCGAATTAGTATTTAAAGTTTAGTACTTTTGCGAATTATTGTCTCAATGTTTATCTTTTGCGAATTACAACCACCAAAGTATTAAAGTTTATAGGTTCAGACCAAAAACACAGACTTTTGACCACTTAACGTGAAATTTCGACCACCAAAATGATCAGAATTATGTATTTTTGCTTGAATCTGCAAACTTTGATACTTTGGTGGTTGTAATTTGCAAAAAAATAAATATTGATGTTGTAATTTACTAAAGTGCTAAACTTTAAATCAAAAGAAAATTTGTGGTTAAACAATTTGTAAATAGAGCTCTGTCGAATTTTCTGCAGAAATTTGTATAATTTAAATCATTTCAAATCCTTCTAATATAATTTCTTTATATCTTTCAAAGGTTGTAAACTCTAATATTTTAATTATGTGATAGATGTCTAATAGATAATATAATCAGTTGAGTAATTGATTATATTATCAACGTAATAGCCTGGCCCGATACAAGTATTAAGCTTCTGAATTAGTTTAAATTTAATCTTGTTTAATCAACAAGTTAGTTTGGGATTGTTACATAAACCATGGTATTGTAACATTGTTATTCTTGCTTGGAAGTGAAAGCTTTGCGTGCATTGGGTTTCTTGTAACTTAGGATTAGAGGTGTTCAACGGGCCAGGTCGGGTCAAAATTTAAATGGATCGGGGTGGGGCGGGTCATGTCAAATGTTCAACGGGTCGGGGCGGGTCAAGCCAATTTAAATCCGACCCAATTTGACCCTTTTTTTAAAAGTTCATAAAATGATTTTTTTATTATACTTTATAGCCCGATGGATCGACCTACTTATGTATATAATAATATCATTTAAAAATATAAAAAAAAAAGTGGTAATTTTTTTTCCGCAATTAATACTTATAACTATCCGGCCCGGCTCGACCCTTTACACCAAGACCCGTTAATAACCCGCCCCATTATTGACCCGACCCGCTAATGACCCGTTAAAATATGACCGACCCTTGACCCGTTGGGTCGACCCACCCCTTTGAACACCTCTACTTAGGATCCCATTAGTAAACTTGTAATTGATATTATTATTCAAATTTTAACATTTACAATTCTAACTATATAAAAATATTAGGCATTTAATCTCAAATATCCAAAAGTGTATGGGCTTAGAAAGTGTCCGAAAATTATGACCGTGAGTTAGCATGTGTAAAAACGACGTTTTATATGATCATTATTGAAGGATCCTAAAAATCCATTTAATTAGTTTATTATTGTTTCCATTACCACAAACAAATGTGTAAACAACTTTATTAAGAGTAATCAAATAATGAAAAGCCAACTACTATTTGTTGTTTCAAAATCTATTAACTATTAAGAAAGAAATTCAAAAATCTACATTCGTTTAAATATACATATATATTGGCTAGTTGGATAGCAAATTTTGTATATTGGCTAGTTGGATAGCAAATTTTATTAATGGAGAGATTTTTTCATATACTTATATTTTGACTTTTTTCTTAAATATTAAGGGTCTATAAAATAGAACTGGCACAGGAGCCTCAAATTTTATGTGACGTTCTTATTGAAAATGTTTTTTTTATACAAATTTATAATTGAGACGGTCTCATGGTGAGACAATCTTTTTAGGCTGACTCATGTGCATTTTAATGTGTTAAAATAATCATATATAATTTTAAACGATCAATTACAGAATTAGACTTATTATATCAGTTTGTCTGATGATGAGACCACCTCGTATAAAATGAGTTAGGGTAAAAAGAGAAATGAAAGTTAAGAAGATGGAAAATATAAAGCACTAGCAGCAATCTATAATCCCATGGAATATAAAGCAATTTAGCAATACTTGGGAAATGTGTTAATTTTTGGCAAACATCAACGAGATCATGCAAAATGTGTTTGGTTAAAGTCAAAATAAAATTACAAATTGTTTATTTATAGTAAATTTGTAGTTTGTGAATTTGATTATATGTTATTATTTAAAAGAACATGAGCGAATAATTCTTGTAAGAGACTGTACCTATTATTGTGAGACGGACTCATATATATAGAACATTTCTCTCGTCAAAGTTGTAAGTGATTATTTTATAATACTCCTTCCTATTCACCACAAGTGTCCCATTTGCTTTACGCACTCTATCCAATGCACTTATTCAATCCTTAATAACTCTAATTGTACATAATTAAAGATCATAGAAAGTTAATATAAATAATCCTTGCATTGAGACGAATCAAACAAGATCCCACTTGACTATATTTTAACTTATAGATTAATAATAAAATACAAATTAAGAGTAAGAGATGAACAGTGCCCAAAAAGTAAATGGGACACTTGTGAAGAATAGGAGGGAGTATATACTAAATGTAAATGGTCAAGTCCAATAGATACAGTCTTACCATGAAACCTTCTCTTTTAATAATTTGTAGAGCGCTTCCTCTTACGTGAGATTATCTCACCCATTTAATTAGCTTAAACTTAATGCTCAATAATTATATTGATCACTTAATGTACAATTTTTTAATACATAAAGAATGCGATCTAAAAATAAAAAATCTATTAATATAGATAATATTATAGTTATAATCCGACCATTTGAAAATAAGTGTTTAAAATTAAGAATATAGTAATTGACCCCACACGACTCTTGACCACCTCCGTAAGACCGTAACCGATTTCACTCCTCCCTTTCTCTCTCTACGTCTCATCCATTTTCCCGCCAAATAATACCTGTAAAATTCCTCTTTCTCTCAATATTTGATTTGCTAAACTGTAATTAGGGTTTAACCTTTTCTTTTCAGGTTACTCAAATTGTAAACGGAAAGATGTCTTTGAGACCAAATGCAAGGACGGAAAGTCGTCGGAATCGATACAAAGTCGCTGTTCATGCAGATGAAGGTCGCCGACGCAGAGCGGATAATATGGTGGAGATCCGTAAAAGTAAGAGAGAAGAAAGATTGCTTAAGAAGCGTCGTGAAGATATTCAAGATCAAAATCACCAGTTTCCTACTCTTCATACACCTACTACTAGAAAGAAGGTTTATTTTTATTCTCCTTTTTTTTCGATTTGCTATTTTTGATAGAATTTTGACTATTATTAATAGTATAAAGATTCTCAATTATTTATTTTCTTGAATGATTCAACTTTCTTGTTCATTGATTTATACTTCCTCTTTTTGCTTTAATAAATCGTTTTTCTCTTGAGCTCTTTTTATAGAAATGCGACAGAGAACGAAGGAGGAATCATATATTGTATACATGTAGATTGCGACGATGATTTTGCAATATTTATTGGAGTAAATTTATAATTTGTTTAGATCATAAATGGGTGAACTGACTGTTCGTTGGATTTTTTAAGGAATCTGTTGTGAATGGGCCTTAACAATGGTGGAGAAACAATCAAAAAAACAAGTGCAAAGCAAACAACAAAAACAGAGCACCACAACAATACAAGAATATATGAGGTATCTAATGATACCTCCCCCTCAAAGAAAGTGTCTTATCATTAATATAAACAATATTACACTAATGACTCGCCTTACAAGCTTTAGAACAATCATCCAAAGCAAAAGATTGAAGCTTTACTTCAATCTCCCACAAAATGCCCTAATACAAGTGAGAATACTCTCTAGTCTCTTGGCTTAAACCCTAGTAAACTCTTTGTATTTGGCTCACACTAATGCCCTAACACACCCATAAGACTCCTATGTATAGTCCTATAACATATAACAAGGCCTTAAGACAAGTGGCTAAAAGCCCACCAAAAACGCACGCGTAAAACAGAATTCCGCAACGAATTCAACTGCTGCTCACTCGGGTCGAGCGGTCTTGCTCGCCTGGTCGAGCAGAGGGACCGACCTCACTGAGCAACTTCTGGAAGTTGGCTCGATCGAACCCCATTCAATCCTCTGGTTGAGCAGCCTTCAAACACACTCAAACCTTGAGCCTTCCCTTCATTGAGGCACCTCAAATCATCATCAATCATCACTTCATGGATTGATCCAAACCATATGCCCTCGTACTTTCTTGCATACACTACCTCATTCTCAAACGTGCAAGCCAAGGAGTAAGCCACGAGGTGATCGAACTCACCTCCATCAAAGTGAGATTTAGAGGTTGACTCAACAGAATCATATAATGTATACATGTAAATGTATACACTGATGTTCTTGGTTTTTTGGATGGATGATTTTCTATAAGTATGAAGGTGATTTTTAACTTAGCTACAATTGTTCCCCGGGCCTTAATGAGTTCCGCTTTTAAACACGGGTACCATAGTGTAAAAATGCGGTAAAGATCGCGATTACAATAACTAAATATTGATGCAGTAACAAGAGGTAATGCAATTATTATAATGTCAATTATCAACATAAGTATATCATAATTTACCAAGTATACCCGCAATATTAAAATTGATGAAAACAAATAGAAGTTCAAAATAATCATAATTTACTCCTCAAATTACAAAACCCGCAAAGAAATACAAGACTAAATATGAAATGCACAATAGTTTTTTTAGCCTAAAAAAAAATCACCACATCTACACAAGGTATGAAGTTGAAGGCAAGCAAATGAAAAACAAGTGAAACACTCTCGAGATTCTACTCTGAATTGGAAGAAGTGTGCACAAGGTTTCCTGAATCCCAATGCATTATGTGGAAGATTTGAAGCAAATGGTAGGTTGATTAAAAATTTGAGTCATAGATGGGAAGATATTCATCAATCTACTTCAAACAACACTAGATAACTCACATAATATTCATTAACTCACATTATATTTATCAATTACTCACATTATATTCGTCAATTACTTCAAATAGTAAAATCAAATTAAAAGAAAGAGAGACAAACTTAGGGATTTTTACCTTAAAACTAGAGATTCGCTATAAAACCAAAAAAACGATGAATCAAAAATTAAAAGTACATTTGAGGCACATTTTCTAGAGTTTCAAGAGGATGATTTTTTAGAACCCTTACCTAGCACTATAATCACAAAAATTAAAAGGCTCAGGTCAAATTGTCTTTATTCAATTAAACTTTTAATGAAATCCTTATCCAACCTATATTTTATTATTATTATAATAGAACCATTATTTAACCTTACCCTTTTATAACCCTCATAATTAAGGTCTGGATCATAGCTTCAGATCTCTATGAGCAGGATATACGTTGTATGATGATAATGACTTTTAATGCTTTCTAATCCAACTGCAACATTAGAAGATGACCCAATGCATGGGGCAGCTTGAACTGTAATTGTTAGTTCAATACTTGGTAATGGCTCTTAGTAGAAGTTTTCTTGTATTCATTTTTAAATCTTAAATCGACAACTTTTTTCTTTATAGCTGGAGTCACTGCCTGTTATGGTAGCCGAGGTTTTTTCTGCTGACAACCAAATGCAATTAGAAGCTACTAAACAAATTCTAGAATTGTTTTTAACAGGTATTGTTGATAATATTTTCACCTTTGCCATACTTTTGGCATGTACAATTGAGTAGTTAGCCATAATGATTAAGTGTTGATTGTGTATTGACTTCTGTAGCAAAAAGCCCACTCATTGAAGAAGTTATACAAGCTGGACTTGTTCCCCGCTTTGTGGAATTTCTTTAGAGGGAAGATTTTCCACAGCTACAGGTATATTCTATTCCTTTTGCATTGCTTGTGACTTTCTTTCTTTGTCTTTGTGCATGTAGTTGATTCTTTTATTGAGGCTTGTAATGTGTAGTTTGAGGCTGCTTGGGCTCTCACAAACATTGCATCAGGAACCCCAGAGAACACAAAGGTTGTAGTTGATCATGGGGCTGTTCCAAATTTTGTGAAGCTTCTTGCTTCTCCTAGGGCTGATGTTCGGGAGCAGGTATGACTGGAGTTGGATACCATAAACCTTCGATGTTGTTTAGGTAATTGAAGATCATTGAGTATGCCCTTCCTCTGATGTTCATTTTGAAATACAGGCAGTATGGGCGTTGGGTAATATTGCTGGTGAATCTCCTAAATGCCGAGATCTAGTTCTTAGTAGTGGTGCGATGATTCCATTGCTTGCTCAGTTAAATGAGGACTCTAAGCTTTCCATGCTTAGAATTGCTACATGGACTTTGTCTAACTTTTGTAGAGGGACTCCACAACCTCCCTTTGACCAGGTTGGTGTCCTATTTTGTATGTCTACCTTGGTTTGAATTTTACAATTTCGGACCTTACATACTGAAAATCCATGAATAGGTGAGGCTAGCTCTTTCTTCCCTTGAACATCTCATTCATTCAAATGATGAGGAAATGTTAACAGATGCATGTTGGGCACTTTCTTACTTGTCTAATGGACCAAATGACAAGATTCAAGCTGTGATTGAGGCAGGGGTGTGTCAACGATTGGTTGAACTCCTTATGTATGTGACCTAACTCTGTTACCTATTCTTAGAGTACTTTATCTGGTGGTTTAGTTACATTGTTTTGGGCTGTCATCCAGGCACCCAGCTTCGTCTGTTAAGTTTCCCGCTCTTCGTACTATTGGCAATATTGTTACCGGAGATGATGCCCAAACACAGGTTAGATTTTTTCAAGCTTTTCTTGTTGGTTGACTAGTGCATTGATGTTAGATTGCCTAGAGGATCTATTTTGGTGCTGCATTATATTTATACCTCACTTTATGTCATTTCACAATATCTTTGCTTTCGGTAGGGAAAGAATATCAACCATTTTGATTGTGACAATTACTAAATGATCTGCAGTTCTTAGAATATATTTGACATGAAAGAATATATGTAACTGTATGGTCCTTATCTGGTCATGAACTCGTGTGCGTGTCTGTTCATTATAGACGACTACTGCTGCAACCTGCAATTAACAAACAAGAGCTTTGCTAGTCTGCTTTTGAATTGTGCTATTGCTTATTGGAAATGTGTACTTTGAAAGTAAAGTTCTGTTTGTTGTTTATTTGATTTGATTGTTGTTTATCATTTTTGTTTTTGATCGTTATACCTCTTATAAGCTTTCACTTTAATAGTTAGGAGTAGTTAGAGTAGGATATATTTTATCCGACCCTGATTGAAATTGTCGATCCTTTATGCGTCCTGGGATATAGTGGTATGATTTATGAAGGACAGGTGGAGGTAATGACTGTTATTCTTAGTGCCAACTCTACTTAGCACACATTGTAGAGGAATTATGAGGGACTTTAAAAGGAAAAATAAAGGAGGAAAACTTTAATTGTCTACTGTTGTGATAATTCCCACTTCCACAACCAGTGTCAAGATCATTTTTATTTGTCTACGTCCCATCCACTTCTTCCTATTAGTTAAGTTCGTTGAATTCTTTCATACCCTTTTGTCCGATTCCAACGAGGATAGGAGTCATTACATGTTGATTGCTTACGTATGTTCAAAAAGAAATTCGAGACTGTACATTTTGCCTTTCAGCAATGAATTATTCATTTTTGTTACTTTTTTCCGTTGGGTGCTTGTTTGTATGATGCAATTTGTTAGAATATTTTAATTAAAATTTGCAGAACAAGACAAAACACTAATGGATGAGTGATTTGAGTATTTCAGATGGAGAGAATATAAGTGTGGATGAACTCAAAAGATAGGAGTGTGGAGCATTGCCAAAAATGAAAATGGTGAAAGTAAGTAAGACAAGCTAAAATCGAAATATAAGCAATTTCGTAGAGATAGAGCCATAGAGAAGGTTTATTTTGTTTTATTGTGAGCTTTAATATTTTGGATTATGCGAAGTTTGGAATGTTTGAATTTTATTTTGTTGCTTCATTCTTTTCATATTTTCCTAAATTGTGTTGGGTTGCCTTTGCAGTTTATTGTTAGTAGTGGTGCTTTATCATGTCTATTGAACTTGTTGACTCGCAATCACAAAAATGACATTAAAAGAGAAGCATGTTGGTCGATATCAAACATTACAGCTGGAAACAAGGCACAGATTCAAGTAATTCTCTCTTAAAAGTTTTTCTTGTTGCCAAGAGTGTGGGTAAGTCATAAGTGATGATGGGATGATTAATTAACTCCATTTGTGGTTTCCCAACAAATAGTCTATAAAGTTAACAGCATGAATAAACTCAAGTAATTGTATAAAATCTACTCTATCCCACTGAGTTTACTCGTTTGGACCTTTTTTCTCACATATTAAAGGGTTTTGGAGGTGTGGTGAAGTGATGATGCAAAAGATTTCGTGCTAGTTACAATTTTGTTTGTAATGAATTGAATGTATTCGTGCTAGTTACAATTGAATCTATTGGTCTCCTTGATAACAGTTTTCTATTGGTAGACCTTTTTTCCATTATGTAATAGGAAACAGTGCTTAATGGTATTATTGACTGGTCTAGGCTGTTATCGACGCTGGTTTTGTTGGTCCTATTGTCAATTTGCTTCAAACTGCAGAATTTAACATAAAGAAAGAAGCTGCTTGGGTGATATATAATGCTATATCTGGTGGATCTCCTGAACAAATAAGGTTTGTATTTAATGTCTTAGAGCATTTTTTTAACTTGTGCTGTAACTTTGCAAGACTAATCTTATTAGTGACCATTTCTGTTCTAGGTACCTTGTGAGTCAGAACTGCATAAAACCATTATGTGATCTGCTTGTGTGCCAAGATCCGAAAATCATCAGTGTCTGTCTGCAAGGGTTGGACTACATTCTCGAAGTTGGTGAAGCAGAGAAGAATTCCGGTGCATCTGGAGATGTTAATTTCTATGCCCAGTTGATTGTTGAAGCCGAAGGTTTGGAGAAAATCGAGAATCTACAATTTCACTTAAACGATCAGATTTATGCGATAGCAGTAAAAATTCTCGAGAAATATTGGTGGGAGGAAGTGGAAGAAGTTGCACCACCATCTGCTGAAAGTTCTCAGGTTGGTTTCCAGAAGTGGAGCCATGAGGGTCGATTTAAGTTTGGTGCCTGAAGGTATTTTTTGTTAATGATTAGATTTATGTGGCCCCTTTTAAGTACTTTTTGTTGCCTCGCTCACCCCCTGGATCCAAGTTTCCATATTATCCTGTTATCAGATTTTAAAATTCACTGATAATTATCCTTGACCTTAACGGCCCGTTTGGTAGACAGTAATAAATGGTGGTAATGGGAATGAAAAACTAGTATAATTTTAGTTGAAAAATCTCTTAGCTAACTTGATGACCATGCTTGTCCAACTCCATTCATCTCATTTTCTTCATAAAATTCATTCCAATACATTACCATCGGAAAATGTGGTATTATGTGGTAATGGAAATTTGTAAACAAAATTTTGTGATCAAGGTTTCATTACCATGGGAATGTTATGAAACTTTTGAGTTTTGATGAAATTTACATTATAAATCATTCTCATAGCCACAATTTAGTACCACTAACCAAACAGACCGATAATGAATAGGTTTCATTTAATTGGCATTCTGTCCATTTCCTAGTAGATTCTAACTCTATAGCTTGCTGTACATCCTAAGACTAATTATACATGGAAACACAGGATCGATTGGATGAATGCATGAAGTTGCAGTACACCAAAGTCATCAGGTGGACTTCAAGGTTCAGCTCTGTTCGGGCTGGATTTGTTCATGACTTCATGCATTTGTAAGTAATAATGTGGGACTGTGTTTATGTATAAGATGGGGTCAATAAGATCATATTGGTAAATTGTAGTTGTCTAGTATCAATTAGTATTTCTGTATTTGCATTGGACAGACACCTGAATATCCATAGATAACCCAAAGATTTTGTTTTCTTCGGAGTATGTTTTCTTACTCCGAGCATAATTATGAATTCAATTGAAGATGGAGCATATATTTTTTGTAATGCAATGATAATTTTAGTGTTTATGCGTATGTTAAATTTTACATTATTGTGAAAGATGTACTTCCTCCGTTCCATAATACTTACTATTGATAGTCACATTTCCCCACACAACATGTCACACTCAGTAGCAAGTATTATGAAATGGATGAAGTATGAAAATAAGATTGAGTGACATACTTGCTTGGCCGATGAGTGATGTGCCGTAGCTTGGCAAGGGTATAGCCGTATAGGCTAGGCTATGCTAAAGAAAGGGGGAATGAAGAAGTGGAAATGAACTTAATGATAATAATGATAACCTCTTCATGTATCATGAGTATGTACATGTGATAACTCTACTTGTGTAGTTTACAAATGAGTCGGGTTGTTACGCCATTTCTCTAAGAGACTTTTCTTAGATTCAGCCCATTAAAATTTAATCAAACTAAAAGATGATGATGGGCTGATCAAATTATGGAAGGTCTGTCAAAGATACCGTCATTTCACAATAATTTGTGAAAATTTATTCCCATTACATTTATTCAAGGGTAATATGATCATTCAGAGTCATTAATTTGCCTTGTAGTTCCAAGTTTTTTCTTTTATTTTTTGTTAAGAATTTGATTTTATCACATACATAAATAATTAATTTTCTTTCCTTTTGGTTGGAGATTTTCTTACATCATCCTAAATTTAAATAATTAATTTGATAATTCCTTTACTAGGAGATATAAATCAACTATCTCCTTCAAATGTTATAGGAAGCCACAATAAAGCTAGAACACAGGACGAGGCACAGAACAAACCGAAGGGGCATGTAAGCAACGAAAATAAACCGGTTTTTTTATAAAAAATTTAAAAAATTGGTCTTAAAGTAAACCTCAAAATAGGTGTCTTCGTGTACGGTTATGGCTTGATCGCTGTTAGTACAACGAACAAGATTGGACCTTAGGCTCGTATATGAAGACGCTTATTTTGGAACTTTTGGGATCATTCTATTTTTTCATTTTTGTTGGAAAATGTTTGTTTATTTCAAATATTCGTATTGCTTCTGTTGAGGATTTAATTTTGCCAATTTTATATTTTAGCTCGTATTTGATTTGATTGATTTTTCATTTTAACTCATCAAAATTGATTTTGCCTCATTTATATATTTCAGTTTTTTCACTTTTTATTTTTTCTTTTTTTTCTAAATGAGCCTACCATCTAAATTCTCGTGTCATTCTCAAGTAAGGCAAAATAACTGGACATTTGAGACTTCGGGTATTTTATTAGTGGAATTCCTTATTAAGTTATGATAATGACATATTTACCCGTTTTATTATAATTGCTATTGATAATGATGCTTTTCACATAAAATTTCATCATTATATGCGAGTATTTCAAAGCTAAGGAAGTAATCCACATGTTGATTGAAATATCCCTCATTATGATATAGAAGTATGATTTATGAGAGATTGTCTTTCCTTTAATGCCAAACAAAATTCTTTCAAACTTAATCAGTTTTCTTAAATATACTCCCTCCTATTCACCACAAGTGTCCCATTTGTTTTATGCACTCTATCCAATGCACTTATTCAATTCTTAATATCTCTAATTGTGCAAAATTAAAAATTATGAAAAGTTGATATAAATAATCCTTGCATTGAAACGAAGCAAACAAGATCCTACTTGACTATATATTAATTTATAGATTAATAATAAAATGCAAATTAAGAGTAAGAGATGAACAGTGCCCAAAAAACAAATGGGACACATGTGAAGAATAGGAGGGAGTAATATTTTTCCTCCTTCTAGCGCCAAAAAAATAAAAGAATTTAAATTTCTTTCTTTTTTAAATTTCCAAACAAAAATATATCATTAAAATATATTTTTTAAATTTCTTTCTTTTAAATAGAATATTCTAAACTAAAGAACTTAACAAAACAATGGAATACCATATTACACAATCAATCCCAATCAAAACCACTTAGAAAATACAACGGTTCAATTAGAAATTAAATTTTACATAAAATGTAAATACTTGGTAATAAATATATAGGTGAATGACATTAAAATATAGTAAAAGGTCTATTTTCAAATAAAAAAATGAGAGAATTTAAAATAAAAAATTAGGCAAATTTAGAGGAAATGAAGAATTAATATAGTAAGGACAACAAAATTACGTGGCAATAATTATAAAAGTAAGAGCGGATGAGAGATATACGAATAGGAATTTAAGAAATCAGTAGTGAAATTTTTTTACAAAATGAAAATATTGCAAAATATAAGAAGTAAAAGCTTAACTAAAGAAAGAAGTATCAACAAAAATGTCCAAAACTCATTAATAGATTAGCAAATAAGCATAAATTGATATCTCAAAAAAAAAAGCATAAATTGATCAACACTTATGGATCGAGTGTATGGTATGTGGCAGGGTCGGCCCTAGGTTTTTAGGGGTTCGGGGCGAAAGATTACTTATGGGATCCTAAACTATTGGATACATAGAAAAGTCTGAACCTTAACACTAAATGAAAACTAAAATTTATGGGGGGCAACGCCTTGCCCTTGCTTAGGGCCGACCCTGGTATGTGGAAATAAAATATGAGAGTATGAATTTTTATCCCATATCTTATTTTTTATATTTGATGAATGACTATGAGAATAAAAATAGGAGGAAGAAATGGGATAAGACCTCCTTAATTTCGAAGAAAATAATACTAAAGAAGAGTAGTAAACAGGTTATAGAAAGGTGAAAATTGAAATAGATATAAAAAGACTAATTTACTCATATCCATTAAAAATAATCTACACATATTTTTTATTTCAAAAGGGAAAAATGATTAATTTATAATTATTTTCAATCTCATAATCACATATTGTAATATTCGAGATATTTAAAAAATAATAATAAATAAATAAGTATAATAAAATAAAATAAAAAACAATTTGTACGTTTAAATAAAATAATAAATGAAATAAAATAAGAAAAATAAACCCAAAATTTTAGGAGTGGAATTCATCATATCATAAGGTGACAAAAAAAAAGTTTTTTAAAATAAAATAAAAAAAAACTAATTCAATTTAGAAAACTCTTACAGGGTTATTTAAAAAAAAAAGATTAAAATATATATTTATTTTTTTTTTTGAAAGAAACCTGTAAATTGAACTAGCTCAAATCGAGCTCAACCAGAGTCTGAATACATGACGGAAAGGGAGGCATACAAACTCTCTCCCGATTAAACTCGGTATCCCACCTCGCAACCATATGAGCGACGGTGTTACCCGCTCTACGCACAAAACTAGCTCTAATATGGTCAAAAGAATCAAGCATAGAGAACAACATATCATAAGCCAAATGAATATGGGCACGTCCTGTTTCCCTCGTGAGGATTGTCGTGATCACGTTAAGAGCATCGCCTTCCACATGGATTTTGTCGAACTAACTTCCTTTCCCATTCCTAAAATAACTCCCCATTTAACTCTATCATCTTTCCCACTTTTTCTCTATTCTTATTAACCTCCATTATTTTATATTTATAAATTAAACCGTTTTTCACATATGATATTTCACCAAATCAGTTTTCTCTCCTCTCCTTTTAACTCTTTTTTTTTCTCATTAACCATTATTCTTTCTTTACACCTATTATCAATTCCTTTTCTCTTTTATAGTATTTTCAATCTTTAGATGTCCTATCTACAAATTACAAACAAAAAAAAATTATAATCCAAACGTCAAGTTCTTAAAGGAAGTTTGATAAGAGCATACAAATATATTCTAGACTCGTTTCACAAGGTAATTTTCAATGTCCATCAAATTAGGATTATTCCATTAGTATTATGTGTTAAGTGATAATTGATGCGTTAAAATGAGAAGTGTGATTTTATGATACTTTACCTTTTTGTATCTTATTTTCAAAATTATATTTACTACTAATTTGTTACATATTTAATTTATAATATTATTCTTTTGATGAAAGTTATATTATTATTTTAATAATGATTTTAAATGTGATTGAATTTGAAACAGAAATATTTACAATATTAATTCCTATTGGCACAACTTAATATTAGAATGGTGATTTGGAAATTTAGATTTCAATTGGATATTTCTGAGATATATATTTATTGGGAAAATTTATGATCATCAAATAAATTGTATAATGTATGTTTCATTAGATGTTTGTGTGCTCGCGACTAATTATTAAAATATATTAAATCACGTAAAGTGAAACAAGAGGGAATTGAAGCTCTTATATTTGTTGTGATCCAAGTGTAAGAGTGATGAACAGACCGCCCTATTTGGTTAGTATAGCTGCCGACAGGTTATTATTATTTTTTGATACTTGATACGATGTTTGGTCTTCCTTCTATTTGTTGTGATCCAAGTAGAAGAGGTGTGCACACAACAAGTAGAAGGGGTGTGCACATTAGGGTTACCTGAGACTACTCTGCTGGCCTTGATGAATTATTTGGGGTGACAACCTCTTGATGAAGTAGGTATAGGGGTAAAGCCTCAGCCTACTAGCGTTCTCGTTCCCTCAAACTAATAAACTGATATATGAATTAACTATCAAATTAATTAATTGGTTTATGTGATTTTATATTGTTTACACAAATTGAAGTTTAACCTTCTATATATTATTTTCCAAAATTATTTTCAAACTTAACTGTTTTATGGGGTGGAGTTGGAATTACTCAGTTTTCCTGATTTTTGGGAGTTTTTCCTTGTTTCTCTTGTATTCTTATTTTTGCAGGTTATCAATCGCGTGGGAATCGTAGGGTGAGGTTCACCTAGAAGTTAGTTTTATTATTAGTCACGTCTCGGTTAAAATTTCACTTCCAGTTGTAAAAATTGTTTAGTTCTTAAATTGCATAGAATTATTTTATATAGTTGTTTATCCTTACATTTATTCCTCATCAGGGATAGATGTGGCGGTAACGCTTCCGTGATTAGGATTTGGTTTATGTTTTTCTTAAAAATCCTTATCAAAATCAAGAACTTAATACTCCATATTTTAACAATTTTTAATATCCAAATTATCATTCCCACGTACTACCTTCGTTTTGAAATACTTACTCCATTTCAGTCATGAGCATTATTCATCATTAAAGTTATTTTATAGTACATTATAGTTAACTAGGTATTTACCCGTGCCATGCAAGAATCACTTGAAAATCATATAAGTAATAAATAATTTGGTTTTTAACATCTAAGATAGAGTATTTGCTTTAGATTATCACTTGGTTACAACTCAAACATTCATAGAGTTTATTCCCTTAAATTAATTAAATGTGCATTATGATGTGATTTTAAATCTAACAAAGAGAGTGTTTGGTAAAAGAGAGAATTGAGCATTAGTTGGTTGAGGGAATTGGTTGATTTAATTGGTAAACTAAGCTAAAAAAATGTATTTGATAAACGAACTTATTTATACACCTTATGAGAATGTTGATCACGACTACACAATCATTAGGGTCCCTAACTATTCCATTGTCAATTTAAGAATCTAATAAGAAAATTCTCTAATTTCTGCAGTATTACTTACACCGTTTAAATCTCTAGCTCAAATCGTTTAACATATATGCCAGCTAAAATTGAAAAGTTTTCATTCTAGTTCTTATAATAGAACTATATTACAGCTAAAATTAGAGTAGAAATTTTAAACTATTAATAGGGTTCTAAAAACGTTGGAAAAAACTAAGAGTAATAACCCGTATGTTTATTTGCTTGAAATGTTCATCATATATGAAGTACTAAAGTTTAAGTTGTTTTATTTACAAAATAAAAGTTATTGTCGAATTAGGTATATAATTAAGTACTAATAAAATAATTGTAACTATATATTTTACATTATTCGCTAAAATATGTGGCGTTCTTCTGATAAAATTTGTTTATTAGGTTATTTTTATTAAGGTAGCAATGATCAGTCTACTTCTAGATATTAGCACAACTGCACAAGAGGTTTTCTAAAATAACTTAAAATATATTAAAAATTATTTTAAAATACATTGTAGTTATTTTTTCTTAATTAATTTGTATTATTTTTTACAATCATAATGTGACTAAAACGTAATACTAAATTATTCAGGTATTTACATTTTTTAAATATGTTCTTTTCAAAGAAATAGGACACATGATTTGGACAAAGAATTAATGTTGTAGGCTAAATAATGTAAAATAAAAAATAGGTTGAAAATAGACTTGTCTTTAAACCCAGCCTAATCTGACCCGAACCATTTCAGAGATGAAATACGTAAACTATAAATGAATTGAGATGTCAATAGATAAACTCTCTTCAAATTATTCTATATTAGATATTGGTTATCATTTTGCAAATATTCAAATTAGTAGAATAATTAAGTAGCTAGACGAATATTTTATATTATTTTTAAGTATTAATACAGTATTGGAAAATTTACCTAGAATAATCATATCTTAAATATGGTATAATCAATAGTTTTAGTCATTTAAATCAACAAAAGTCAAAGTTATCAAAATTAACTTTTTCTTTGAAAAAATCAATATTTTAAAAGTCAATATATACTTAATATCTTATAGATTAGAAAAGTCAATATTAAATTCAATTAAACAGAATATGCATTATTTGATAGAATATTTTTTTGGAAAGTTTTCTTTGGAGGGAAAAACTCTCTTGTATACTTGACACATGTCAGATTCTCTTATTGTATTAGTAGATAGTATGATATGATATGATATGATGTGTACGTAAAAATATTCCCTACGTTCCACTTAATTTGCAGCATTTTCCATTTTGGTGAGTCCTACTTAATTTGTATAATTTCTATTTTTAGGTGATAACCCACCACTTTCTTTTAATATCATACATATATTTAACTCTCTTCTAATTTCATTAACACAATTCATTCTTTCTTCATTTATTATTATATTCATAAGACAAATCAAAGAGGACAATAGGAGTATAAATGAACAAGATAACACATTAAATTGCATATAAAATCAAATATAACATATATATTGGAGCGAAGAATAACTAAACATCCCATTAATACAACTTTGATCAATCAATGAAGAAAATTAATAAATCAAAACATTTAAGATAATCAACAACTCTCTTTTTCACTCTATACAACAAAGTAATTTCTCTGATTAGAAAAGCATTATTAAAGAATAACTATACAACAAAGTTATTTTTCAAAAATACGGTCTCTAATCTAAAATTACTACTAATAATACTTCTTAATCACCTTACAAATCTAGTTTTATGCATAGAAACAGCCATGAGAAAGGGACATTAAAAGCACAGCAGCTTCTTCTTCTCCTCCTAGATTCCACCTATGTTGCTTATCCACCGTTGATCTTTGCATCATCACTTCTCTTCCAAGCATTCTCAGCCGTTGATTAAGTAGGCTCCCACTACTCAATCTTCTTGATGATGAATTATGATTAATTTTCTTTGATTTTTTTCCTTTTGTTTTTAATCCCAAAATTGCCCTTCTTTTCTTCCTATTTCTGATTCCACATGCATTACACAATGACTGCAAAAAATCATCAGATGATCAGAAAAACATACTAAATCCAACGGCTGTGATTTAAAATCAAAATGATAAGAACAGACCTTTGGGCGGCCTGCTGGACCGCCTCTCCAAAGAGGGGTTTTAGAAGCACCACAATCAGCACATCGTTTAATCGCATTTTCTTTGATTTCTCCATCTGGGTCGGATGATTTCTGCATTATTCGATCAAAATATTGGAAAATCATAAAATTAGATCATTTCTAAATCACAAAATCATCAACTAATCTAAAGATTAAGAACAGGGGAAAATAAATGATCACGTACTTTATCATTTAAATCCACCATGATTACTGAGTTTTATCAGAAATTTTAAATAAACCCAGAAAAATCAAATGCAAAAGGAACAAAGGGTAGAAGCTAGATTGATCAAACAATGAAAAAAAAGCCCTAAAATCGAGAAACCCTAATCAAGTAGTAACTAGTTTCCCTGTTTCAGAACAGAGTAAAATGCAAATGGAAACATGAGATAATAAAGTGATCCAAATATAAAAGACTCGGAAAGAAGCGATAAAGAAGGTTATCAATGGAGAAGACTGGAGAGTTGGTGAATGGTGTGTGTTGTATTGTTTGGCTAATTTGATTTTAGATTCTAAAACCCTTGTTTTCTCTCTTCAATTCAGAGGGTATTTTGGGTATTTTGGGCATTTGATCTTTAGTTTATTTGAAAGATTGAATTGGTTTTGAGTAAATTAACCTCCCGCTCCCGCCAAACATTTTGGTTTCACAACTTATTGTGAGAGAGCGTCTTTTCAAGAGACGCATTAGAAATATGGGCTAAATAGTCTAATTTACACAAATTTAAGACAAAATAAGAATGTGGACTTCTTGTTTTGAGGTCGTCTCTTTGAGAGACGGTCTCTCACAAGAGTAGTTGTTTTGATTTAGTTTTGTGTTTGCCTTATTTTAGCTCTTACTTTTAAAGTTAAGAGTTATCATTTGAGAGACCGTCATTCGATGAGAAAATATTAAAATAAAGAGTCAATATGTAAGTAATTATGATAACATTGTATGATAACATTATCTCATGCAAGAATTTGTATAAAAATTTTTATTTTAATTTTGCATTAGTTGAATTATAGGATTTAAATTGAAGTATGGATGATACTCTCTCTAACACCAGTACACTACGGACTAAAATTTTTATAGCCATTATTAACTATGGCTTAAATTACTTCATATAAGCTCAACCATGAACTTTTGAATTTTATAAGTTTTTTTAATAAAATTCAAGTTATAAAATTCAAAAGTTCATGATTGAGAGACGCCTCTATAACATTATCTCATGAGGGAGTATTTTATTAAAACCCTATAATTCAATTAATGCAAAATCAAAATAAAATTTTTATACAAATTCTTGCATGAGATGATGTTATCATAAAATGTTATCATAATTAGCAAGTCTCCTGAGAGACCGTCTTTTTTAAAGACGTCTCTCAGGCCCAGTCTATTAGAGTTTAATTCTTAATTCTTACTCTTATTATATATTTTCCTTTATGGGCCACCCAATTACAGTTGGCCTCTCACAAGAATTTGTGTATCATAATTACTTACATATACCCAAAATACCCTCAAAATTGAAGAGAGAAAACTAGGGTTTTAGAATCTAAAATCAAATTAGGCAAACAATACAACACACACCATTCACCAACTCTCCAGTCTTCTCCATTCGGCTGCAGATAACCTTCTTTATCGCTTCTTTTCGAGTCTTTTATATTTGCATTTGCATTTGCATTTCATCTTCATTTCATCATTCAAATCTTTGCCCTAATAATCTTTGTTTCACATTTAATCTTTCCCCACCTCTTTATTTTTTCCGATTCTATCTCCGTTTTTCCCGCTTTGTTTTTCTGTTTTTGATCATAATAATAACATTTCACTTCTTGGATCACTTTATTATCTCATTTTTCCATTCGCATTTTACTCTGTTCTGAAACAGGGAAACTAGTTACTACTTGATTAGGGTTTATCGATTTTAGGGCTTTTTTTTTCATTGTTTGATCAATCTAGCTTCTACCCTTTATTCCTTTTGCATTTGATTTTTCTGGGTTTATTTAAAATTTCTGATAAAACTCAGTAATCATGGTGGATTTAAATGATAAAGTACGTGATCATTTACTTTCCCCTGTTCTTAATCTTTAGATTAGTTGATGATTTTGAGATTTAGAAATAATCTAATTTTATGATTTTCCAATATTTTGATCGAATAATGCAGAAATCATCCGACCCAGATGGAGAAATCAAAGAAAATGAGATTAAACGATGTGCTGATTGTGGTGCTTCTAAAACCCCTCTTTGGAGAGGCGGTCCAGCAGGCCCAAAGGTCTGTTCTTATCATTTTGATTTTAAATCACAGCCGTTGGATTTAGTATGTTTTTCTGATCATCTGATGATTTTTTGCAGTCATTGTGTAATGCATGTGGAATCAGAAATAGGAAGAAAAGAAGGGCAATTTTGGGATTAAAAACAAAAGGAAAAAAAATCAAAGAAAATTAATCATAATTCATCATCAAGAAGATTGAGTAGTGGGAGCCTACTTAATCATCGGCTGAGAATGCTTGGAAGAGAAGTGATGATGCAAAGATCAACGGTGGATAAGCAACATAGGTGGAATCTAGGAGAAGAAGAAGAAGCTGCTGTGCTTCTAATGTCCCTTTCTTATGGCTGTTTCTATGCATAAAACTAGATTTGTAAGGTGATTAAGAAGTATTATTAGTAGTAATTTTAGATTAGAGACCGTCTTTTTTAGAAATAACTTTGTTGTATAGTTATTCTTTAATAATGCTTTTCTAATCAGAGAAATTACTTTGTTGTATAGAGTGAAAAAGAGAGTTGTTAATTATCTTAAATGTTTTGATTTATTAATTGTCTTGATTGATTGATCAAAGTTGTATTAATGGGATGTTTAGTTATTCTTTGCTCCAATATATATGTTATATTTGACTTTATATGCAATTTAATGTGTTATCTTGTTCATTTATACTCCTTCTATCCTCTTTGATTTGCGTTATGAATGTAATAATAAATGAAGAAAGAATGAATTGTGTTAATGAAATTAGAAGAGAGTTAAATATATGTATCAGATTAAAAGAAAGTGGTGGGTCATCACCCAAAAATAGAAATTATACAAATTAAGTGGGACCGACCAAAATGGAAAATGCTGCAAATTAAATGGGACGGAGTGAATATTTTTACATACACATTATCTATAATATACTATAAAATAACTTTAATGATGAATATTGTTCATGACTTAAATGGAGTAAGTATTTCAAAACGAATGTGGGAATGAGAATTCGGAAATTAAAAATTGTTAAAATATGGAGGATTAAGTTCTTGTATAAGTGATTATGATGAATAATAATTATAAATTAATCATTTTTCCCTTTTGAAATAAAAAATATGTGTAGATTATTTTTAATAGATATGAGTAAATTATTCTTTTTATATCTATTTCAATTTTAGCTAGTCTTGGCCGAGACCGTCTCTGAATGAGACGGCCCAAACATCTAAGCCCATCTTCATTAATAGAATTAAAAAAAAAAAGAAGAAAAGATTAAAATATAAAAACTGTCTCCTTTGAAAACGGTAAAATAAGGAAAGAGATTCTCAAAACTGCCAAAAATCAACGATTAAAAAAACAAATCAAAACGCAATTTTCTCTTCAAATCTTACGAAAATCTCTTCAATTCTTTCTTTCATTCAGAGAAAATTAACATTCTAACTTTAAAAAACCAATGGAAAATATTATGAATGAATTTGACATGAAAATGACGTTACAAGCATCAAGAATATATGAAGACAAAATTAAAGGTAATATTAGGAAAGAACGTATGTATAATGATATTATTGATCAAAGATTTATAAGGTGTAATTGATAATTTTTTTTACAGATTTAATGCTTGATAAAGAACAAATGATGGTGGTTTATGGTGAAAACGAAGAAGATAATGAACATATTAATATAATTGATATGCAAATGTCAATTTATATATCACAATTTTAATTCTAACATATTCAATTTGAACTTAATGCGTTGCAATAACTCTAATCCATCTGAATACTTATCTTCAAATCGATAACTGAAGATTATAAGTTCAAAACCGAGTTAGATAATAAACATCAATTATCAATTTATGTGTCACAATTTTATTATTAACAATTCAAGTTTGAACTAAATACTATACAATATGTCTATACAATTTGTATACTTATTTTTTAAACGATAAAATGTATGTATAATTATATTATTGATCAAAGATTTATAAGGTGTAATTGATAATTTTTTTTTTACAGATTTAATGCTTGATAAATAACAAATGATGGTAGTTTATGGTGAAAACCAAGAAGATAATGAACATATTAATATTATTGATGTGCAAATGTCAATTTATATATCACAATTTTAATTCTAACATATTCAATTTGAACTTAATGCGTTGCAATAACTCTATTCCATCTGAATACTTATCTTCAAATCGATAATTGAATATTATAAGTTCAAAACTGAGTTAGATAATAAACATCAATTGTCATTTTATATGTCATAATTTAACTATTAACATATTCAATTTGGTCTATTTACAAATTATATATATAAACGTAACAAGAAACAACAATCTTCAAACCTAGATTATTGTAATCTTCATCTTCAATTTTAAGAATCAACAATCATAAGAGAGGAAAAAACAAAAATGGCAAGAAACAAGAAAAGAAATAAAATGGAGAAGGAAAGCAGAGGAAGAAATGACAAGAATCAAGAAAGGAAATAAAATGGAGAAGGAAAGAACAAGAAATGACAAGAATCAAGAAAGGAAATTAAAAAAATAAATAAGGGAAATTTGGAGGGAAACGGGCGCCTGATTTACACGCGCCTTAAATTGGGCCGGCCCAGGACTCGTCTTAATCTAGGACGGTCTCGGCCAAGTTTTTGTGATGATTTATAATGTAAATTTCATCAAAACTCAAAAGTTTCATATCATTTCCATGGTAATCAAACTTTGATTACAAAAATTTTGTTTACAAATTTTCCATTACCACCTAATACCACTTTTTCCAATGGTAATGTATTGAAATGAATTTTATGAAGAAAATGAGATGATTGGTGTTGGACAAGCATGGTCATCAAGTTGGCTAAGAGATTTTTCAACTAAAATTATACTCCCTCCGTTTTCATATGTTCTTCTTACTTTCCCCATTTGGAAATTTTTAAAAGCTCTTCCCATATAGAATCTTTCTATTTTAGTAACCAATAGAATTCAAGAAAATTATTACACTTACACTCTAATCTATAAAAATTAATTTACATGTTAATTCCCAATGCATATAGTTTACATACACCAATAAAATTTAATGATATTATTACACTTACACTTTAATCAATATAATCTTTATTTTTTATATTATTTTACTCAACTTTTATAGTATTTATTTTGTAATTATAGTTTATCTTGATTTCTTCCCATATTCCAAATGAAAAGATAAAAAAAGAACGAAGAGAGTACTAGTTTTTCATTCCAATTACCACCATTTATTACTGTCTACCAAACGAGCTGTTAAGTTCAAAGATAATTATCAGTGAATTTTAGAATCTGATAACAGGATAATATGGAAATTTGGATCCAGGGGGTGAGCGAGGTAACAAAAAGTACTTCAAAGGGGCCACATAAATCTAATCATTAACAAAAAATACCTTCAGGCACCAAACTTAAATCGATCCTCATGGCTCCACTTCTGGAAACCAACCTGAGAACATTCAGCAGATGGTGGCGCAACTTCTTCCACTTCCTCCCACCAATATTTCTCGAGAATTTTTACTGCTATCGCATAAATCTAATCGTTTAAGTGAAATTGTAGATTCTCGATTTTCTCCAAACCTTCGGCTTCAACAATCAACTGGGCATAGATATTAACATCTTCAGATGAACCGGAATTCTTCTCTGCTTCACCAACTTCGAGAATGTAGTCCAACCCTTGCAGACAGACAATGATAATTTTCGGATCTTGGCACACAAGCAGATCACATAATGGTTTTATGCATTTCTGATTCACAAGGTACCTAGTACAGAAATGTCACTAATAAGATTAGTCTTGCAAAGTTACAGCACAAGTTAAAAGAAAATGCTCTAAGACATTTAGAGGGCGTTTGGTAAGTGGGAATTAGAGATGGAAATGGGAATTTAATTTCCAAATTTTATTAAATCTCATGTTTGGTGAGTGGGAATGGGAGTAAAAATAGGGATTGGGAATGGGAATGAGAATGGGAATGAGAATGGGAATTTCTAACATGAATTCCTAAGATTTCATTACCAAGGGGGCAAGTATTAGAGGGTGGGAATTGGGAATTGGGAATTGGGAATTGTTTGGAAAAAGACTATTATGCCCTTAATTATAAAAAAAATTAATTAGTTTTTTTTGATTTTAAATAGGGGTTAAATTGTCAATTTACATTTTATTTTCAATATATATCCATAATTCCCAACTTATTCCCATTAACATACCAAACAAGGGATTAGAAGTATATTATATAAATTCTCAACAATTAAATCTCAATCCCAATCCCACTTTCTTATCCTCAAATTCCCATTCCCTTATGCCAAACATAATTGGTTATTGAATGTTTTTAAGGATTGATGAGGTGGACGTTATCAAAACTATTCATTTATCGACATTACATATCATCAATGACTTAAATTTAATTATTGGTAAAATACAAAACTAATTAGCAATAAAATTGAATAAGAATTATATAGAACTAGTATAAAACCCGTGCATCGCACGGAGTTTTGTAAAATAGATTTTTTTTATGTGAAAATATAACTTTTAAATTATGTGTAATTGCAAACTACAACAATTAAAATTAAATGCAATTATATATATAAATTGTTTATAACATAATTATTCAATAAATGAATAAGTAACTGATAAAAAAAAGTTGATTATATAAAAAATCTCATTTAAAATAATAACTTATAGGTTTTGAAATACCTCTTTAAATACAATATTTTTTGTCCTGTGACATAATTCACCATCCTTATCACATATTAAATTGTGCAATCCTTTCCTGCTAGTCACTCTAGAAACTACAACGTAAAATTCTTCATGACTAAAAACTGGTTTATATAGAAACAATCCAACATAGGATATAGCGATTGCCCTTAACTCTTATTAGTCGTCATCGCAAAACACAATGAAACGGGAAATTGTCTTATTTAAATAGCAACTGGGATTTTAGAATTATCTGTAGGTGTGAGAGTTATCCTTGGATTTTTTTGAATTATGGTTGTAAAAAAATAATTTTCACTCATGTGTTGTTGATCTATAATCACCTCCGAGTAAACCTACCCCAAACATTGTTAAAAAATAAGACTCTCCTAACTTGGATAATTTTGAATATGTTCGAAGATCAGTCTTTCCAATTGATGTCATGATTTTATTTCTCTTTAAATTAATACAAAATTACTTTGTTTAATAATATAGAAACATATTCAAGATTAATAATAATTTTGCATAACCAAAGCATACTCCTTGTTCTAAACATTCCCACATGTGGGTTATTTTAGCTTTTATTCTCCAAGTACCTCTATCACTTTTAATTTTGTTTAGATAATGAATACTCATACTGCTTCTTTATTTGTCGTCTAATATAGAATAAGAAGAAGAAAAGAATTGTTATATGTGTTATTAAAGAGGAATGTGCTTGTATATATATGGAAATTAGATCAGTATAACCCTAAATGGGCTTGATATAAGTTTTCAATTTGAGGCAGATTTTGTGTACATTAGCCTAAAAACTAGCTCAACTAATCACTAACATTCTGAAAATATATAGTATATAATTCTTATTATTATTATTGCCAAATGTTGTCCAATTTAACTGGAATATTATTATTGCAATTAGCTTGATTAGTTTGTCCAATTTGACTGGAATATTATTATTGCAATATAATTATCTTGAATATATTGCATTAAATATTGTATTTAGCATGAAAGGAAAATATTGTGATCCTGTGCTGTTTTATGATAGGAAATTAATTACTTTTTGACTGTTTTTATTTGTGATGTACATTATTTATATACAGCTATTGAATTTTCTGGTAAATGCAGTAAAAAGATAAATAGTACTCCCTCCTATTCAGCAAAAGAGTCCCATTTGACTTTTCACGGTTTTTAAGGAGAGTCAAAATGGGAATTTTGGGGTAGGAGAGAAAGTGTTATTAGAGGTTTTTAATTGTAGAGATTAAAACTTAATGATTCCCACCAATTTTGTGGGTTTTTTTATGAAAACTTAAAATTGATAATTTAAAAACCCAAAAGTCGGAATATTTTTCATTACAACCCCGATTTTACATAGTCTCGTCAATTACATACGGAAATTACAAAAATACATCCAACAATTACAATAATTGTCCTAAAATACATAAACTTGAGCCGAGTACTAAATAAAATTACATAAATCCATTACGGTATCTCGCCTAGCCTTCTCAATTCTTCGACGGCCGTGACGTAATTGCAGTCGTTACTGATCATGTGGGTGCGGATTTTCTTGCGATCATTGACTTCAGTTTTTTAAATTATTAAAATAATGCATCGTTAATTTCTTAAATAGCCGCCAATTGCAAACAACCAATTTCTCATAATCATTTTTCATCAAACAACCCACAAAATTAAAAAAATCCCAAAATTAAAATGTCCCAAAAATTTCAGAAAGTCAAGCAATAATTACACAGCAGCTTCATCAAAGAAACAGGCGCCCAATTTAAAAAAAATTTCAGAACATAAACTTAGGCGCCATTGAGAGAATTCCCCAAAAAAATTAGGCGCCATTGATAGAAACACAGCACAGACTCAAGCTAACAGAAACTCAAGCAATAAATACACAGCCATAACCCACATTAAATGCAAATTACAATGGCTCCCTCCAAAAATTTAACAAAAGAACAAAGATTGGCAATCATGCAAAAATTACTAGCTTCATTAAATAGAAAGGGTAAACCAAAAGTTGGGACCATCAATGCACTATCCAATGAATTCCAAGTGTGTAGGAAGACAATAACAAGATTGTGGAACGAAGTAAAAAGCCAAATCAGGAACCAAACAACAGTGAAACGTCAGCAGCAAAAAAGTGGGCAGACAAGCATCTAACAAAATCACTTTTGATGAAAGCAAATTCAAGTCAATCCAATACGAACTTAAAGGTACACAACATTCAGTGGCAAAGCAGATGGGTGTTTCCCAAGCCACTGTTTGTAGATGGAAGAAGGACAAGGTCATAAGGAAGCACACAAATGCAATAAAGCCGGCTTTGACAGACAATAACAAGCTACACAGGTTAAGTTTTGCTTTATCAAAAATTGCATATGATGAACACAGTGATGCATTCAAGTTTAAGCCATACACAAACGTAGTTCACATTGATGAAAAACATTTTTATCTCACACGAGAGTCACAAACTTATTATCTTGCTCCGGGTGAAATTGAACCCCATAGAGAGTGTCAATCAAAGAGGTTTATACCTAAAATAATGTTTATGTGTGCTGTTGCGAAACCCATATTTTCAAGTGATGGTGAATGTGAATTTGATGGTAAGATTGGCATATGGCCATTTATTACACAAGAACCGGCTAAAAGAAGCTCAAAGAATAGGAAGAGAGGGGAGTTGGAAACAAAACCAATTCAATCCATCACCAAAGAACACATAAGGGCCATGTTAATCACAAATGTACTACCAAGCATTAGAGCAAAGTGGCCAGCCAATCTCTCTAAGCACATTTATGTGCAACAAGACAATGCCAAGCCACATATAGCACCAAATGACACTGAGTTTTTACATGAATCAATGAAAGATGGGTTTTACATTCAACTTGTTCAACAGCCACCCAACTCCCCTGATATGAATGTGTTAGACTTAGGGTTTTTTAGATCAATTCAAGCACTACAGTATCAAAAAGCAGCATACAATGTTACTCAATTACTTAGGGCTGTAAACACTGCTTTTGACAACCTAAGTCCCCAATGTCTTAGGTTTGTTTTCATAACTTTACAAGCATGTATGGTTGAGGTAATGAAAAGACAAGGAGGTTTTGACTATCACATTCCTCATATGAACAAGACAAAAGCAGCAAGAGAGGGCACATTGCAAGACTATTTGAGCATTGACAAACAATTGGTGCTTGACTCACTTCAATTTTTATTTTCAAGAATAAGCACAGACACAATGAACCAGCTAGTGGAAATGATTGGGTATGCAGGAGACATTCAACAGGGGACTAATATTGCATCAACAAGCAGTAACCAACAGCACTAAATCATGAAGCACAAAATGGGCCATATACAGAAATAATCAGAATTTTTGGGGCAAGAACATAAACTTTTGGGAGCCAAACAACAGAAAACCAGCAAGCCAAACAACAGAGACCAGCAAGCCAAACAACAGAAACCAGCAAGCCAAACAACAGAACACCAGCAAGCCAAACAAACAGAAACCAGCAAGCCAAACAGAAACCAGCAAGCAACAAAAACCAACACAAACCAGCAGTAACTTTTGGGAGCTCAAATGACATTCCGTTTATTTTAGGACACACTTTTGGGATCTTAAAATGTGGGTGTTTCAGAAGTAAACAACAATATAAAAACTTTTGTGTTGTTTAAAATGAAACACTTGTATATTTATACAGAGAAATGAAAATGGTGGGTTGTTTGCATTACTCTCAGGTAGTTAATTTTTTTTAAATCATTGAGTGATAAAATCGAACCACATCTTTGCACTTGAAACTCAGAAATTATTCCGAACCCCAAATAGATTCGATTTTAGGTGGCTAAATAATGCTCTCACTAAAAAGTTCATAGAGCAAGTTTTAAAAATGCATAAAAAACGACTCAAAACAAACATCATCATCAGTCAAAAACCACATGCACCCACAAGAACAGAAACTCACTTGAGAAAGGACCAAGCTTATCAAGCCACTCTTCTTTTTCACAATCAATATTCGAAAAAACAGCATCAACGGAGGTATATTCATGGTTCTCCCAATCATAAGGGTCAGGTGTGTAGATTGGCTCACCTTCAGAGTCAAGCTTTCTTCCCCATTTAGGATCAGTCTCAACAGAGGTTGAATCTTCATAGTAGTCGAACTTTAATGACCCAGATCTAGGGTTTCCATCATTAAAACCCACATACTCAAGCTTAGATGGCGATTTGTAAGGGGATTTACAAATACCCAGATACGAAGAAGATGGCGAGTTAGGGTTTTTCAGGGGTGACCTGAATGGCGACTTAGGGTTAGGGTTCTTCAGGGGTGAGCTCTTTGGTGAGTTAGGGTTCATAGTGGGTGACTTAAGAAGATGAAGGGTTCATAAAAATGTCGAATAGGAGGGATGAACAGTCGAAGATCAGAGAGAAGGAGGGAGAAGAATGTTCTTGAAGAACCCAGCAATGAAGAAGATGAAGGGTTCATAGAAATGTCGAGAAGGAGGGAGCTAGGGTTAAAAAGGGGGAGGGTTGGTTTTTAATTAAGGATTGTTAGGTGAATTTTTAGTTAGATTAATTAGGTTAGATTAAGTATATGGGGGGAAATTAGTAAGGGATAAGTTAGGTTAAAATTGTAAATAAGAAGAAGTTATAAGGGTATAAGGGTAAAAAATACATGCCAAAAAAGGAAATAGGACATTTGAGCTGACTTGACCCAAAATGGAAATGGGACACTTGTGCTGAATAGGAGGGAGTAATATTTTTTACTAATATATTTTCAAAAGGTTTATTTTTTCCCTTATCTGTATTTTAATCTGCGATGTTATAACTATTGTATTAAAGAAAAATAATTTTTGAAAGCTCTGTATTTGTGATGTAGAGTATTTTCTTACTACTATTGAATTTGTATGTAATAAATGCAGTTATATAGGAAAATAATATTATTTCCTTACTTAAATATTTTCTAAAGGTTTTTTATTTTTCCATTCCAGTATATTAATGTGTGATTTTATAACGATTGTATTAATTAATTGTATTAATGTAAAATAATTTTTGAAAATTTTTAAAATTATTGTATTTTTACAAATAAAAAGTTTTACTATTAAAGGACCAATAATCCTGTTGCATTTGGCAGATGTTTGTGAGACTGACATGTGTCATTTTGCAGCAAAATTATAGAATAGTATGATTATGAGGTTATTAGTGGTTTAAATATAATTAAATAAAATTTAATTCGTTATTAGTGGTTTAATTTCGTTTCATTCATAATAATTGACAACTTACAATTAAATCTTTGATATACTATCGATTAAGTATCTAATTGATTATCATATAGATTAATAGTTTAATTTAGTTAGTTTTAGGTTTCATTATACTTATATAACTTAAAAACTATGTAAGATTGGGACTCTGTGAGTCCATAATAGTCTAATCGATTGTTTTGATTAGTTTCGTTCATTCAACTTAATCAAACTTACAATATTCAATCTCACTTACAATTTAACAACATAGTTTCAAGTCTATATAACTATATTAGACAATAGTTTCAACTTCCAATTAAATCTTTATTAAACAATCAATTAAGTATCTAATTGATTAATATTAATTATTAATATATAGACTAATACTATATTTCTAATAGTTTATTTAGTTAGTAGGTTTTGTTATACTTAAATAACATCAAAAGTCAAAACTATGTAAGACTGTAAGTATTAGAAATATAGTATTAGTCTATTAGAAATATAAGTATAATCAAAACAATCGATTAGACTATTATAGACTAATACTATATTTCTAATAGTTTATTTTAGTTAGTTTTAGGTTTTATTATACTTAAATAACTTCAAAAGTCAAAACTATGTAAGACTGTAAGTCTATAATAATCTAATCGATTGTTTTAATAAGTTTCAATCATTCAACTTGATCAAATTTAATATTCAATCTCTCTTACAATGTAATTAGTCACTCATATAGTCAGTTGTCAAATTTGCAATTTTGGTTAGAATAAACTTATTTTCATATAAAATTTAAAATTTTCAAAATATAAAAATGCCTTAAATTAAAATTTGAGTCGGATGTCGGGTCGAGTCGGAGTCAGAGTCGGAGTCGGAGTCGGAGTAGGTCGGATTATCGGTTTTTTTGCGGTCCAACTCCGGTCCGGCTCTAGCTCGGAGTCGGATTATATAATCAGAGTCGGATTTTTCCAACTCGAAGTCGAATCGGATAAAAAACCTCGGATCAGGGGCGAATTCAGACTGAATTGTCATCCCTAATTATATACTTCACTATTGAAGTTCCCACATACATAACCACTAAAATTGAGTGGGGGGAAGAATACGAGATGGTCTAACTACAGTAATCCAGTATTTGTAAATTAATTCTCACCAGAGAGAACTTGCTGAAAATTAATGTACTTAAAAAAGTCTAGAATAGTATTTATTAATTAACATATTGTGAAAATAGTGGGAAAGATGTGGTGTTCACTGTTCAGTCAGTCATATTCCGCAATCCACAATACTAAGTAGGCATACTTTCAAGATCAGATGATAAGAAGAAATAACAACAGCTTTGGAGTGCAACAAGGCTTGCAGAATGACACAAGGATCAAGGATGTATGTGAAGCATTAACTTGAAGGCAACCCACAATTCACAACTGTATTGAAAGCACAACTTCTCCAACTCTACATATACTACTAATGCCCAACACCCCACCAGCAGGCCCACCCCTTCTCTACTCCTATCCTATGTAACAAACACTGCTTCTTCATCTTTGTCATTATAGCTCAACATCGCCAAATACCACTCGAAACCACACGATATCTCTTTTTTTATTAAATAAAGAACATTACGAGCAGTACTTGTTCCATAAATTAGAAAACTTTTACAACTTGGCCGTTTTGATAAGAAACAACTATCAACACAATCTTGAGGCTGTAAAATGCATAAAATAAGACATCAGTCATTTAACTAACATCAACCACTAGATCATATATAGCTGTTTTTAACAAGCCAAGCAAAATACAAGCCAAGAAGTGAACAGTATATTCACATTAATCTGAAAACACTTACAATTGGACATGAAGAATTTGGATCATACATACAAAATGCTTGTGTAGCACTTGTTTTAAATCAATTGAACATTCAAAGGTACAAAAAACTGGCATTTATACAAAGTATTGTAAAATAATCTAATAGAAGATTAACAACTTTAAAAATGAAATGGGAATCAATATCAATTATCACAACTAAGACCTAAACAGTAAACAGTATCACTTTATTATTATTTAGAACCTCCCACAATAAGAATCTAATCATTTCAAAACCAAATCTCTCTTTTAATCTTTTTTACCTTTCTTAAAATAAACCATATCATACTTTAATACCATTATTATCATTTATATGATGAGATTGAGAATTTGCATCAAGAAGGGTTTCCAAAGATCTGGCTTTTCTGCTACGAACTTTGCCAGCTTCTTTTAGCAGCTCACCCAACCTCCTCTTTTCATCATCCACGTCAGGATTTGCTGTACCCAACTTATCCTCTCTCATGCCAACAACGTATTCTAGCAATTCTATTGCTTCATCCAACCTGTACAATATTCAAAGGAACACCTTCTGTTATCAACCAATAAATAATGCAGAGAATAACAGAATATTTGAGCTTATCAGTATAAATTGATACCTGCCAATGGCATCGTAAGTTCCAGCTAGATTACTGTACACACCAAGAGTATCAGGGTGATATGGACCATATTCTTGCTCCAAAATAGTCTTGGCTTCTTCGAATAATTCTGCTGCCTCGTTGATGGCATAACGTTGGACACAAGTCAGACCCATTTGATTAAGAGCTATTCCAAAAAATGCCGACTTTTTCTCCCCACTGGCACGGAGCTTAGTAATAGCGCTCTGGAAACAACTGTAAGATTCTGTATATTTACCAAGCATATAGTACAAGACACCCATCTGTGCTTCAATCCCTGCAACTGTATTTTGCTGTCCAGGAGCATCACCATATATTTTCAAAGCCTTTTGGAGTAGCTTGAGCGCCTGATCAAGCTCATTCATAGACTCGTAAATAGCAGAAACATCAGTGAATCCGCTTGCGATTTCTTCCTGGAGAATTCCAGGAACAGGCTTGCTGTATATACGTAAAGCATTTTCACAGTATGACTTCGACTCTCTAAGCTTACCTGTCTTGTTATACAAATCAGCAAGGCAAACATACACTGAAGCGATTGCTGGATGGTTCTCTCCTTTGGTTGCCTTAAAACTTGTCAAGGCTTTCTCATAAGCAAAAATGGCCTCATCATACCGACATAGAGCCAAATAAGTATCTCCAATACTGCAATCAACTGACGCTACCTCTTTTTCTTGACCATTAGCTGCCATTGCCATACTAGCTAAAACTAACTGCTCTAGAGCTTTTTCATGGTCACCCTTAGTTCCACATATGAGACCCATAAGTCTTCTGTCCGCTGCCTCTTCGAGGGATGCAGGTGAACCACTCTCTCTATGGATATCTAGAGCCAACTGGCAAAGCTTCTCGGCCTCATCAAATTGCATGGCTTGTACATGGGCTTCAGCCAAATACCTGCATGTTTCACCAACGCGAGGATCTTTTTCACCTAGGACTTGTTTCTGTATTTCCAGACTATTCGTATAGCATCCTATTGAGTTCTCAAGTTGTCCAAGCATAGCAAAAGTATCCCCAAGTTGCATATTACCTGCAAATTTAGCAAGGGCGTGATCGTGTCCATCCTCAATCGAAGGTATCTCGATGGAACGCTGAAGAATTGGAATTGCTTCATTGTATTGGCCGAGGCTGCAGTGCACTGCCGCTACGACATGTAAGGACATGACCAATTCTAAGCTAGGTTTTCCATCAGCACAAATTTCAAAAGATTTTGAGGCTCTAAGAGCAAAATCAAGAGCCTTTCGGAGATTATCCCCTGAGGATATCAAATCCCTAGCTCGCTTCAACAAAAAAGGTCCAAGATCCGGGTTATCTAAAGCAGCATCACCTCCTGCAAGAGGGAAATTCCTCTGCTTCTTAGGGGGAGTAGCTTTCTTCTTCAAGATTTTTCCATTTTGTTTCTCATTCTTCTGTTCAAGACTCAATTTTGTGCACTCGTCAAGTTCTACCTGCAAACTAGAACCCTTGTTGGAATCTAAAGACACAGATTTATTGCTTGAAGATCGAGTTTTTTCTTCTAGAATATAATTTTCCCCACTTGAACCATCCTCCCTATTGTCGGAACCACCACGAATTTCCTCCTCAGCAACTTCCTCTTCCATGATCTCAACTTCCCTCATCTCTCCACCCACAAGATGTCTCAACTCAAAATCAATTCGAGATTCATTATCATCCTCAGATAAATAACTTTGCCTAGAAGGTGACTGATCTGAGCTCTGCATATCACAGACATTGTCATAAAGCTGTTCAATTGAAGTGTCTACAGCCCCATCCAATGGACCTTCTTCCTCATCAACACTTCTAGGACTTTGAGGGCTTAATGTACTTTTAGGAGACCTCATATTCTGAACAAAATTTTCCTTACTAGTTGTCACATTTACTTCTAACCCATCTTCATTTACTCCATCCACAACAAATCCAGGCATATTTACAAAAAGTAGATTTACAACTACAACTGGCAATTAATATGCCACAGTACTCAGACAAATATTGTGGAATCTGCAATTTCGTTGAAAAAAAGAGTTACCCAACAGCAAATTAAATACGTAGAATAACAAAAATGTATGACAGTCCAATTAAAGCTAAAGTAGGTATAGGATCCAAGCAATGAAACAAATAAAAAGGTTCAGGCATTAACGCAAACATCTTATAGACTAACTAACAAAGTAAACACAGCTCAATTAATAACAAGACAGATCTAAAATACTATACATATATAATCGTTAAATAAAACAAAAAAAAACAAAGAAATGGGAAATAAACATATAGAATAAATACATTATTGAACAGGAAAAACCAGGAATCTTGATGTTCATGAGTAGAGTCAAGTAAAACAAGAAGATGATGATAGATTTGACAATTATAAAACGTAAAAGAAAACGTACCTTAAAACAAAAAAAAAAGTAACGTGAGATCAGAAGAGAATGTAAGTGTGAATGGATTAATGGAAGTAAAGTTAATGGAAGAAGTGAGAGAGAAAGGAGAGTGAAACAACTAAAAGCTTATAGATATGGGATTAGAAATTAGACGGAGAAAAGGAAAATAAAATAAAATAAAAAAAGAAAGTGTAAAAATGAAAAACAAAAGAAGACAGAGAGAAAGGATATAGGAAAGACAATAAGAGAGGTAAAATGGGGAATATAAATAAAGAGATTAGAATTTGAAGAAGAAGAAGGAGAAGGTGGAACGTCAGAGGAAACAGAGGTAGACTTCTCCCCCAAACCCACTCTAAATTACTTCCTACTGTTTCATTTAATTTTGTTTCATTTAATTTTTCACACTTATTGTGATAATATTTTAATTTGTAATAAATTTAATTGTTATTAATCAAAAATTATAAATCATTAATATTAATAATTTTTGTATTGAGACGAATCAAATAAGATCTCACTTGATTATATTTTAACTTACATTTTAAAAATAAAATACAAATTTAAAGTGATAAATAAATAGTAAAAAAAATAAATGAGACTAATAAGTAGAATATGAGGGAGTACTAATTACTATTCTTTCCATTACTTCAACTAACATTTATCCCTTACTTAAAAGAAATTATTACTAGAAATGTATATGTGAATTAAGAAAAGTAAGACCATAAACATTTAAAAAATATTAAAAGAAAGTTTGTGAAAATAATATATAGAACAAAACTATTAAAAAAATTTATTCATAAAGTTTGTGGCAAATATGTGGAAATCATAAGTAATATAAAAATGTTAAAAATTTAGTCGAAAATATTTGAGGACTATAAATATTATTACTAAAAAAATATTTAAAATGAGGATGAAAAGTGTTAATTTTGTCCAAAAGTTATGATGTAAATACTTATACAGCTAGTCTCCTGAGAGACCGTCTTTCTGAAAGACGTCTTTCAGGCCCAGTCAATTAAAGCTTAATTTCTATTTTTACTCTTGATTTTTCTTTATGGACCAGTTTAATTAGAGATAGTCTCTTATAAAGATCGTCTCTCATAAGAATTTGTGATACTTGTAAATATTTTGTATGGGAATCACACATAGTTGTGTGAGGGGTGGGCCGTTTCCTGTTAGTGAAGCGGGCCAGACTGTGTATGGGGAGTTGTTGAGGAGATTAAACACGGTTGCTGATGCTGTGTTTATTGAAAAGCCGGTATAAAATTGAGGGTAGTTACAACTTACAATGAGATGGTATGTGCAAATAATGCATCATATTTTTATTTTCAAATTCTTACTTGAGACCGTCTTTTTGTAAAGACAGCTTTTAAAAGCCCATTTCAATTCTAAATATATATTATTACACCTCTAAATATAGATTTGGATTGGACTTTTAATAGTTGTCTTTACAAAATACGGTCTCTCAAGAGAGAACCTATTTTATTTTAAATGTAATTTTCAAAAATAAAATCAACAAAAAAGAAAAAATTATTGTTAATATGTTACGGTACTTCTTATATTCACTATTATTGTCATGTGTTTTGTACGATTGCCAATGCATATATTCAATTGTAAATATTTCTAATTTTGTTTATTAAAAATTATAAAATGTTTAATAAAAATTATATTAAAACGAATTGAATAAGATCTCAATTGACTATTTTTTAACTAATATTATAGATAAAGTACAAAATACAAATCAACAGTAATCAATAAATAGTATTGAAAAATCAAATGGAACAATAATAGTGAATATGACGTAATATAATTTAACACACTTTCTCACAAGAAAACTGGTTGGGCTAGAAATGTGGATGCAAAATATGTTTTCATCATACATTGTGCTCACTACTCATGGCTAGTTTGATTATAGCCTTATCGGTATCAAATAGTGGTAATTAAGAATGATTTATAGTGAAAATTTTCATAAAATATATCATGTCATATGTGATGAACCTTTGATCATAAAATCCTTTTTTGATCATAATTTTCATTATTTCTTAATATCACAAGTATAAATGGTAATGCAATGAAATAAATTTATGAAAAAGATAACATAATTGAAATAGAATAAGTATGATCATTAAACTTATAAAGCTTTTTTCACCAAAATTACACGAAATTTTATTATAGTTTCAATCATTTAATATCGACTATCAAACAGATAATCTATGTAAATGAATCAACTCAAGTGAAAGATAAATCTATTGCATTAACAAAGATAAAACATACCTAACAAGAAGAGAAATGTGAGGAGGAAAATGAAGCTACCATTGATGATCAACATTGTTGGTAAGTGAGAAAGATGACAAATAAATGAGAAGTGAGGAAGTTTTTTGTGTTTAAAAAGTAATAAAGAGAAAAAAAAAGAAAAAAAAAGAAAAAAAAAAGAAAATGGTAAAAGGTTAGACTCAAGAGTGGTTAAGAGTTGCGGATGGGGGTTGGAGTTTAAAGCTCAAAGTAGATAAGGTGGCGTATTTATAGTTTGAGTGATACCAACTTTTTAAAGATTTTATTGAAAGAGTGTGATTCATCTAGCTTCCTTTTTACAATTTCTTATTTTGTACTTGTTTTGGGGTCTCATTAAAGATGCACTATAAAATTTAATTTGTCAATAAAAAACTTGAGTTGTAAAGTTGGCGATGACATTAGTAGAATTAACGTTATTTGCTACTATACAAATTTACTTATTTGCTGCTCAATTTCGGATTGCGGCAAATGAAGGGGCAGCAAATAACCAAAAGCTTTTTGCTATTAGTTAAAGAACCATAGCAAATAATTATTATTATGTGCAAAGAGAATCAAAGTAAATAGATTAGTAAATAGCAGTGTAAAGTTTTTCAACTGAGAGAGAAAAGGAACTTGACGTGGGTGACTTGTGTTATAGCTTTTTGCTATTGTTCAATAAAAAATAACAATAAAATTTTTTATTTGCTATTAATGTTTAAATATAGTAGCAACAAATATTTTTTTGCTGTGAAATAATCAAAACAGTAGCAATAATTACATTATTTGCTATATTTGAGATTTAAGTAGCAAATAAATAACAGCAAATTAGATTTATTCTACTAGTGTTTGTTACTATTTTTTAAAAAATGTTGAAATAAGATGGCGATAAAAAGTTTGTCACTAACTTTCTTTCAAAATAATTTTAATTATACCATATTTTTCCTTCTCTCTTATTGTTAGGGGTCTAATTAAAGATAAATATATATGTTGCAAAGCTGACGATAGGCAACAAATAACTGTTTTTGCCGCCATTTTTTTAAAAAAAAATGTTGGTTGATGGCAACAAATTAAAAGTCTTTGTTGCCAATTTTTTTTCATTAAATAATATCAAATTTTATGTCATCGAGCTATATCTTTTTTTTTTTATTCTTTTTTTCCTATTGGTTCTTATCCCCATAATTGGATCATCAAACTCTCTCCCCTTCTATTTTCTATCTTAAATAATAACCTAATTTTTCCTCTCTTCTCAAAACACACATCATCTATTTTCTCTTCTTTATTTTCTTCTTATTCTCTTGTCTATACTTCCACTTTTTCTTGAGCTTCATTCTTCTTTCTTCTTCACTCTTCTCATTCTTCTTATTTTGAGGTCGTCTCTTTGAGAGACGGTCTCTCACAAGAGTAGCTGTTTTGGTTTAGTTTTGTGTTTGCCTTATTTTAGCTCTTACTTTTAAAGTTAAGAGTTATCATTTGAGAGACCGTCTTTCGATGAGAAAATATTAAAATAAAGAGTCAATATGTAAGTAATTATGATAACATTTTATGATAACATTATCTCATGCAAGAATTTGTATAAAAATTTTATTTTAATTTTGCATTAGTTGAATTATAAGGTTTAAATTGAAGTATGGATGATACGATCTCTCTAACACCAGTACACCACCAACTAAAATTTTTATAGCCATTATTAACTATGGCTTAAAACTTTTGAATTTTAGAAGTTTTTTTTAAAAAAATATTAAAAAACTAATTGGCTAAAAGTAATTCAAAAGCTAAGTGTCTAGCATAGTCGTTGTTAAGGACATTGACCTTAAATCAATATGAGCTGAAGACTAGGTCGACTATCGCATTGTCGCATAGGACCTACATGTCATTCGATTGGCAAGGACATATATGTTGTTGTGAGTGCAGAAGTCACAAATGCGCAATATTTATTATGTCTATAAAATATTATTCAGTTAATATTTATAAGGTTAAAAATAAATAAATAAAAGGAAAAATTACCATGAATAATACAACTTTTTGTTAATTTCCCTACAATAATACAAACTTTTAATTAACCATGAATAATACCAACTTTTGGGGGTTTTTCCTAGAATAATACCAACTTTAGTTTATTAACTAATTTACTCAAATTTTTTTTGTCATATAATCACCTTAGTTTGATTTTTAACATATTAGGTATATTGTAGGAAAACACCCCCATAAGTTAATATTATTCATGGTTAATTAAAAGTTGGTATTATTATAAGAAAATAAAAGCAAAAGATTGTATTATTCCTGATAATTTTTCCTATAATTAAAATGATGAAGTAGTACAACAATCAAGTAAATTGAAAGTAAAAGAAGGAAGACTAATATCGTCGTTTTACTTTTTGTATTTCATAGAGGATAAAACCATTTATACATGGATATTGGATAACGTGTGACAACAACATAGATTATCTAATCTCTCCGCTCAAGGGTGATCCAACGAGCACACACTTGACAAATTTCACTAAAAAATATCTTAACTTTTTCGTTATAAATAATCCCCGTACGATACACGGTTTTTTATTTTATTGTTTTACATTTTAAATATATAAAGAAAATAATTTGTAAATTATTGGTTATTGATTTTCAATGAACTATTAATAGCATATAATAGCTGATATTTAATATTATTTAAATTTTATTGATCACTATATAAGATTGTAAGTGACAAATTATTATTTTTTGTTTCCAAGATGAAAGTTAGCAAATTATTATTTCAAAAAACAAATTTTTAAGCAATCAAATTATTATTGCGTATTGAACAATGAAAAGTTACACACATCTCATTCAAACAATTTAATGAAATCTAATATAATGATAATTCGCATATTTCCCATACACTTTTATTAGCATATAATGATTGTTCAAAAAAAAATTTATCAGCAAATAATGACATCACCATTGATAAATGGAGGGAAAAAATCTCTTGAGAAGTTGACAACTCATCAACTTTTTTAGTTTGCTTATGTTATTCGTATTTTGCTTTAGTATAATGTATAAATAGATTTGGGCATTTTACCGGTCAAATCAAAACTAATGAACCCAACTTCAATTGCAAACCATCAAATTACAAGTGTGTTGAAAATTATTATTATTTCATTGAACCTTGTTCATTTAATGGGTTTATATCTATCTATATAACTATTACTAAAACAAAACACGGCTGACATCATCACCTTTTAAAATCGCTTACGTGTCACTCTCTCATTGAAAATTTTCCCTCCAAAATGCAATGATTATGTCATCGCTATTATGATTAACTTTGACTTTACTTTTTTCAAATTTTGAGTATAATAATTCATATTGATTATATTTTTACTTTTTAGGTCCAATCATTTAATGTATTAGAAAAATATATATATTATATTCAATTATAAAATCTTTTCAATTTTATTATTAAAGGAGTATTATTTAGTGTATTGGATATTTTGAGATGATTAAAACCTAATATAATTTTATTAGGATTTGTTTTTTTTTATATATACCCAATAGGTTACTTAAATGCGATACTTAATTCTAATATGATTTATGTTGTGACTATCTTCATCGTTTGAACTATTATAAATTAATTTTACATATTTTTTTGTTATAATATTTGAGTTTAAAATGTCTTATTAACAGTAGTAATATTTAATATAAATTAATGTAATTATTTTTGTTAGCAAAAAATTAGTATGTTATTTTTTATTAAAAAGCTTATAATTTCGTATTTTATACTTCATGTACAAACCATTTGCTCTTTAATTCAAAATAAAAATAGAAAAGTATAAATATAATTATATTAAATGTACCATTGATTTTTTTATCTTTTGTTGTGATTTGTTTTGTCGTGTTTACAACCACCTGGGCGCATATATGCAAAATATGATACAATGTACGTAACATATATAATTGTTTAGAGTAAAATGAGATAGGAGTATAAGTATAATGCAAAATTTAATTCTTAAAATTTTAATTTCTTAATTTATAAAAAATATATTAGAAAATTTGATAAAGTCGTGCATCGCACGGGGATTATCTAGTAGTCGACTATTTTCTTTTCTTCTTGAACCCTCTCTTCATTTCTTAACCAGGCGGTCTTGGGAGAGACCGTCCTAGAATAAGACGGCCCAATATTCCAGCCCAATCCGCTTTCTCTTTTTTTTTTTTTTTCATTTTTTGGACATTTTTCAATTTTACTTTTAAATGTATTAATTTTGACCTTAAAGATATCAATTTCAATTTAGGTAGAAATTGATCAGTTTAACACCACAATTGATCACTTATAGGTTCAAATTGAAATTTACTTTAATTGTTATGTTTAAGTACTACTTTACGTTGAAATTGATACCTTTAAGGTTAAAATTGATACCATTAAGGTTCAAATTGAAAATTGCCCAGAAAATGAAAAAAACGAATAAATGGATTTTGGAGGGCCCGTGTAGCACACGTGCCTACAATAGACCGACCCAGTTTTGGTCTTAGAATAAGACGGTTTTACGCAAGTTTTTGTGTTTCTTAACGCTTCTTGGGCATTTGCATGAATAAATTTTTACGGTCCTTGATTGCACCATTATTATTTCCGAGATAATGCGGGAGCCCAATTAATAATCGACTTGAATTTTAATTGATAATTAACAAACTGGTGGGAGCCTAATAACACGGATAACACAAAAACTTGGCCGAGACCGTCCTAGTCTAAGACAGAAGTTGGGCCGGCCCAATGTTAGGCGCGTGTGGTACACGCGCGCGCCTTTCCCTCCAAGTTTCCATATTTTTTCATTTTTTTTGGGAAACTCTGTAACTTCAATTTCAAATCAGTCAAATTCACAAGTTTTCCATTTTCTTCTTCCTTGCTCCATTTTCGTCCTTGTTTCATCGTCTTCTTCCAATCAGCCGCACCAGTTCACTCCTCCATTGTTCCACTGGTAACGTCCTCTTCTTGATATGTTAAAATACTCAATTTCCTTCTTAAAGTAATCAGTTGATATGTTAAAATACTCAATTTTCCTCTTAAAGTAATCAGTTGATATGTTAAAACTCAATTCTCCTCTTAACATAATCAGTTGATATGATAAAATACTCAATTCTCCTCTTAACATAATCAGTTGATATGATAAAATACTCAGTTTCCCCCTTAAAGTAATCAGTTGTTATGATAAAATACTCAATTCTCCTCTTAACATAATCAGTTGATATGTTAAAATACTCAATTCTCCTCTTAACATAATCAGTTGATATGTTAAAATACTCAATTCTCCTCTTAACATGAATTGTGCTTAAAATATTTCCGCAAATGTAAAATTTTTAAATTCCTTCAATTTCTTTTGTTCTCAATGCTTGTAACGTCATTTCCATGTCAAATTCGCTCATTAAATCTTCCATTGCAGACATTTTTGAGTAATTTCTTGAACCGAATGAATGAATTGCAAGAATTTTGAAGAAGATTGAGAGAAATTTGCAGATTATTCTTACCTTTTTTTTCTTGGTGGGCGTCTCGAATGAGCGGTCTCAGCAAGACGCTACCGGATAATTGTTCTTAAACCGTCCCGTAACTAACCGATATCGAATGATACCCATTCGAAACCGCCCCAATGACCCCAATGAACACCTTTATAATTTGTCAATATTTTAATCATGATCCAATATACATCCGAATTACCTGATTTCCAAAAATCAAATAAAATATTCATTTTTACACGCCCTAACAAACTAAATGTACATGAATCAAACCAATAGAGACGATATCACCATTATAATACTGTTTCATTTAAAAAAAAATTTATTCTAATATTCCAATCAATAACATAGTTACTCACAATTGCCATGAACCAACTACAATGTTCTAAAACATACAACTAAAAAAAAGAACAAGAATTTCCTTAACTAATAACATGTTGTGTGATGCCACTACCTACGCCATAGATAAAATAAATTACACTAAAAAAATACAACATACATTTATTTTATTTTTCAGGCCCTCTCTTGAGAGACCGTCTATAGACGTCTCTTAAGAGCCCAACCCATATCTTCGTTTTAAAATACAAAATCACCAATTAATTTTTTTTTAATTAATAAATTAGGCCAGCCCAAAACTTGAGACATCTATTGTATAGACGGTCTCAAGTAAGAATTTGTGTTTAATTTTTTTACAAATCACAAAGTAGAAGGGCAGAAAGTGATCAAATAATCGGACCCAGTACAAGTACATGTACTGGTAGCATCATCATAAGCATAACTGTAAGCAGTTGGACACGCATTCTTGAACAACTTCGAATACTTCGTAGGCGTACACGTTTGTGGGCTCCCATAATTCTCCGTACAACAATATTCCGGTTTATTAAACGCGGTACACGCGCTTTTACACGCAATTACCGCACTTGAACGGTTCGGGTCCACCACTTGTAGCTCGGGTGGACACGACCCGTTCAGGTCCTCCACACACCCAGCATACTCACAATTCCCGATTCCATCATTTATCGGCTTTACTCCTATACCTACATTGTACCCGTCAACAAGGCTTACGTCGTAGAAGTCCATTCCGTTGGCTCCGTTTAAGGTGAATTCTACGAGGGACACGGGTGGGATTCCCCCACCCGTGCAAGTTAGTCCCCCACAGTCGCCTGTGGAGCAGGTGCCTGTGCCTTTAGGGTTGAAGTTGCAGGCTGTTCGGGCCCAGAATCGGCCCGACCAGCCTGCTGGGGGGTTGAGTGTAAGGGATGAGCCGTGTGATAGTGTGTGGTTTGATTGTGCGAGGGGCGGGCCGTTTCCTGTTAGTGAAGCGGGCCAGACTGTGTATGGGCAGTTGTTGAGGAGATTGAACACGGTTGCTGATGCTGTGTTTGTTGAAAAGCCTGTATAAAAATGAGGGTAGTTACAACTTACAATGAGATGGTATGCGCTAATAATGCATCATATTTTTATTTTACTTTGGAAAAATTAAATAATTCAAATTATTCATGATTTTCCTACAATAATCTCATCTATTGATTAACCATGAATAATCCCAACTTTGAGGGGCATTTTCGTAAAGTAAACCCGGTGACCGGATGACTTGCTATAACAAGTTTTATCTTTTTATAAAAAAAGATAAATTAAAATAAAATGTCGAAAAAAATGTTAAAAAAATATTCATAAAAAATTTATGATTTTTTTTATTATTTAGAATTTTTTATGTAAATTTTCAAAAATATTTACTAATTTAAAATTTATATTTAATTTATTTTTGTGGTGGATTATCTACTATAACAGATCATCGGGTTACCCAAGTTTACTCTAAGAAAATACCCCTCAAAGTTAGGATTATTCATGGTTAATCAATAGGTGGGATTATTATAAGAAAATGATGAATATTTTGGATTATTCTAGGTAATTTTTCCTTTTAAATATAATTGTCAAAAATTAACTCAACCAAAAACAAAAAATTATTGTTTCAAGAATCAAAATATGTTACTGTACAGCTGTACTCGCCTTATATTCACTATTATTGTCATTTTTTTTGTACATTTGCCAATGTATTTATTCAATTGTAAATATTTCAAATTTTGTTTATTAAAAATTATAAATGTTGATTTTAATAAAAATTACATTAAAACGAATTGAATATATAAGATCTCACTTGACTATTTTTTTAGCTAATATTATAGAATAAGTACAATATACAAAGCAAAAACCAATGAATAGTATTGACTATTGAAAAATCATATGGGACAATAATAGTGAATATTATGGAATATAATTTAACACACTTTCTCACAAGAAAACTCGTTGGACTAGAAATGTGGATGCAAAATATGTTTCATCATACATTGTGCTCACTACTCATGGCTAGTTTGATTATAGCCTTACCGGTATCAAATTGTGGTAATTAAGAATGATTTATAGTGAAAATTTTCATAAAATATATCATGTCATATGTGATGAACCTTTGATCATAAAATCTTTTTTGATCATAATTTTCATTATTTCTTGATACCACAAGTATAAATGGTAATGCACTGAAATAAATTTATGAAAAAAAATAACATAATTGAAATAGGATAAATATGATCATTAAACTTATAAAGCTTTTTTCACCAAAATTACACGAAATTTTTATTATCATTTCAATCATTTAATATCGACTATCAAACAAATAGTCTATGTAAATGAATCAACTCAACTGAAAACCTTAAGTTGATCGTTAAAAGCCAAAATATTTTATATCATAATTTAACAATACTAATTATGTTAATATGCAAAAATCTATTGCATTAACAAAGATAAAACATACCTAACAAGAAGAGAAATGTGAGGAGGAAAATGAAGCTACCATTGATGATCAACATTGTTGGTAAGTGAGAAAGATGACAAATAAATGAGAAGTGAGGAAGTTTTTTGTGTTTAAAAAGTAATAAAGAGAAAAAAAAAGAAAAAAAAAGAAAAAAAAAAGAAAATGGTAAAAGGTTAGACTCAAGAGTGGTTAAGAGTTGCGGATGGGGGTTGGAGTTTAAAGCTCAAAGTAGATAAGGTGGTGTATTTATAGTTTGAGTGATACCAACTTTTTAAAGATTTTATTGAAAGAGTGTGATTCATCTTGCTTCCTTTTTACAATTTCTAATTTTGTACTTGTTTTGGGGTCTCATTAAAGATGCACTATAAAATTTAATTTTTCAACAAAAAAAAAATTGTGTCGGTAAAGTTGGCGATAAAACTGAAGATAAATACTCCCTCCTATTCACCTAAGTTGTCCCATTTGAGTTGGGTACGGATATTAAGAGTGGAATGAGGTCCACCAAAAAGGTGGTAGTGGGGTATTTTAATTGATTAAATTAATTATAAAGGTGATAGTTAGGTATTGGGAATTGGAAAAGTAGGGGTATTTAGGTAAAAAAAAATAGACAAAAAAGGAAATGAGACAAATTAAGTGAATTGCCCATAAAAGGAAATGGGACAACTTGGGTGAATAGGAGGGAGTATATGTTTTTGTTACTATTTTTTAAAAAATGTTGAAATATAAGATGGCGATAAAAAGTCTGTCACTAACTTTATTTCAAAATAATCTTAACTATACCTTATTTTTCCATCTTTCTTATTGTTAGGGGTCTAATTAAAGATAAATATATATGTTGCAAAGCTGGCGATAGGCAACAAATAATTATTTTTGCCGCCATTTTTTTTTAAAAAAATGTGGTTGATGGCAAATTAAAAGTCTTTGTTGCCAAAACTTTTTCATTAAATAATATCAGATTTTATGTCATCGAGCTATATCTTTTTTTTCTTTCTTTCCTATTGGTTCTTATACCTATAACTGGATCATCAAACTCTTTCCCCTTCTATTTTCTATCTTAAATAATAATAACCTAATTTTTCCTCTCTTCTCAAAACACACATCATCTATTTTCTTATATTTTTCGTTCTTCTCTTTTCTATTTTTATCTTCAATCTTCATTTTCATTCTCCATTTAAGGGCTTTAATAGTGAGTGGTGTCAACAACGACCTTCGAACTTAACAACAATGGTAGGGGTAAATTTGGATGTTGGCGATAAAGGTTTTAGCGACAGTTTTTATCGTTAAAAGCGTTACTTTTTTGTGACAAAATGGCGACAAAAAATATTGTCACCAAATTAATTATTTTTGTAATATTGATGGGTTCACTAAATCGATATCATAAGAAGAATTGAGAATATATCGTTTCTTATCTTAATTATAACATCTATCATTTCTCTAAATAATATTTTAAACTTAATTTTCGATAGCTTCTATTCTTTCCTTATCCTACACTATGTTCAAAAATAAAATCGAGAGAATAACTTAATTATGTATACTTTGGCTTTCCTTATCCTACATGCACTATGTTCAAATCAAAATGTTCTCTTGAGAGACCGTCTTTTGTAAAGACGACTCTCAAAAGTCCAGCCCAAATTAATATTTAGAGTTATAATAATATATATTTAGAATTGAATTGAGCTTTTAAGAGTTGTCTTTACAAAAGACGATCTCAAATAAGAATTTGTGAATTCCAAAGACAACAAACGTATATATACGGGCTATATAGGCCCTTCAATGCCTAGATTATAGCTTACTTGTCCTTGAATAAGATAAGATTATAAGAGTAACACAAATTCTTACTTGAGACCGTTTATACAATAGACGTCTTAAGTTTGGGCTGACCCAAATTATAAATTTTTTTTTAAAAAAACTAATACAGTGATTGTGTAAGTTAAAAGGAAGATATGGGTTGGACTCTTGAGAGGCATCTATACTATACACGGTCTCTCAAGAAAGGACCTGTAAGAGTAATTAGTGTATACTGGGTCTGAATTGATGACTTATTGGGTGTTTGCATATATTCGACATTTCACTTAAATATGATCTCTTAAACAAAAATAGTTAGTTATATTATTGTTACAAGTTAGTTTAGTTGACACTAGCCAGCCCACGTGTACCTTAGCCCCAATATTTGCGCTTTAGGCCACAAAATGTTTTTTTATGGGAAATATATGTAAATATAAATTGCAAATTACAAGAAACAAATGCAGAAGCATAAGCTTAAAGGTGGTAAGAAAGCATAATGATCGTGGTCTGAAAGTGCACTAATAAAACATGAGTATTTAGCTGATTTAAGCAATAAAAGTAAAGCAAATGTTAACACTGAGATTTAAGGTGATTCACTATTAACGAGGCTATATTCGTCATCCTAAGCTAGTGTATCATTATGTCTTTAAAGGATAAAGAAGCTTGAAAGTTCATTACAATGTTGAATGAATTACATTAATGGAGAATAGTGTGAGCTATACATGGGTAGAGATTAAAGAGAGTGATAAGGATAGATAATGGAAGCTCAAGCTTTGTGGCTTGGCTCCACCAACACTACACACAACATATACACATATATATTGACAAAGGGGGACTTGGGAAGCAAAGACAAAAACAGAAGCAAGAAAGCAGTAGGCGCAAAAAAGGGATAAAAGGCTCGCTCGACCCATGCTCGGTCGAGCAAGGAGTAGGCCTACAATTTCAACATTTGTTTTTCCTTCCCATGTGATCCAGTAGTCTCCTATGGTCCCCTCTATGCTTCCATAGCTTGTTCCAGCTGTTTTGTGTACTTTTTTTGCTTTGATGACCAATGACAAACCCATGTGAAACATTCCATGCACTTATTTTATACTTTTATTCACACATTGGGTGTGTACTATTTCATGACGTGGAGTGTTCTTTACCACTCCTTATAATACATGCTCAAGGTCTAATAATTATAGTTAATTATGTCTAACCTTTAAAACCAGATTCTTCTACATTTCAAGTGTCATGTAACACATGACTAAAAATTGTAAGATTCTGATCACACTCTTTCAGATAACAAACCAAATAAAACAAGTGATAAATATTGGACTTTATGTTATAGTTATTTTTATATAAGTAGTAGTCTTGGGCCAATGTGTTTTTAGCTCACTTTCATAACTCTTCATGTTTATACTTGTATATATAGTCTTGGTGATATTATGAAATAGTAAGTGTTCCGGTAAAAAATCGGAAGCTTATCAAATACACGAGTGTCTTCGGACCTTCGGATGGATCATTTCTCTGAATCGGAAAGCCATTGAATACCTGAAAATAAACACCCACAACCCCGGGGTGGTCCCTAGGGGCGGTGCCTCCGACGCCCAAGTTAGCACTTTAATGAGTAAATTTGCCTAATAGATCCTTCCGAGTGCCCAGTGACGACAAGATGGATTACTACTTAGGACTTATTCTCTCGACTGATTAATACCTACATGTTTATAAGACCAATATATCTATGAGCTAAAGTGTACTAACACATTCTTAAAAATCAAAGTCTCCCTCCTCCCCTCCTATATACACGGCCCAAAGGGCCTTTGTAGGCAAAATTCTCATGCCCATGAGGTGGCATCATATGCCACATGTCACCCACATGCATGCCATGTGTCACCGCATGCACGCCATGTGTCACTACACATGTATGCCACGTGGTGCGGCTAATCGTCTCGTGTTATAATTTTAACCACTTTATCGTTTTAAGTGTGATCTCATGAGCGTATTATTTTAGTCTAAATACTTGTGAGCTTATATTTTATTCCCAAACAATTGCCCCCCAGACTCTAGAGCTATAGCGGATAGGTCTAGAGTCTATAACTTAACTGCCCTAGGACACTATGTCAGTTCCATAGGTCTCGCTTTTAAAATCTAAGTCTTGGACATCAGCTTCTACTGGAAATCAATTAGGACTGGTTATTGGTTTAAACTGGCGGCCTCACTGGCGTAAAGTATGTGTCATACCTGGGTTCTTATGGTGCCAGTTCTCAGCTGGGTTCTTATGTTGCCAGTTTATACTGAGGACACACCTCCCCTAGCTTATTGGCAGTTTTTACCAGTTTGTACCGCATACCTGTTTAATTGAGAGCCAGTATCACTATGTACAAAACTCTAAAAGGTAAACGCGATCATCTCATTTGGTATCAGTTTTACTAGTAATCAGTTTGGACTAGATATTAGTATAAACTGGCGGTCGCACTGGCGCAAAGATATGCCATACCTGGGTTCTTATGTTGCCAGTTTATACTGAGGACACACCCTTCCCAGCTATTTACAGTTCTTACCAGTAAATACCGCCAACCAGTTTCACTGAAAATTAGTATCCCCGAGCTAAGGTCTCAACCTATACATATATATGTTCACCCATTTAAACACTCACATAACTGTGATAAAAGCAGGAAAAAAATAAAATGCAATATTATAAAGTTACCCAACTCGTCGAGATCCGCAGAAAGATAAGATGTTTTATTAATATTCCTTCGTGGGTCATGGAGCCATAGAAAATTCACTATGAAAACCATACCCCTACCTGGCGCGCCAAATTATTTCGGTAAAAAATCGGAAGCTTATCAATTACACGAGTGTCTTCGAACCTTCGGGTGGATCATTTCTCTGAATCGAAAAGCCATTAAATACCTGAAAACAAACACCTACAACCCCGGGTGGTCCCCAGGGGCGGTGCCTCCGACGCCCAAGTTAGCACTTTAATGAATGAATTTGCCTAATAGGTCCTTCCGAGTGCTCAGTAGCGACAAGGTGGATTACTACTTTAGGACTTATTATCTCGACCGATTAATACCCACATATTTATAAGACCAGTATATTTATGAGCTAAAGTGTACCAACACATTCTTAAAAATCAAAGTCTCCCTCCTCCCCTCCTATATACACGGCCCCTTTGTAGGCAAAATTCTCATGCCCATGAGGTGGCATAATATGCCACATGTCACCCACATGCATGCCATGTGTCACCGCATTCACACCATGTGTCACTACACATGTATGCCACGTGGTGCGGCTAATTGTCCTGTGGTATAATTTTATCCACTCTATCGTTTTAAGTGTGATCTCATGAGCGTATTATTTTAGTCTAAATACTTATGGGCTTATATTTTATTTCCAAACAGTAAGGGAAAATATTTTCTCAACAATAACTTTTTTTTCATTTTAAATTAAGTTTTTAACAAACCAAATAAAAAAATAAAAGTAAAAGCTTGATTAAGAGTAGGAGAGGCATCATATTCATAAGTGAAGTATAACCATGTAGATTGCGTTCCTTTGTGAAATCAAAGTGGATAGCACTACAGTTCCCATTTGTCATGCTTCCCTTCTCCTCCCTCCGTTCCATAATACTTGCTATTAAGGGAGTGTTTGGTACGAGAACATAACATGTAATGGAAAGGGAAATGATAAAAAGAGGTAAGGGTAATAGTATGAGTTGTAGTTATATGTTGTTTGGTATAAAAATGTAAGAAAAACACATACTTGATCATAAAAGGGGAGTTTGTTACTTGACATGAATGAGTGGTAACAAAATAAGGGTATCCATTACCCTCAAGAAAAGGATTGGGTTACCCTAATATCATACCAAATAAAAAATATAGAGCAATGGTAATTGAATATCTTCCTTGGTATTAAACAGTTCATACCAAACACCTCCTTAATAGCAAATATTATGAAACGGAGGAAGTATAAGATACGTCTCTATCTAATCTCACTTAGGAATAGGATATTTCAAGAATATTCCTATTAGTAACGTATCTCAGTTGCATCTTAAGAGACACATGTACTACTGATGTACGTCATCTCATCACTCAACTATGAACAAGAGTTTATAATTAGTTAGGTATTGTTTCAATTAGAGCAACTGATATTTTATTCAAATAAATTTTTATATTTTTATATTGTAGGTTTTTTTTCTCGGTCTACTATGTAATCTTGCATAATAACTGGTAATTTAAACCTTTTCCTTTGTTTATTTTGAATATTACTTATGTTATATTTAACAGCTATAACAATGACGCATATATTGCTTCACAAATTCTTGTGAGAGACGGACATTTTAAAAGACTATCTCTAATTAGGTCAACCTATTATATTTTCTTTAAAAAAAATAGAGTAAGTACTTCACATTTACTCAGTGGGGTTTTTGAATACTCAACTAGGCATTTAAGATATTTAAAAAGGCATTAAGAAGAATGTAAATAGACATTAAAAATACCGTAGTAGGCATTAAAGATAATATATGTAGACATTAAGAATACGATAAAGTAGACATAAGGATGAATAAAATGATATAAGTAGACTTTAGGAATGATATTCAAGTCTTGTAATCATTCTTTTTAACTCTTGAAATTTGTAAAATAAATTAATCCTACCCAATAAGATGGGTCTCAGGAGTAAAAATGATATCACTCAAAATTTTGTACTCAAGCATATTTAGTTACTAGTTATCAAAGCCAGCCCAACAAACCATAAGAGCGGTTCATTTTATCCGTGCGCAAAGGCATTAGCACGTTAAAAAGACCAGATCTTGTAGACCAAGTAGGATTGTTCAAAACAGACCCGATGACCCGATAGACACCCGACTATATAACCGAACTCGATTTGACCCGACTTAAAAATAGATCTACAATTATGTAAAAATCAAAGTGAACACAAAACCCGATTTTGAACCGACCCGAAACACCTGACCCGAAATCAACCCGATGACCCGAATGAACACCTCTAAGACCAACGGTAAAACAAATCCATACAAGCAGACCAACGTGAGTTTTCTTATATCCGAAGTAATAATTTAAACCTAAAAATAATGTATTAAAACATTAAATACTTATAGACGATTATTTAAAGTATGAAAGTAGATTTCTAATAAATTTAGCATAATTTGTAACTGTCTCACAATGAAACCGTCTTAAACGAGGGTAGATTTTACCAAAGATAATGACAAACATCATTCAATTGGGTACAAAAAGAAGTATGGGGTCATTAATTTTAAATAAAAAAAAAAAGAAAAAGAAAAGGCACTTATCCTTAAAAGAACCAATACACAAAGAAGCAACCAAAGAAAAAATAATTCTCGAGAGCATTATCCTGATTCCTGAGCAATCAAATGAGATTTGTACATCAAAGTCTAAAAGCTACACATTTAAGTGTGGACATTCAAGTTAGAAGAACACAAGACAAGAATAAAACTCCTACCAATCTGCAGACTTCTCCCACCCCTTTCATATGCACAAAGCTATGCAGTAATCACGACGAACACGGCCTTAGAAACAATCAAAACTTTTTCGAATTATAATGAACGATAGAATAACTAAATCTATACCAACCATGAAAGCTGTTTTTTAGCTGAAAATGGCGGTCCAGACGCGGGTTTAAATCTTTTAGTGTATATGGAGTTCCTCACCAATTTGCAGCAGCAATTATGTACATTCACAATGTCAAGACCGGAACTTAAAAGTCGTATTATATTCCTATCCTAGGAATATTATCCAAGGTATACCCATCATAGTCGTAGTCCGATCCGATGCCTTCTTGCTGCTACAAGGCAAACATTTCATAGATGAGTTTTATGTTCATACTTCATAGCTAGGAGTTTTCAATATTACGAGTTTTCATAAGAAAAATGCACGTTGGAGCCTCAACCGTCTAACTTAAGCGTTTAGTTGAGTTGGTTCCTTGTTGGTATTGAGCCAACTAACTCAACTAAAAGCTTAAACTGAAGGTTTAGGCTTCAGTTTATGTTATATACTTTATCAACCACGACAAATGTATTCTACCGTTTTCGCTTAGTGTATCTAAACTAATCTTGTATAGAACAAAAAATGCCAAGGGAGTCCAAGCTAAATGATAAGTGCAATTATTATTTCATCGATCGTGTTCGTGTAGACAAACTTTAACGAGAACTATTCCACCTCACCTGCTTAAGCAGACTCATCAAATCATCCTGACTATAGTGCTCGGAAAAGAAGTGGGCTCCGGGGCTCTCCAGATCAGAAACACTCTCTGCCTTCACCTTTGAAGAATGATTAATGACTACGCTGTTGATGTTCTGATTGATATTCTGCGTACCCGCGTTTTGGTTATCTAATCCGGCTAAAAATACCGGATTCCCGGGAATGGTGTTTCCATTCTGTTCATTCTTCTGAGAGGAAATATAGGACTGGTTCACCAAAACCGACGGTGCAACATTCACACTGCTTTGCACAGATGATACGTGTTGTGAGGGCCCACCAAACGACATGTTAGGATTCTGCAAATAACATTCTTGAGGCTTCTGCTGAAGATCGCTGAAAATATCGTAACTCCCAACAAATCCTCTCGTTACTTTAATATCCGAGTTAGATGTTATCCCCGGAGTACTACCAACAGGGTAGCTATTGCTTGGTAAATCACAGATTTGGTTCACTGAGTAATCTACCACCGGGCCAGCTTGAGCAACTGGATCATAAGGCACACTATTTCTTGATATAACTGAACTTCCGGTCCCATTTGACTGCAACGACTGCCCTATCGAAGATTGAATCCGTAAAGCTTGATCATTGACATTTTCATTTAAAATTTGACCCCGTGACTGTTGTGGGACCATCTGCTGCATCATCAAAGAACTATTTTGATGACTACTTGTAGAATTAGCTTGCATGTTCATACTCCCAAGGGATTGTACAGATTGATTCAATCCTCCAATTTGCTTAGGTTCCATGGATGTCGGGATTCCATGAAGCAGGTTCATTTGCTTACTAGTATTGCTAATCTGTGCTTGTTGTGGATCTCCGTATCTTAACTTGGTGTTTTCAAAACTAAATAGATTTCTCTGGTCGACAAATGGCATCGACATGCCAGGTTTAATAGTTGGAGGGATTCTAGTGTATGCTGCTAGAGTCTGAGCGGAAAGTTGACCGGTAGCGGCTAGAGTTTGGAGATCAATACCTCCAAGCGATGACATTGAGCTAAAACCGGTATCCTGGGGCATAAACGAGCTGTTTATTCCACCTTGGTGTTGAGATACTCCACTCAACCTTCTTAGATACAAGCGATATTTCTGCATCGAACAAGTACGAGGTTTGAGTCAAGAAAGGTGGAAGTAAAAAGGGAGCAGAAGAAGAGGGGTTGAAACTCTGATTTACCTGAAGATGGCTGGCCACATTTTCTCTTGTAAGACCGGGAACATTCATCAGCTCCAGTATTTTCTTTGGAACGGCTTCTGGAAATATACATCCAGCAGAAATTACAAGCTAAAATATATAAGAGAAGCAAACATTTTCCGACAAATAAGTAGACCTAAGTACGTAACATTTCGTTCAAACAGTTCATAAGAATAACATCAAGCAGACAGGGTCGACCCTGAAATTTGAGAGGCCCAGGGCGAAACGTTAATTATTGACCCCTAATTACTGAATATATTATTATAGGCCCCTAACTATTAAATATTAAAGGGTCGTTTTTTTAATTTTTTTGATGGGCACGTGGCACAGGCCCCTCTTGTCCCTTTATAGGGCAGGCATAAATCAATATCACCAACAAGGGTAAGGTTGCAACATTTCGTACATCCAACTCCCCATGCCCCACCTAGGTGGAGGCCATTAGTGGCATTAGGGTAATGGAATGCTACTGTTTCAGTAATATACTAATTAACAAATCATATAATATGAGGGTTGGAGTCTAGGAGCTACCATGTAAATGTGTGTTTTAAAAGTTTAAAAATCAATATCCTATATAAAGTAGAGATTAGATTTTAGATTAAGAATGTTATGAAAATGGTATCTTGATTAAGTTCTTAAAAAACTAGTCAATAACCACGTAAATATGCACATTTGACCGCTTTATTGGTGCAACAATAGTCAATAACCAGGTAAATCTTCGTTCCTATCATAAACTACTACATGATTATAAATCTATACACTATTCCGAAACCAACTCACATAATAAAAGTGCAATGTGACATAGAGAACATTGTTCAATAATAGTTGGATGCCTTCAACAACGCAAAACAGACACTTTAAATAACTTAAATTGGAAGAGGCAGGGATCATACTGTCAATGCCAAGCTGGTTAACAGCGGCCACAAATTGTTGGTGAAGCTCAACTGACCAAACTACCCGAGGTTTCTTAAGAGAAGTTGACTCATCCTTTTCCTCATTCTCATCATCCTCGCTACTTTTCCTTTTCGAATTCTTCCAGTTCCCATCATTGGCAGGAGATGAGACAGCATCTTCTTGTTTTTGCGACCGATCCCCTTCATCCCAACTTCCTGATTGCTCGATGTCTTTGTACTCATTCTTCCTCTTCCTCACCACATGCTGCCATATGTTCTTAAGTGCCTCAATTCGCACTGGTTTGATTAAATAATCACAAGCTCCGTGTGTAACACCTTTCATCACAACATGCTTGCTATCATCCGCAGACATCACTGTTCCATTACATAAATTTCATCTAAGACTTCTTAAGCAAATGAGAATTTAAGGATCGAGTATTAACCCGAATGTTATAGCTCATTAGTTAATACTTACTGATAACCGGAAGGTCCATTTCCAACCCAACATGCTCCAGAAGTTTGAACCCATCCATATCGGGCATATGTACATCACTTATAACAACATCAAACCCATTCTTATTCTCTCGGAGCAAGTTTAGGGCAATCTCAGCTCTATTTGTCTTGGTAACTAAACCATACAAAATCACACACAAAATCAAATTCAACTCAAACTAAAATAGCTAATCCACAACATCAACAATGTCAAGCCTTAATCCCAAAAGATTTTGGTCGGCAACATGAACCAATAGTTCATTTCCAATCGTGGTCTACATGGGATTGAATTTTGGTTCATGATCATGGAAGGCAAATAAGTTATAATGGTTTAAAACCCTAATATCAATATTGTGAATCAATGTCTAAAGAAATTCAAAACCCAAATTATTACCATTATCACAATTGTATCCCATCTAAATAATTTACATCTTCAACACAGCCCATATGTCACAATCAAACAAAGCAACAAAAATTAAACCTTACAATAAACACCCACAAGTATACCAAAACCCAAATTATTACCATATATCACAAATTTATCTAAATAATTTACACCTCCAAAAAAAACCCATATATCACAATTCAAAAATATCAATACAAAGCAACAAAAACTAAACCATACAACAAATATCCACAAATATACCAAAACCCAAACTATTACCACATATCACAAATTTATCCCATCTAAATAATTTACATCTCCAACAAAACCCATATATCACAATTCAAAACTATCAATACAAAGCAGCAAAAACTAACAAAAACCCACAAATATACCAAAACCCAAAATACACCATTAATTCATCAAAGAAGAAAAGTACAGAACACTTGATAATTCAACAGTTGGATCAACCAAAATTTAGTCCAATAATTGATGTATCAAAGGAAGTACATAAAAACTTAAAATTATTACCTTCATACCGACAAGTACGAAGCATCTTTTCTAAGATGGTAAGGCAAGTTGGATCATCATCAACCACAAGAACCCGGAGACCAACCGGAAAATTATCATCTGTTGATTTCCGGTTAACTGTAGAGCTAGTTAAGTTCATGGATCCTACTAATCCACCACCTAAATTCATCTCATCTAGATTGTAATAACCTTATTATTTATACAAAATAGTACCTACAAATTAAGGGGTTTGACCCACCAAAAATAATTTCCCCAAAACCCCCAAAAAAATTAAGGAATTTATTACGTAATTAAGGTCTGCATGGATTAATTTAAGGAAAAACCCACTTTCGAAATCCTAACTTTAGGAGAAATGGAATCTTTGAAATAGAAAAAAAAAATGAAATGATGAAAACCCAGTATAAGATTCTTATTGGGCTTTTACTAAGTTTGACTACTAGGAAATTATTTGAGGTATAAAAACAGATTTTTTGAAAAATTTGGAGTAAAATTCGTGATACCCAATCGCAAATTCAAGTTATTAAGCAAATATGAGTTAAGATCTGCCTGAAAATCCTAGAGAAGAAGAGAGAAAAGTAGAGAGAGAAAGTGAGGAGGAGGAGAAAGAGAGAGAAACAAAGATAAAAGCAAGAGGAATAAATTGATGCAAGTTCAACGCTGCTTCTGGGTAAAATATTTATTTTAAAAATAGATTTTAAAATGAAATTGGATTTGAATATTTTATTACTAAGTGGGTCTATTTGATGAGTATGGATCCAGCTCATTAACACACGCAACTAAAATAACACATCTCACCATACTAGACTACTACTCGCGGAAGTAAAGGACAATTTCAGCATTCCGCATAAGGCAAAGTCTGGGTGGAAGGTTTTTTTTCTGAAAGATGCGGACAAATCATACTCGTTTCCCCAAGAAGGGAGTGAAGAGAGATGCACGCAGTCAAGAAACCCTCAATTGATACATACGCCCAGTAGGGATCGAACCCCAAAACCTTCTACTCCACATTCAAATGCTCTATCCATTGAACCACAAGCCCTTTTCGTTACTCATGGAAATACTCATGTTAAAAGGAGGTTAGAATATAGATGCAAATTGGGTATAGAGCTGTTTACAACAGATTTGATGACTCGATACCGATTTGAACGGACTTCAAAAATAATATACAATTGTGTAAATGATAATATTGACACAAAACACGATTTTTAACTGACTTGAAATACCTAATCTGAAATCAACTCGATGATCTGAATGAACAACTCTAATCAGGCGTGGCTCGAGCCCGACCCTATGGAGGGGCGAGTTCCCACTTTCAAAAGTTAGAAAGGCTTCTAAAATCTTATCGTCTTGATTCCCAAATAATTACTAAAAAACTGAAAATTCATTGTGGGAAACCTTTGTCAATTAGTAGCAATTACATGATTGTTAATGAGTTGTGGGAAATGGTATAATAGGCAACTTTCCAAAGAATTGAAAGTTGCCTTGTACTAAAAACTGTATTATGGGAACCTTCCAATTTCCAAACAATTGATGTACTTGAAGGAATTATTAATAATCAATTAAGGCAATTAATTTTACCAATTGGCAATTACTGTTATTTTTTAATTTATTTATTTAATTACTTATACCTTTTTTTATTTTATTCCTAATACAATTCTACATTTCTACTATCATTGTGATTTGATTTATTATCATTAATTCTTAATTTATGCTTATATCAATATTGGTATGTTTATCAACTTATAATTCATTTTCAAATGTTGAATTTTGAAATTGGGTCAATTTCATATAATTGCAATAACAATGTAAAATGTGGTCAAGTATCAAAATTTGCAAATTTCAAGTATATAGGTGTCATTTACAATTCTTGAATTTGAATACCAAAATTTAATTTCTCTATTTTAGATGAATTCTATGTTCTCAAACGCTACCTAAAAATAATTTTTATGATTGATAATTGATTACTCTTTTAAATAGTGAAAGAGTATTATAACCTTGTAATTGTAAATATATGTGTTCTTGTTACCATTGCATCAGTCGAGAGGAGTTTTCAAATTTGAATATACTAAAAAATTACTTAAGATCTTTAATTTCACAAAAACGTTTGAATGGTGCAGTGTTGTCTGTTGAGAAAATTATGACCAAATATCTTGATTAGACACTGTTTGTATTGATTATGCATCAAAATGCTCGTAAAAATATTTTATTTAAACTTATGATTACTATCTTTTTTTTGAAGTTATTTATGACTACTATTCTACATTAATTCAAATTTGGTTTCAGGTCGAGTTGATTTTGGTTTGAGTTTATATTAGGTCACGTAAATTGGATTTAAAATTAAATTATATACACTGTCAAGGAATCAACTCAATTAAAAGTTTTAGCTTATGGTTGAGGTCCTCATATATGTTATATATGCTAACACTCCAGAGGCCTTTGGATAAGAATTATGTAGATACAACACATGTCCTCATGTCCCTAGTGGAAAAAACAAGATAGGTTGCGTTTTTTTGCCAATATAGGCTGCGGTTTTGACTCGCAGCATTAGTAATAGCAGCAGATGACAAAACATTATTGGCTGCGGTCCTAAAAACCGCATCCTATAGACCATTTTTAAAACGAAAAAAAAGTGATTATTGGCTGCGGTCATGCTAAAACCGCAGCCTTTGAGGGCTTTTTTTTGTTTTTTTTTCATTTTAATTAATGCATTTTGTTTATGAATGGCAACTGAGTTTGTTCATCACATACAGATTTAATGTGCAAATACATCCTGGATAATTAAGAACACGAAATACAGTCTAAATACATCCTGGATGTTCAAAAGAATGTTTTCTCCATAAATGTTTCACCATCTTCAAAATTCCCCTGAAAAAATCACAAATTCTCCAATTAGAAACAGCATAACTCTATAAATTAGGTATATTTGAAAAATTTTCCTTTAAATAAAATCAACAATCTTAATCTATGATTGAAAGAATTATTAAAAACCCAATAAAATCACCCCAAAAGCAAAAAATAAATACTCTAAAACAGCATGAATCCAACAAAAAAACCCACAAATAACAAAGTTCAAACATCAATTTCAACAATGAAATTAAGGTCGAAAATGTAAAGACTAACCAAAGGAGCAAGAACAAAATTGAATCCAGCCTTAATGTTGAACTCGAGAAGTTGAGGCATTTCCTTTAAATAAAATCAACAACCTTAATCTGCTTCTTCTTTTTCCTTCAATGAAGTAAAATGAAGGATTGACTGATAGATTCAGAAAGAGTGATAGAAAATGTAAAGTCGAAAGAGTAGGGTTTTAGAAGAACCTTCGACAGTTGTAGTTCAATGAAAACCGCAGAAAACCCTAAAATTATATTGGGTTTATTTGCTGAGGCGTTTATATATACCAAGCTTAGGAGGCACCCGTAGAAAACCCTAAAATTATATGCTGCCTTTATTGGCTGCGGTCATTAAGAAAAATCCCAGCCTATACTAGTGAATAATTTTTTTTTGGTTATTGGCTGCGGTTTTACAAAAAACCGCAGCCTTTGTGCTATTTTTTTTCGCCCTTTTTTTCTTCTATTAAAGGCTGCGTTTTTTAGGAACCGCAACTAATGTTTAGCAGCCAATAACTTTTTTTCCACTAGTGGTCTGACACTGAATCTCAACCAACCACCCCTTCATCTAATATCCCACTTTAGATGAAAGGGTGGTTGAGATTCGAACATGTGACCTTATCATGCATTCATGCTGGCTTATAATATCATGTTAAAGAACTAACTCATCAAAAAATTAAAGCTTATGGTTAAAATCCAATGATATGCTATATACTCTAACATATGCTCGACGTTCAATCAAGTTTGATTAGACTACGGGTCGAGTCACTTTTGGTTTGAGGTTAACTTTGATTCAGGTTATTTTGGATTGGGTTCACTTCAGGTCAGTTCTATGAATCATGTTATATTTGAGTTAGAAAATTCTGTGTTCTTGTTATTTGGGATTCATATTAACTTTAGGTATGAAAGATTAAATTGGAATAAAATTTATGATATTTGTGTTTAGTTTGGATAAAATTCATATCATGGAATTAATTTTTTGTTGAAGAATTCAAATGAAATCTTTACAATAAAATTTTATTTGAACCAATACAATATTTAATAAAATGTATTTTGAAGCAAATTTGATCTTCTTATATCTTCACATGTAAAATTTTTTTATATGTAAAATTAAAATTTCAAAAATACCCCATTGAAAAACTAAACTACCAACCCTTCATTTGAAATTCAAGATACAAAATTAAATCACTCAAAGGTATCCAAAATAACACCCTAAATATTAGCTCTAAAATAATATTTTAAAATTTTGTTTTTATTTGAAATGAGAAATAAATATGCAAAATAAAAGCCTTCAAAACATGTTCTCCATCCAAAATAGAATCTCAAACTTCGTCCTCGAAAATTAAATTCTAAAAGTTTGTTTTTATTTATTTGATATATAAAATCAAATCCCTTCAAACCCTTAATCCAAAATAAATTTATATTTTTACTTATAATAGCAAAATCACATCCTTAAACTAAAATAAATCACCCAAAATTTTACTTCTAAAATTAAATTTAAAGTTTTTTCTGCAGAAGTAAAACCCACAAAATCTCCCTCCAAAATATTTTGCCATTAAATTTAATTTACTAAAAGTAAATAACATGTATATATATCTATATTGAAATAATAATATTAGAGTTTTGATTGTATCAGAAAAGAAGCACTAAAAAAATAGTAGGACCAATTATTTTAGGAAAATTTAATTTTAAAAATCTCTATTTCTGCTCGTTATCTTTTAAAAATCCCACATTTCAATTATTTTTTTAAAATTTAATCTTTATACAGCGCTTTCTTTTAAAGTACAAACATCATTAAGTTACTTGTAAAATTCAGCAGTAAACAAATTAAAAATCAAAAAGTCGGATTTTTAAAAGAAAACGCAGTATAAAGGTCGGATTTTTAAAAAAAAATCGAAAGGTGAAATTTTTAAAAGACAATGAGCAAAAGATGGGATCTTAAAAATTAAGATAAATTCTTACTTGAGACTGTTTTTTGTAGAGACGGCTCTCAAAAGCCCAGTCCAATTCTAAATATATATTGTTACAACTCTAAATATAGATTTGGACTTGACTTTTGAGAGTCGTCTTTACAAAAGACGGTCTCTAAAGAGATCACTAGAGTAGCCTTAACTTGCTTCTTGCAAGTTAGAAAATGATTAATGCAACATTCTAGGGTCATCAAATTTTCAAACACACTTTGGTTGCGTTTGGGAACGTTTATTTTATTTCGAATTGTAGATTTCAATTCTGGATTCATTAATTAAGAATTTGAGAATGACAAAGTTCATTTTTAACCACTTTTATAACCATAATGGATTTAGCTCAAATCCAAATTTGAAAATTTTTGATTTGCCAAACAATAAATTTAATCAAAAATTTGAGCCAATTCCAAATTTTCAAATGAAATCCTTATTCCCAAACATGGCAAAAAAAGTTTTGCAAGGATCATCAGATTCATTGAACTTCAAGTGTTTGGAGATATCACCTAAGAAGTAGGTTCACCCAAGTATCTCATGGAAAAATGGTGAATAAATTTGTTAAACAAGGCAGAAGCAAAAAAGATGAGAGGAAGAGATACTGAGTATTTGTGAAAGAATTGTGCGGCCCCTTTATTAAAAGAGTATACAACAATATATATATACTAGGATATTAACATAACCCTATATTATAATGGGCTAACCTAACACTAAATATTGCAGCCCAATATACTACTAATTAATTATACTTCACAATATATAATCCCAACACACCCCCTCAAGTTGGAGCATGGAGATTACAAATGCCCAACTTGCCAAGAAGAAAGGTGAATTGATTATGACCAAGAGCCTTAGTAAAAATATCCGCCAGTTGAGCATTAGTTGGAACATGGGAAGGACTAATAGTACCGTCTTGGATGGCATCACGCAAAAAATGACAATCAACCTCAATGTGCTTGGTGCGTTCATGAAACACGGGGTTTTGAGCAAGATGCAATGCAGACTGACTTGTGCACGCAAAGAATGCCATTTGTGTCGAAGTAACCTTTCATGCAATTAAACTCTGTTCCATTATCACTACGAACAATTTTAACTTGTGCACCAAATTGTCGCTCAATCATGTGGAAAAAAGAACTAAACATCTTATAAACTTCTGTTTTATCAAATAAAAGATACACCCACACAGCTCTAGAATAATCATCTACCAAAGTAAGAAAATAAGTAGCACCACAAGAAGAGGGAGTATGATATGGTCCCTAAAGATCACAATGTATTATTGCAAAACGAAAATTAGCCCTACTATCACTAACAGGAAAATGATTTCTATGTTGCTTAGATTGATGGCATACATCATAAGCTTTATTCAAAATTCTATTAGATTTATTTATAAAGGGAAGAGTTCGCACGACTTTATCAGAAGGATGACCAAGTCTTCGATGCCACAACTCTGGAGAAGATACCCCATCAACATGCAACACATGAATCCTCGAAACATCCCGAAAGTAGTAAAGTCCGTCTCTTCGCTCACCTACTCCAATCACTGTCCTCAAGTGTAGGTCCTGTACCACACACAAAGTCTTAGTGAAGAACACAGTGCAATCTACATCATCAGCAAGGTGGGTCACAGAAATTAAATTGCAATTCAATTGTGGTACATAATAAACATTTCGAAGTACAATGGTCGATTTCAATTGTATATTTCCTCTCATGGTAGAAATTGTTTGCTTTCCATCCGGAAGAGAAATTGGGCACTCGTTCATGATATTAACATTACACAATAAGTCTAAATTACCGGTGACATGATGTGAAGCACCCGAATCAATAATCCAAGAAGTTGTAAGAGACTCACCACTCAAAGGGTCATTATTAGACAAGGAGGAGTTACCCAACAAATCAAGAAGTCTCTGCCATTGTTCATTTGTCATATTAGGGAAGGAATTTGATCCTGAGGGGTTGCTAGCACTTGTTTCACCATGAGACACAACAACAACTGAAGCTCGAACGTCATTTCGACCACGTCTATCATTACTAGGATGAGCATTACGAGAAGAGCCACGTCCTCCTCTGCCAAAACCACGTGCCCCACCTCGAGACGGACGGTTAGTCCATCCTTCTGGAAAACCATGCTTAGTCCAACAATAAGCCTCTTCATGCCCACGAAGCTGACAATAAGAACAAAAGAAAGAGGATGTGCTTTTATAGCCACTGTCTCCATGTTTTCCATTATCACCTCGAGACATCGAACTAGAGTCAACATCTAATTTCACTGCCATGGCACGTATGTCAGCTTGTTCTGAGTTTATTTTTGCCGCAGATATTAAACGTTCCTCTTGAAGAAACATTTGATATACCCTATTCAGAGATGGTAAAGGGTCTTGGGAAAGAATGGTAGAACGCATATACCCATATAATTCCACATTAACACCAAATAAAAAGTCTTGGAGACGGTCCTCATCGAGCCGCGCTTGAAGTTTTTCTCCGATATTACATGTACATTTACCACATGTACAATTTGGTAGGGGATTGTAGGTAGCAAGTTCATCCCATAGTGGTTGCAAGTGACCAAAGTACTCTGCCATACTCATATGTTTGGGTTGACTACACTCAGCAAGTGCTTTCTTAATTTGTTGTTTGCGAGGTCCGTTGCCAATATCAAAACGTTGCTTCAAAACATCCCATAATGGCTTGGCTTCTTCAAAATATGGCAAGGTTTTCTTAATAGAGGGATCAATGGTGTTGAGTATCCATTGAACAAGCAAGGCTTATAAACAACGCCAATCACGCAACCCGTTCTCATCTGTGGGTTTCGAAATTTTTCCTTCAAAAAACTCAAACTTACGCCTAGCCATTAGAGAAAGTCGGATTGAACGACACCATTCTTCGTAATTGTCGCCTCGGAAAACGATTGGGGTTATGACATTCCCCGGTCCATCTTGAGACCCAATAAAGTAAGGACTAGAGGGGTCGACTTTGCCGTCGCCACCGATGCTCTTGCCATCTCCTACCATGATCCAAAACCAGTAAAAAAAAAGAAAAGAAGACAGCTTATGCATGTAATAGAAGGCCTGATACCATGTTAAACAAGGTAGAAGCAAAAAAGATGAGATGAAGAGATACCGAGTATTTGTGAAAGAATTGTGCGGCCCCTTTATTAAAAAAATATACAACAATATATACAATATATATACTAGGATATTAACATAACCCTATATTATAATGGGCTAACCTAACACTAAATATTGCAGCCCAATATACTACTAATTAATTATACTTCACAATATATAATCCCAACAAAATTGTCTAATTCTTCAAGGAATAGTTGTCTTATAAACTTACATAGCATTGGGATCACCCGAATCGAATCCATCGTAAGTCATAGTTTGATCTTCATACATCTTTTCTTCTTCCTTCACTTGATCTTCATGAAAATTTTAAAGGAAAGTTGACTCGAATAATCTCACCTATCGCCCATTTATAGTGAATAGTAAAAAGGTAAAGGACACTCCCAATATCCCTCATAAGGTAGGGTCCGGAAGGAGGGAGTAAAGAGTAAAAAGAGATGCGCGCAGTCAAGAAACCCGATCAATTGATACTTGCGCCTAGTAGAGATCGAACCCCGAACTTGCTCCATATGCAAATGCTCTATCCATTGAGCCAACTTTAAATTATTTCTAATAATCAACCTTCAGTACTAATATGCTCCTAACATATCCTTAATTTATAGGAAAAATTATTGAGAATAATATAATCCCTACTTTTGATTATTCATAAATAATTCGAACTTCTCACTATATTTGTTCACAGCACCCCTTCGTAAATTTGACCGACTACAGCAGGTCGAAAACTAATTTAAATGTCTTCAACCAAATAACCTTTTCTGCAATTCAATTACACTTCGAAAAAAATCTCAAATTCATTTCACCCCAAAATTCTAGGGTTCATCACAAAAACCCTAAATTTCCATTTCCTCACCATTTCACTCCCAAATTCAAAGAAGGAAGTTTGAATATGGTTTTTTTGTTGTTGTTCTTCATAAAAAATGGTAAGCTTCTATTCTCATGGAGCTTTCGGCATTATTATCGGCTTAAATGTGCAAATTTTTGATATACTTGAAATGAAAACATTAATTTTTAGGAAGGTTGAATTGGGTTTTCCCTATCCTAAACTTTGGTTTAACAATGGAGAAATGGGGTAAAAGAAGGAAGAAGATGGCACCAATAAGAAGGAAGAGAACATGTGATAATCATAAACTACTTTATCACCTGCTGTGGCCGGTCAAATTTACGAAGAGGGTGTTGTGAGCAAACACAGTGAAAAGTTTTGATTATTCATGAATAATCGAAAGTAGAGATTATTTACAGGAAAACGTTAAAAGTAAAAATTATTTTCGACAATTTTTCCTAATTTATATCCTAACATAAATACTTAATGTTAAGTAAAGGTAAAGTGGAAAAAAAACACAAATAATGGAGGGTAAAAACCTGAAAAATGTGGGTGTATAAATATGAAGGTCGGTAGATAGTGTTTTATCTCTGATTTTTCTCTCTCATTCTCTCTATTTCCTGGACATTTCTCCCAACCAAAACAATACTCGGACTCCTCCTTTTTTCTACCTTCTTTTTGGGGTTTCTCCTTATAGCTTTATCGAAATTCATCCAAGATTTTCCAGAAAGCTTGTGACTTGTTTCTTTCATTAATTACTGCCTTTTTTCATCAAAAGTTCAACTGATTTTCTGGTATTTTTGAGGATCATAATCATCATCTTCAAGAAGGTATAAAGAAATGGACGGAGGTGATCCATGGAGTTCTCGTCTTTCCTCTTCTTTCAGACGGTACCAACTACGATCTGGTTAGTTTTCTTTTCTGGGTTTTATTTATTTTTTTATTCTTTCATCTGGGTCGTTTTTAATTTGTAAATTGATTGTCTTTGTGGGGGAGTTGAAGGGGAATTCAATTTAGAAAAAACGATTGTTTTTTTCCCAAAATTTATCTCATAAACATCTCAGCTTTGTGATTTATTGGGTTCATTTGGTTGATATACAAAAGGTTTTATCCATGAGTTGGGTGATTTTGGTGAAATTTGTTGCAATTAGCTTGTAAAAATTGCATCTTCTTATCATTTGGGGTGATTTTGCAAAGGGTTATATGGAATTAGTTGAATTATTATGTTATGGTGGATTAATGTATTAAAATTTTTGAAATTTTTGGTTGTAACAGAGGCTTATTTAGGAGGAGATGATCTAGAAGTGGAGGACGAGTACAAGCAAGAATTTTCATGTCCATTTTGCGCGGATGAGTTCGATATTGTGGGGCTCTTTTGCCATATGGATGATGAACATCAACTGGAATTGAAAAATGGGGTAATTTTTTACCACTACATCATAGTTTTATATTTGTCTACGTTATAGCTGTGCAAAATTATCTGTTGGTATTCTATCCTATTTGCTTGAAACTTGATCATGTGTAGTACATATGTTGTTTTGCTAATCTGTCATGTTTTTTGAGGCTTTGATGGTTGTGTATTCAATCTAATGTGTTTCTTGATGGGAAGTTCTTACTTTGTATAACCATTCTAATTTTGGTGCTGATTCGAGAATCATGGGACAACTGAGTTTTTGAGGCTTTACCTTTCACCCTTATGATCGGGTTTCGATTCTCATCACCTAAACGAATAATTAATTCCTTTTTCCTCTTGCCTATAGGGATTCTTTAGCCTACCTCGAATCCATAAAAACAATTTGGTGATGATTAGTTTATAAGATGGAATGATCAGTCCTCCTATAGACCCTTCATTAGGATTGCTGTGCGTGATACCATTGGTTTGACTCTAAGGTCCTTTGATTTAATATGTGATTTAATATGAGCTACTTACTTTTAGTGAGACGGATAATGGTGGAAATCTTTGTGCCGGGGCATTGAATTGCATTGAAATCCTACTATGAATTTGGGTTAATGAACCTCTTCAGCTTTTTTTACTCATGTACCAACCGATCTATGAATTTTGGTTGAATTAGACAACTTGTTATACATGTATGAACGTTTTTCTTGCTTAATTTTATGCTTTAATCCTTCCATGTGGACCTCTTTGCAAAGAGATACCGTAGAGTCTTATGCTTTATTAGCTGATTTTAGTGATCCTTTATACTATGTTTGGATAGGAGGATTTAGAGAGAAAGGGAGGAGAGAGAAATGAAGGGAAGACTGCTCTTATTTTGGTAGAAGGGGAGGAAGAATGTAATGAAGGGAAGATAATTGGGGCAATAACTTCCAATAATTGAAAGAATTGGAATGAAATCTGAGTGATCTTTGCTCCCTTCCCTCCCTCTCTCCTTCCTTCCCCTATCCTTTCCTTTGTCAAGTGTATAAAACAAAGCCTTATGAACTATTCAGCACTCAACAAATCTAAATTTTATTCAACTTGTGAGTTTCTAGTGGAAAAGTTTTTCTTGCAATTGTGCAGTGGCATGTTATGTGTCTTCAGATGTGAAGCCTGTTGGATGTTCAATAAGAATTGTGTAACATACTGTGATTGGTGTTTTATCTTGGATACTAAACGTTTATTATTAATTTTTATTTCATTTAGTGCAATGTTCTTTTTTATTAGGCCTTTTTCATTTATTGATTGATTAATTATGCTTTGGATTGTTGTTGCCTTTTCTGTCTTTAGCAACCGTTTGCTTCCTTCTGTATCCTTTTTGTTTTGTATAGGTGTTTGCCACAGCAGTTATATTACCTCGACATAGTACTGGACAGTTTAACACTTTTGTTTGAACTTGTAGATTATCATGGAAAATAATGATTGCCGCATATTCCTTCCCTGATTGTCACGTTGAGTGCTTAATAGATTACTGAATTGATGTGCTTGGATGGTGTACTTTTTTTGCAGGTTTGCCCTGTGTGTACAAAGAGGGTGGGAACGGACATGGTGGGTCACATCACAATGCAACATGGAAATATTTTGAAGATATCCTTTCTCTTATAGTTCATGCAACTTTGAATTGTATAGACTAGACTAATGATTTTGAATATTCTATGTGATGTGTGACTTGTCTCTCAACTCACATTGAGGAAGATATGCATGCTTAGGTATAGATGTCGGGTTATCGTGCTATTTTGTGTCCAGTCTACCAAAATCAAGACATCATAAACCATCGACTATATGTTTGCAGCCTAAATCTCTTTTAGACCCTATTTGAAATATGCAACTACGCTTTCGATATGTCTTACATGCCTTCACATTATCTTCATATTTCAGACGTGCCAAATCTTAATTTTCAGGCGACTATATTTCATTTGTGTGGTTGTCTTGGTTGTTTTGAAGTTTTACTTTTGTTCTCTCCATAAGTTGAAATCGGATTCATTTCTTCACCCCATAATAGAGACTCATTCCTACATTGAAATTTTGGATTAGTGTGTTTCCTTGGGATAATGTTGGCTACAGTAAGATCTAACTGAAAATTTGATACTGGTGACCCCATATGAGCTCGTGTATCATTGAATGTGTTTCCTTGACTGGAAAATACGTCCAGCGCAGGAGGAGAGTACGCAGAAGCATTCCGAATTCTATGTTCAACATATTGAGGAAGGAATTACGAGAAGGAAACAGGCAATTGTTTTCCGGAGGGTCTTCTTTTGTAGTTTCCGCATGTAATCCTGAGCCTGATCCGCTGCTGTCTTCATTTATGTGTAACTCATCCACTGCGGAAGAACTGGGGAAGGAAGAACCTCGTTTGTCTAAGGAAGTTGTCTCACTTCCACAAGTGGTAGAGGAGGCGAGTAAAAGGTAACATAAAACTATCTTGTTTGATGGTAACTTTTTGCATAGTGAACATTTTAGAATTTAATTTTCGTTAATTGTTTTGGATGCTTATGATTTGAAGGTTCATTATATTATAGTGAATGTACTGTAATTGATGTGAACACCCGCCACCCATTTCCCCAATAAAACTTAGGTTTAGGAAATGAAAGAAAAAGCAATGTAAAAGATAAAATAAATGCTGATGTTTTTGTTTCTTACATGATAAAAATAAGAACTCAATACCCCGTATCGTGAAGGTTATCAAATTTACCAAGTCGGTAAAGACCTATATCGTAAAGGTGTAACAATACTACGTTGTAGACCGTTTCAAGTGATATTTCATAATTTAGGCTGAAATTTGGCGAAACGATAACTGCATCACCATGTTATTGTATTACCCTATCCGTTACCGCAATTGCAACCGTTACGAGATATTTGCACCATGTTTTTGACCCACCGTTCCTAGGCTAGAGCAAGTGATTTAGAGGGTCGTTTGTGTTGAAGAGGTCTTGGTTTTGGACAAAATGCTATAGTCATTGCAATTTAGTGTAGTAGCTCCGTTTTTGGCTCCTTACCTTCTAGATTCGGTGGAGATGCCCCCATTAAAGGATGTTGAGAAAGAACACGATGGTTATGGAGATGAAGTTTCTTAAATAAAGCTTGTGTCAAGGCGGACGTCACAAAGTAAAGGGTTTTTCTTTCATCTCAATTTTGAGTTGCAACATTTGGAGGCTTTGGGTTACCCTTAGATAAAAGATCATATTGGATTCCCAAACCAAACAAATTGTCACGGGTTATGTTAAATAAAACTGTTTCCACGAGTCATTGTTTTCATACGAAACAAGCCCTATTAGTTTTCGGTCCTCCTATTCGGCATTGCTTAATAAATAACTACAAACTTTACTTGTAAAAAGCTCCATTAAATCATTTGTTTGAAAGGTAAGATGGGTGATTTATAGGCTAACGATGTGTATTTATTACAGTTCTCCGCAGCCATCTGTGCTTTCTGAAAAGGAGCAAGAGGAGAAGGCAAGGAAGTGTGAATTCGTTCGAGGATTGCTGCTCTCCACAATGCTTGACGACGTTTTATAAAGTGCAAAACCGAGGTTGGGAATGCTTTGAACTGTGCTAAGATAGTGTGAACTGTAGGAGGAAAGGGAGAACTCCAACAGGATCCATAACTATAACCCGTGTTATGAAAGATCGAGAGCGAGAAAAGAAAAGAGGGAGAGAAAATGTTAGGGACTCAGGCTAATATTGTAAGTTAATGTTGTATTAATGTATTTACAAGACTTTTGTGTAACTGCCATATTTTTAAGGTGGAATAATATGTATTTTTAGCCCTTGTCACTTGTTGCTTCTAGTTTTTGGTCTCTTATGCAAATGAGAAGCGTATATCATAATTAAGAGAAAAATTGAAATGAATGCAAAAAAACAAAAATCGAAAAAAAGAAATTTTTTAAAACTTTTTTCCAAGATAAGCAGTTTTGCTCCTGTCCTTAGGTTTGGATTTGTTCGCTGTTACTAACAGCGAACAGGGATTTAAAGTCAAAAATAGTCAGAGTCAGTTCGTTATTAACAGCGAACAAACATCAACACTATTTTTTGACTCAAGTGGTTGTTCGCTTTGACTCAAGTGGTTGTTCGCTGTTAGTAACAGTGCACACCCATTTGTCTTTTTTGAGCCATTTGCCTTTGTTCGATGTTATTAACAGCGAACAGGTACCAAATCTAAGGGTCAGAGCAAAACTGCTTATCTTAGGAAAAAGTTTCAAAAAGTTTCTATTTTTAGAATTTTTTTATTTTTTTTGCTTATTCATTTTAATTTTTCTGATAAACGAATTTGGTATTTGTTGGACTTTTCATTAATTTCTGCTTCTTTGATGGGTAATAATATGAATAAAATGGAGATTTTTAAGGCTTTATTAAATTAGTATAGGCACAACCGCACAAGAGTACAAACTGATCGGTAACACTTGCCTTGAAATCAATCTGATAACCCGAATGAACACCTCTACCTCCAATCAATACGCCATTCATAAGTATGCATGAAGTTAAATTTAATCATCGAAAATCGTATGTAAAGCTTTTAAAATTGCATCTGAACATTTAATTTCAATATTTATAATTTCAGTAGTCATAATTTCTTAAACTACAAGTCTTGATTTTTTTTCTTTGGATATATCTCATTCTCAATTGGAGGGTGGAAATTCAATATTTGAATTATATAATCGTAATCAATCATTTTTCTTCTTTCTTGTTTAGATAATGCACAATGAAATTCAGGCATGACCCCATTTGCCCTCAATTGTGAAAGACCATTTGCTTGTTAATCTATAAAGATGTTTGGAAATTAGTTAATTACGTTAGCGTTATTGAACTAGATATAAGCCAACAATCATGAAAATTTCACTAAAAATAAATTGTTTACTATTAGCTTTAAAAAAATATCAAAATGCTTCTCATAGTAATATTTTGTATTTTGGTTTTAACTTAAATAAAAACATAATAGATCGAACACTTTTAACCTTTTAAACAAACAAAAAATCAATCATAAATCAAAACCAATAAAAAATAAGTCATTTACCAAATACATCTTATAAATTTAAACATGTAGCAAGTGTATTATGCATAAGTCACTTTGTAGCCATATATATAGCATTGTTTCTGTAGCAGAGACAGAACATTGAATTCAAAGAATTCCACGTCCTTCAAAGCTGAAACATACAGAGTCCAGAGATCAAATAAGCTTATGTGACATCATTTTGATATTTTTTTTCCTTTCCTGCAACATACATGAAACACCAATAACACACGCGACCGTCTCAAAAATGTCGCCACCACCATCATCATACCCAGTATATCCCGCTCCTAAGAACTATGACTAGGAATTAGGGAGGAATGAAAGACGGAAACACATACTCATAAAGGAGGATGTAAAGAAAGACCCCCAGACCGTCTCAAAAACTTGTAGAATCCAATTCCCAGCAAAGCATATAATTTGTACAAGAACACCTTGCTCATATAATATCTAAGATAGTACATGTTTTAACGTTAAGATGGCAAAGTAATTATACATTGGCCCTAGGGAACTTTCAAAAGCCTACAAATTTTCAAGAATCCCATCGTCGAACTGTATCAGATCAGAAAGTTTTTGGTACAGCGAGTTATTTAAAAAATTATACAGTATAAAACTTCCATCCTTCCTGCTTGCAAGTCACCAAAAGCTGATGTTTCAAAAATTTTCCTCTCAAAATACACGTAATTGCAAAATCAAAGATGCAGATTGAGGAATAGAATGGCGAGGGATTCTGCAATGCTCAGCCAACACATTTTTAAATACGTATAGCCAGCTAGAGCTATGGGGAGTCAGCTATGACTCTTATCGTCCCTCGATTCGTATATCATTAGTTCAGCCTTTTCATCGACAGTTGAAGTTATGAGAGACAAAGAACCTGTAATCAGGATGATTTACGTTCAAGACCCTAAGCCACTCGTCAGCAGCTTGCAACAGGGAATTGGCCTTTTGACTTTCTTCTCCATTTTGATCCCAAACAGAGATTTTGAACTTATAAGAGGCCATCCCGAATATTGGCAAGGGCATTTTAGGAACCATATGGAAGCCATTTGGAATCTCCCTTGGATATCCACCTGTAAAAATGGGGTAGTAAACCCTTTCAGGCAGGAGTTCCAGAAGGAATATATTTATCAGAATTCCAAACCGAAAACAAGTGAGACATACCACGAAGAGGTGTTGAGAGGGAGTGAAACGTCAAAAAGCAGGAATCTAAGTTCTGCAGGGTTGGACCAGTAGGAATTCTATATATCGGATACCTTTTTCCAAGAATAGGTTAAAGACATCCATACCCGGTTAGTTATATGATAAAAGCATACCAACTGTTAAAAAATTCATGTTTATACAACTGAAAGAACCTACCATGCAACAGAAATCCAACTTGATGGTGTCAAATCGCAGCTCCTGTAAGTTTTTAGTCCCGGGTATTGTGATGCAAGAAGAGATATCTGTGGAGTATTACATTAAATTAAATAAGAATACAAGGATATAAAAATGGAAAAGAATGAAAAAATTGAGATGATGAAATAACCTTGTCAGCCAATGGTTCCCGGCTGAATGGAGGGGCATGCTCAAAATACTCAAAGGTAAGAACACCAGGAGAATTAGAAAAATCCCCTTCATCACTAGATGAACCATTGAAAGGCTTATATCTTAGAGAAAGTCCTTGCATACCCTGTAGTGTAGACTCTGAAAAACCTGTCTCACAGTCACTGCTGCCATCACTACAGGTTTCTCTAGAAGACTCATCACTCTCCTCACCGGGCATTCTGCAATAAAACTCGCAAGAACATGGAGTAAGCAAACAATACTGTGTCATCAACTCCAATGGTAGAAACATTTATAAACTATAAACACGAACCAAGTTATATTCTCTATAAATCAAGACAATACTGAACTACTCCAAAATCTGAGAGAAACAAAGGACCAATTCTTTGAAGAACAGAAGTGTTGCACAAAAAGCCTACAGCTCTGTCCTCCAATGATCAGTTAAATGAAGAAAAAAATGAACAGCAGGTATTGAAAGAGAAAAAGAAACAATTTTTTGAAGAATGGAAATTTACACGAATAGCCTATAGCTCTCTCTCCTCCTATGATCACTTACAAGTTACAATGGAAACCTGAAAAAAGAATCACTGTTCCCTACTTCTAAAAACACCCAAAAAAAAAGGAATAAACAGGATGGAGTAAAACTAGGAATTGATTGATTAAGACATCCAAACTACAAACAGCAGCAACAAAAAACAAATCCCGTGGGGATATCAAGTTACTAATTTTAAAGGAGCAGCTTAAGTTTACTACACTGAAAGAGTATCTACAGCCAGAATCTCAAGTAAACATGAATCGTGACATATTCCACAGATGGGTGTAATGAAAGTGTAAGCACCATGGAGCAAAGTGTCAATTCAACCCTGAAAGTTTAATCATCCACAAGTTCTACCCCTTATATGCTTACAATTAGTCTTGGTAAATGAGCAGGCCACGTCAATGTGGGTCAGCATTTATCTTAGCATTGTGGGTTCCGGGGCAGAATTTTTGGGCTGTCAGCAATTATCTTAGCAATATTGTTTGTTGGTCTGTCAATAGTTATTTCATATGTTTTAGTCTTTTAAAATAAAGCTCAGGAGTGATCAACAAACATATTGTCCTTTCTTTTAATCAGGCAATGCAATTTTTTAAAGATCTAACATACCCCAAGTTTAGAATTACAAAAATACAGTCAATATTCAAACAATTAAAAGCATAAACATGGAAATTCACAGTTTAATGAGAAAATTGAAGGCATTTAGAAATTAAAAAAAAAAAAAAAAAACTACGATAAAACTGATGGTTGTTTGTTCAAAAAAATTTGAAATGGGAATCTGAAGATGGGTTTTCTATAATCATCAAAAATGAAATTTTCTGAAAAAAATTGAGGGATTTTAACGGGCAGAGCCAGAGGCAAAAAAGTGGAAAAGTGAGTTGAACCTAAGAAACAAGAAGAAATAAGCAAAGATGAAGAAACAAAAAAAACCTGCTTGTTCAAGTTCTTCTGCAATTGCTTGTATGGATCATCAGAGAAGAAAGTTTAGAGCGGAAGACCTCTGATAAGGGTCACGTGAAGTCATGAATTGTATTGTGAAAAAGATAAGTGTAGAGAGAAAAACCCATTTATCGAGCCTTCAAACCATCATTGACCCAATCAAATAAGGCCCATTAATGACCCACCCGGTTGATGATCTACCCCGCGGAAGACTCTTTAAATTCAAACCAGCCATCAACCTATTGGACTGACCTGCCCCATCAACCACCTCTACTTACAATGTAACTAACTCAACAACAATTGGGGGCTTGTAGCAAAAAACAGATTAAAGTTCTTAAGCCTAAGAGAAATTCATCAGCACAACCTCAACTTTTCCAACATTAATGAGTGTCATGACTCCTAAAGTAAATAGCTTAGACAATTCTTACAAAGGCTTAAAAAATCGGATCTTCGAGTTTCATAAAAGGTAAAAGCAACTACAGAACTATATGCACCAAGTGACAAACATAGCCCAAAATCAAACCATAGTGCATGATATCGCCCACATCACTCTATTAGACTGCATTGTGCAAGTTTTTGATCTTCTGTGACCCAAAATAGGCGAGATAACCATTAGCAACCGAAATTGTACTTTTGTAGTATAAATCAAATGCGGCTTGAATCTTAAGAATGGTGGCACGCTCACAAGCAAAATTATATATATTGAAGGAACCGGCAGTCCTACTTGCACTAAACCAGAAAGAAAAATTAAATCCCTACTTTTTGTCAGTTGAAGATTGAATCACAAAATTAGTTTATTATTAAAAGTGTTAATCACTGGCACTACATTGCACTTAATATGGACTTTATGTTCCTATCCAGAATTCTCTTCATTCTTTTTTTATGCTTGTCGAATTTAGACAAGCGTAATGAACTATAGCCAATGATTTAGCTCATTTATTAATTATACCCGCAATGTTTATTTTTTACGAGTTATAGCCACTATGGTCATCAACTCAACTTAATTACCTTTGACCTTACCCAAATTACCCAAACTATTCTCCCTCACCTTCTCTCTTCCTCATCTCTGCTAATCCACCATCCCATTGCCCACCTTCCCTCGTCTAAATCAAATAGTAATCAAACCATTTACTCATTTGTAAACTCCTTATAATTTCACTTTCACATTCCATTCATCAGATACTGCTAAGAAAAAGCTTCTCTCACCCAAGAAAGACAATCTTATAAAAAGTTAGAAAATAAATGTATTCAAATTTCCATTGTAGGAAAAATATTGGTTTTCTACAATTGAAGAAACTCCAATAAACCAAACAAATTCTCATATGCTACATAAGATTACAAGGTTAAATCCAAGTAATGAGTGAAGATTTAAGAAAAAAAAAAGTTACAATCTTTATCATATATTAGCAAATCAACAAACCAAAAAGTAAACACTAACCAAATGGCACTCAGGATGTCAGTAATCGAGACATACACAAATTTCATTCAATATAGATCAAGACAAAGATTGAAATTGCTAATTAATCAACCATGAACCAACAATGTAAGACAATAAAACACACAAATTAGGAATACCCATAATAAATTACCCATCATGTAAATTGAAACTTAACAGCCAATTAAATACCCAAAAAGCAGCAATAGTGATGAGCCCACATTTAAGGTGATAAAAGAACATAGAAACATACCCAATTAGGATAGAAATAAGAAAAATGAAGTTTAGAAGAAACCCCAAAAGACAGGTAACATAGAACAATACTAGTTAATGAGGAATAGATGCGTTTGGGAAGAGTTCTAGGTACAAATCGCCAAAAAAGGTTGATAAGTGTCTTGGCAACATAACATAGGAGAGATATGAGTATTGGTACAGTGCATCCACCATTGATGACATATCAAGGTCCATGGTTGAGTTAGTTAAGGGGGGAAAGATAGGTATGGCGATTTCAAAAATTAGTAATGACCCCTATAAAAGAGATGTGTATTCTACGGAAACCCAAACGAAACCCATTGCACGTGCCATTGATGACATCACGGTCCATGGTTGAGTTAGTTAATGGGGAAGATAGATATGAAGAGATGAAAAAGAGAGAAGGTGAGAAAAGGGTAGTTTGTGTAACTCGGTTAAGGTCAAAGGTAATTAAGTTGACAACGATCATTAAAAAGTCCGATCATCCGGATTCCGGTGACATGGTTATAATAGATGCACCTTTTAATTTATAGCCGCTATAACTTCAGAAAATTAATTTTTCGGCTATGATAATTTATAAATACTTCAAATAGAAATAAAATGCTATTAAGGTGGAATGCTTAGTGGAGCAACTATTTATATCTTTAGCCTAAACAACACTAAAACAAGGTAGAGAGAAAAAACACAAAAAATATTTGACCTTAGTTTCCTCACTGTTCCCTTGAGTTACACAGCGATTTTTTCATCCTTGCACATCAAGTGATGGCCCATTAGTTGTTCAAAGGGATTTTAATTTGAACCTAGATCCAGAATTCCAACTAAAATAATGCTGGCCAGGTTCTTACTAGCAAACAGGTTAAGTGTTTGCTAATCCAATCTTTGATGTGGTACCCATTAGCTTACATACAAGCAATGGAAGGCTGGATTGATGGTCAAGCTATGTACCCAACTCCTAACTGGGCATGAACATCATCAATCTAGGTTGACATGGACCAGCATTCTGGAGCAGGCTGCTATGCTTACTGTCCAGGCTTCAATCTTGCACCCAGAGCAGTACCACTCAAGTACGAGCCAATATGTATCCTCCCTACAACTCAACTTCAAAGCTTTAGCAACTCTAATCACAACTCACAAACCCCTTCATTGATATATAGTAGTATGACTCACAAGATTCACTCAGGACTCAGAAGATTTAGAGTTCACGATTCATAATCCTAAACATTAACAAAAAGATTTGCTCGAAGAAATATAAACAAAAAGTCCGCTTGAAAGATATGTAAACGAAAAAAATCCGCTTCAAAGAATGCTATCAGTAAATCACAGATTTAAGAATTGACATGTGAAATATAAAATTTATTGAATACACGTATTTTACAACATTTTCGAAAGGGGCCTATAACCTCGATTGATTATTATGATTGTCTCTTCTGTTGCTATATTAACATCACAAACACCCATTCCAATTCAGATTACAGATCCATCAACTAAATAATATGTGCGCCCATCTACATGAAACAAAGATTATGCAGCACAGTATAAAAAAAATTAATTTTAAAAGCAATCTTCTCATACATGTACAAATCAAATCTGGTAGAGACAATATAACATCAAAATGTCCGGCCTTGACACCAAACATATAGCAGGATTATCTAGGAATTTAAAATAAAACGCTTCTTAAATTCAAAAAAAATAAAATAAAATAAAAATAAAACGCTTCTCAATCTAAGACTTGCATTCAACTTCATCACCAATTCAAAATTTCAGTCCTTTACACATGATAACAAAAATTTTGAGCAGCTATTGATCAGGCCTTCAAAACGATGATCATACTTTGACTTATCAACCAAAACAATTACTCCCTCTATCCCTCTCAATTTGTAACACTTCTCATAACCCCTCATTTTGCACCCTTTTCTTTTTTGGTTATGGTCCCAAACTCTTTCTTTTAATCTCATTTCCAAATTTATAATCATTTTCCATCTTAACCACTCATTTCTATCATCCAATTATTATCTCTTTCTATCTAAACCACCCATTTCTATCATCCACTTATTTTTTTGTTTATTCTCCAATTCCTCTTTCCACTAAATTTCACCTAAAAAATTTGTGTACATTCCATAGGGACGGAAGGAGTATTAATTTAGTCATAGGTGGCTCTTCACGCTATTTAACATAAAGAGCATTTGCATGTCTCGACACTGATCAGTTCACATATTGCAGTGTTGGCAATAATGAAGTTCAGAATTATGGAAGAGAAATACAATATAGGCTTATTGAAGAACATTGCCAAACTAACCACAAAACTGCCAATTTTGTTCTTCTTTAAACTGGTAGTTAGTTAACCAAAAACATAATGTGGGTTAGTAATGTTAGTCCAAATCAGTGTCACATGATTCGTTGATTTCCTTACAAATCCCGAATCGGGAAAAATTATGGACAGTTTTAGGCTAATATATTTGGTCATTTTGAGCGAATCATGAATTTGAAAAATGAATTAGCCAACAAATTATGTAACATTTGGTCAAAATCCTTGGAAAATTTTATCGTCCTTGCAACAATTAATGTCTGACATAGAAAATGCAACGATACCATTCAAAATTGTAATTGTAGGAACCTTGTGCACTTATACCATCAACAAGACTAACCTTCATAAATTCCCAAATAAGTCACAGGTGACAAACTTATATTTCTTAATGTAACAAAAAGTCAATATATTATGCTAGGACAACATATTTGGTAAGGATGTGCGCTTCAAATGAGCTTCTTCTGAGACTAAGATCAAAAGGCGCTCTATAGCACTTGACTTGGCTGTAATGAAGCACTCTAAGGTGCTCACCTAAAGGAATCTCCTGGGTCAGCATTGTTAAGGCACCCAATCCATCTCCCGCCTAAGACGCTAGCTTAATGCGCACATAAACGAGTTTTTAAAACTAAGCACAACAGTGCAATTGCAATAACCATTGAAACAAATGAGTTTGATTCCTATAAATAACGGTCGCTTTATGATAGATTTTGACTTACCATTTCGCAAAACTCCGTCATGTAACATGTGCTTTAAAATCATCGAGGAAGATCATATTAAGTTGTTATTCTAATATATTACTATTAAAATTGTTTTTCTAATATTTATTAGGTTCTAAGAGGTCTATTACAAGACTAAATTTCAATTTATGTTCTTGAGAATATCTATTTTTAAAATGTACAAGGTTCTAAGAGACAAGAGGCAAGAGGAAAAAGAATAGCTATGTTGGAAGGTTTTAAGAGAGAGAGTGTCTATTGAATGCTCTTTCTAAATCAATGAAACAACGTTTCAAAAACATTATACACTTCCAATTCTTAATTCCTTTGCACTTCCCTTATGGCCTCACCAAACCATATGAAATACTGTTAAATACTCATTGATTTCCGACTTAACGAGAGGCTATAAAGCTTTTCCTCAAACAACCATATTAGTTAAAAATATAAAAGACCATCAAACTAAAGACATATAACCAAGGAGGCAAAGACAATCTAGCTCCACAATGAAGTAAGTGCTTTAAGTCTAAAAAGAAGCTAAAGCACATACAAGTTGAACCATTTCTATTCTATGTAACCTAAACTCTTGATTCTTATGTTGCTTTAATACATACATGATACATCCACATATTTAATTCATAAAGAATGATCTCCATTCTCTATTTTCTAAAAGATACAAATTACTTAAGTCCTTATAACATCCAACTTGATCCGCAAACCAAAAAATATCTTTTATGCTAAAAACACACGATTGGTCAATTCAAAATTGAAGTGCAAGGCAAACACTATAACCCAAGCAAAGGTCATAGCTTTGCCAATCAATAAAAGAAGAAAATGTCAATCGGGTTCATTAGTACTTCACAATATGGTTCTACACAGCCCACTCCGCATTCAAGAATCAAGACGGGTAGAAATAACTAGAGCCCAACAAATGAAACTCCAGAAATAAAGATACCAGATTCATAAATAACAAAGACACAACATGTTTTTCCACCACATCTTGTCCAAAGCATGAAATCTTTAACTGACTCGTTGACCATCCTATATACACATAACTCATAACAATAGCTACAATCATACAATAAATGGATGCCACACCTCATCTCTAAGATAGATTTTCCAGTTCACTAAATCATAGAAAATGGATTGTAGTAACTTCGGAGGTCCTTATAATAATCCCTACCCAACTCTGAATGTATACAACACTGAAAATAGATAAATTAAAGTAGAAATTGTCTTCAACCCATACATTAAGTTTTGGACAGCAAAATAAATATTTAAACTTCAGCACTTTTTGAACATCTTTCTTTTTATATTATATTTATCCTCCCTATCTGCATCCAAGCTTATTAAAAATTGTCATACCTTCCCAAACAAGTCAGCACAACAAAAACATAATTCTCATCTGCTCAATGTGCATAATTCTATTACTATCAAGCATCAAATGACATAATCCAAACCTTAAGATCATCAATACATAGACAACTAGGCTCACTTTAAATTTGCCATGCCTCATGATGCACTTACAATCATGTTATAAGAAAAATTCTTTTAACAGTGAACGTACTTGATTTTAAATGTACCAACACAATACATAGACAACTTGGCTCACTTCAAATTTGTCATGCCTCATGAAGCACACACAATCATGTTATACAAAATGATCCAATAACATATAACATAAGTACAAATGTACTAACACAATATAACAAACAAAGATTAGAAACAAACTAACCTGGTTCTTGGAGAAGGCTTTGACGGGTCTGTGTACAACTGAATCCCGGACAAATACGGAACATAGTATTGCACAACAGAGTCAATCCCATTTAACAAAAGGGGTACTCCTGCCCCGTACGCACTCCACTCTTTAAAGGACTCCCAAAGATCACCAAGCACAAAGTACCGTTGAAACTCTTCTTCTTGATTTCGCCACCCCTTCAAACTCGACTAAAACAAATATCAAACTTTCATTTACTCAATTATCCAACTCTATAATCAAAGCTACATTCAAACAGCATCACAAGCTACACACAATTGAAAAGAATCACATTTCCCAAATTACAATCATGAGATCCAATTACCGCTTAAACAACTCATATACCTCAAATTAACCAAAGAAAAACTTAACAAGAAACAATTTATACCTTAGCAAAGTACTGAACCGGAACTGAAGGAGTAGTAAACTCCAAAAACCGATCCAAATTCGTCAAATGCGATGAAACAGAAGCAGCAGGAGTGAACGTAGTAGTTGTAGTAGCAGTCGTATTCGTGGTAGTTGTGGTTGCCGTGGAAGAAGCACAATCATCAGATTCCACCCGATTTTCCGACGACGACGTACTCTTCGTCGACGTCCTTTGCTCCTGCTGCACCACCGTATCATTCGCCGGCGACTTATTCCGTCGCATTTGATGATGATTTAGCTGCTGATTAGGTTCCTTTTGTTTCCTAATCTCATCTCTTTCCTCTAATTTTTGCTTCTGTACGAGAAGTTCTTGTTTTCGCAGCTGATTTTGGCGACGAACTTGTGGAGGACAGTAGAATCTGTCTCCACTTCTACTGCGACCATACGAAGCTGTCGACATTGCAAATCACAAATTTGATGAAACTGAAATCAAATTGAAATCAAAAACCCTAATCTATGTTGATTAATTGCAAGTTCGAATCTTGGCTAGGGTTTTAGGTGTTGTTGAGATGAAAATCTAGGGTTTCAAAGGGATAATAACTTTCTTTTTTGTTTGTGTTTGATATAATTAATTTATTATTTAGAATAAAAAATTTAAAAAAGATGGAGAATTTTTTTTTAAGAACAGAAGATTGAGGAAATGGGAGGCAATTAGAAGTAAAACGAAAGAAGAAAAACAGAAAAGAGTGAATTTTTAGAGTAAATGGGAGGAGTGAATTGCAGTCTGTGGCCGAGTCCAGAGAATTCTTCAATGGAAGCTACTTTTTTTCGTTTTAAACCCTTGATGAAATTTTGAGATAAAGATAATGATCACAAATTCATGGTGATCATCCTACCTAATGTATCCCGCACATAAAAAGCTATGGACAGGGTCTGGGGAGGGAAGGACGGCGGCAACTCATACCCATAAAGGATTTATCTAGTTTGATCCTATAAGAATGCACCAAAATAAAACAATATATGAGAGAAATGGTGGTTCAGATCGAAAGAGATAATTGAGGTGTTTTGTAAATTAGTTTATTGAGCAAATTTAGCTTATTTTGATATAAATAGTGAATTGGGTGGTCAAACCAGCTAATGCTAGTGTTTGGTGAATTAGCTGGTTGAAACAGCTTATTGATACGAATAAACTGTTTTTGAACAAGCTAATGTTATAGCAGTGGGTTCAAAATCAAATGGTCAAATCAATTATTAAAATTAGTTGGTCAAATCAGCCTATCAGCTACCAAATATTTGTCACACCCTCATAAATTTTTGAATGAGATCGAAAGAAAAAAGGTAAAGAGAGGTGTAAATTGAGAGAGGAATAGGGAGTTATTACTAACTGTAATAGAAGTCGATTAACGGTGTAGAATAGATGACTTATGGAGTAACTCCCTATTTGTCATTTTTTTTTCATTTTACTATGTTTTAATTTTTATAAATTTATTTTATATATTTTTGGATGAGATATGATTTTATATGTTTGTTTTGAACACCTCTAATCTCATATCTAATCCAAAAATAAAAATAAAACTAACCTTATGCTTTGATACTTACCCGACTTGTAACTAAATCTGATTTCGATTCGACTCGATTTTAAAAATGTATTTACAACACGATTATGTATAAAATAAAACCAAAATAAATTCAAGATTCAATTTTTAAACTGATTCAAAACATCTAATTCAAAATCAATCTAATAATTCGAATGAAACCTAAATCCCTTACAAGAGCGTAGCTTTTCCTGTGTTTGACGGTGAATACGATGGTTTTGGGATATACCCATGATTTTGATATGAGGTTAAGATTGCAACACGTGGAGTATTATTATGTGGCCACTTGGTGGGAAGTTGGGTGAAGTTAGTGGTAGTGTACTTGAAAGTGAAGAGTTAACCAAGGAACTAACTAAACTAACCTTCTCTTAATCATACCCTGTCTTGATAGAATTGCATAAAAAAAAAGGGGTAAGTTTTTAAGAAAGTTATAATAAATGAAGAGAGAGAATGAAGTGTATGGTTGAAATTAGAAGAGAGTTAAAATGTATGTATGAAATTAAAAGAAAGTAATGGGTCATTGTCCAAAAATAGAAATAATACAAATCAAGTGGGACGGACCAAAATAGAAAACCCTTCAAATTTAATGGGATAGAGAGAGTATTTGGTTTAAGTTGTATTAGGGAAATTTTAAGGAGTACTCCTACTAATCACTAATGAGTGTGAAAGATGCTAACATAATAACATTGAATAGGTTTTGGATTTGGTACCACCTCAACATCAAACCAATAGGAAAAACTATTTGGTAATTACTAGATGATAATTATCATTTATGGAGCTAAACTAAATGGGTAGTGTATGAGATTAGACTTTTATGAGGTGGTTGTGATTTCAAAGGATTTTTTTAATTTTTTTAAGTGAAAGACAAATATGATAATTATAATATAATTTGACCTTTTCTTGTTAATGATTTACCCTATATTCTAATTTGTACTCTTTAGTCTTAACTATAGATAGTATGTTAATTATATTAACAACACTCAATTCGAATATCACCTAACTTGATAACTCAAATCCTTCATTGCCTCAAGTCGGAAAATTATAGGTGAAATTTTACTAAGTATGAAATTATTTGAGCTTTCACCTAGTGTTAAAGTAGATTATTATCAAATCCCAAAATGAGTGATTTTGGGTGATATTTGTCTAAGCATTTTAATTTCCAAACTTTTACCTGGTTTGAAAGTCGGATTATCATTAAGCACCTGAACGAGTGTTCATGGGCAATATTTGTTTTAGTATTTTAATTTTTGAACTTTTATCTAGTTTAAAAGTTTGACCCTCATCAAGTTCAAAATATTTCGGCCGATATTTGTCTAAGTCTTTTGAAATTCGAGGTTCCACCTAGTTTGAAAAATCGGATTATTATTAAAGCCCCTAAAATGAGTGATTTTGGATGGTATTTCTAATTTCCAAAATTTCACCTAGTTTGATAGTCTGACTTATATTAAATTGAGAATTTAGGGTTACATAATTCCAAGTGTTTGCCATTGTTCGAGAAAATAAAAGTCAATTCTAATTAGTCCTTGAGTTGAAAGCTTGGAGCTAAGTTAATCTAAGTAGTAAATAGTTATCATTATTCAAGAGGCATCAAAATTAGACTCAATTCTAAACTCAGAGCTACATTTTCACCATTCAATTTACGTGAGGCTTCCACCGAGCATGGATCTATCGAGGCAAGACATACGTTATCTTATTCAAACCTAATTGTACGGTTTCTTTTGAATATTTGAGTGTCCCGTATCACGAGTGTGATTTCATTTTCCACATTAAAATTGATATCCTTACTACAAGAAATTCTCTCCTTTATCACTCTTTATGCGCGAGGCTAATATTGTGGGCCTAATAAATACAAGACATATAAGTCAACATCCATTATTAAAGTCAACAAGAAAATGATCAAAATCCTAACAAGACGGATCAAAACTCTAACCCTTAGAGAAATGGTCAAAACCCTAAACTCAGTAAGAGCGGTCAAAACCTTAAAAGTGAAATCCTAACCAAGCACTATCACATGTGATACTTAAAAAGAATTGATAGACTAATCATATTAATAAGGAGCATTTTCTTTTCAAGTAAGTCTATTTGTTAAGAACTCCACAGTCCACAGTCAAGGTCAAAATGTGTTGAAAAGCACTATCACATGTGATAGTTAAAAAGACTTGTAATGATACGATATTGGTTTGTGTTCGACTGCGGGACAATTCATGTTTAAGTATGATTTAGAGGAAATATTAGCTGGTGTCGCTGTAATAACAATTTTCCCGCATGAAGTTATGTAGATGGAAATTCTCCATTTCGACCCTCAAGTTAAACCACAGTTCACAAGCACACAAGATTGAAAAACTCAAATATAGTAAGATTATATTATTTGGAACTGCATTGATGACATACATTAGCATATATAATGGAGTAATAATCCATTTTTCTTAGCCTTACACAAAAGTTTTAAGGTTTAAATCGAGAAGGTTATATTCAAAAAAAATAAACTAAAATTCGACAAGGTTAGGGCATCGATAAATGTCGTGTTATTTTTTTATTACGTTGGCACTTTTTTTTTTTTTTTTTACGTATATACACTTTTTAGTTTGACAAATTCTTTACTAAAATTGTCCTACTATGAGACCTCGAGCTGACGGCCTCAATGTGAAACTTGCCTCATACTTAGATTCCACATGTTAACCCTTAGGTTTTGGTTTTCCACGTGATACCCAAAACTTTAAAAAATCCACGCGGTAACCCCGAGGTTTACCAAATTGTCCACCGTGACCTTTTTGCACATAAAACATTAGCAAAACGTTAGGAAACGTTAATTTCGAAGCTTTTAAGGCTGTTGTACACCTATTTATGCGACTCACAATTTCAAATGTCATCCTTTTCAACCTTTTCCCCCAAAATATAAACTCCAACTCTACCATCTTTGGATATGGGGGAAAAATATAATTTGAATGAGAGATAGTAGAGTTGGAGTTTAAGTTTCATGGAGAAATGTTAAAACTGACGGCGTTTAAAATGTTGAGTCTCATAAATAGGTGTACACCAGCCTTAAAACTTCGAAATTAACGTTTGTTAACGTTTTTATGTGCAAAAGGGTCACGGTGGAACAATTACGTATAACTCAGGGTTACCGCGTGGATTTTTTAAAAGTTTTGGTTGCCACGTGGAAAACCCAAAACCTCAGGATTACCACGTGGAATTTCCCTTTTATTAAATAGCGTGATAATAAAAATTTGGGAAATTCTACATGGTAAGCACCAGGTTAAGGGAAACGTTTGTTATAACTATTCTTGTTTGCCATTCTACCAAATAGCACTCAACTTTTGCAAAAACATCTACAGTAACTATAATGGTCAAAAAACGTTAAGTTTCCGTTAAACTATGAAATTACCTAATTGCCCTTGTTTAATTTCTTAACTTCCCTCCTCTTTTAATCGTATTTATTTCTTCATTTTGAATGCTCTCCCCTGTCACGTTACATCCCATCATCATAATAACTCCTTCATCTTCTTCTTCTTAGTTTTGTGGCGATTTTCAACCTAATTAAAGCTTCGTTCTTTTTTTTCGTTTTTCATCTTCTTAGTGCTTTAGTTTGGTGGCGATTTTCAAGTATGTTTTCTCTCCTCTTTTCGTTCTTTTGTTTCGAGTTTTTTTGGGGGTTTTAATTTTTTTTTATTTTGCTGCATAATTCTTTGTTGGATAAATTTTGAAGAAATTAGGGTTTTTAATCTTTAGGTCTTTTGATTAGGAGTTTTTTTGGGGGATTTTTAATCGCATGTTGCTGGGGTTTGATTAGTGGTTTTTGTCTTCAGAATTAGGGTTTCATTTAATTTAGGGTCTTTTGATTTTTGTTTTAGAATGGATGAACGTGTGGTTCTAAGATTTCAATGGAAGGAAGTAATCCAAGATTTAACTGTTTATGATAAAGATAGGGAGGCACTTTTAGACCTCATTTTGGATTGGAAAGCAGAGTGTGTAAAAGTTGGAAAGGTAATGCCTTTACAACCTAGGTTTTATTACATGTATAACAATGAGGTGCAATGGATTGATTGAGATGATGATTTGTTTAAGATGTTTTCAAAATTCCCTGTGGAGGAGATGATAGTTGTTTTTGTTATAGAGGTTGAAGTAGAGACCAAATTGATGAACTCTGTTTGGAGTCTGAAGAAGTTACAGGATCCAACTCAACCACAACCCTTGAATGTTAAACTCCCTGAAGAACCTATTGAATTATCCATTACTGATCCAAGCCCTGTGCAACACGAGGTGGAGCCTAATTACCACCAAGTAAAGCCCCCACAGTCTGAACAGTCCCGGAACTATCCTGAGACACAACAAAGTAAATCCATTTCATTTCGTAGCAAGTTACCCATTAGGAGGAGTCCTAGGTTTGATGTCCCTACAACACAACAACCTGGTGTAGTAGAGTATAATGAGGAGCAACATGATGTTGGAGTTATGAATGCAACAGAGTACAAATGGAATGACATAGAATGTGTGCCTTCGCCTGTGAAGGTAAATAAAGAGAGTAAGGGCAAGAAGAAACAGTCACCTTTGAAGAAAAAATCACCTTTGAAGAAAAATCCCATGTGAAGAGAGTGAGTCCTAGAATTGATGTCCCTACAACACAACCTGTGGACATTAATTGTCCCACCAAAAAAATCCCACGCTCTACAGCCAAAAGGAAGGGTGTTTTTGTGAAGGAAGTAAGAGAGCAAGTTAAAGATAAGGGCAAAAGGAAGTGTAATAGCCCTAATTTTAAGCTTTTCTTAATCTTAGCTTAAGTAGGTTCAGTAACGGATTAGTGTTATGAACCTCTCTAGTTATTCATCCTTAAGTGCTAAAAAAAATAGTAGGAGTTTCAAACTTTTAACTTTGAATATACAAAGTTTTATTTTGTTAAATATTGATATTATATTAAAGAATAAATTTCAATGTTTTTGGTTTTATTCAAGATTTGAATTAACTAGTTATTTATATTTCCTTCAAAAATTTGTTAATTTGATAAACACATAACTTTATGTAGTGTTTGGAAACAAGTATTTCATTTCATATTATGGATTTCAATTATGAAATCATAAATGAAGAATTTGAGAATAACAAGGTTTGAGTAGTCATTCTCAAATTCTCAACTTTAACTACTTTAAAAACAATGGTGGAATTTGATCCAAATCCAAATTTGAAATTTTTTGATTTGCCAAACAAAGAATTTGAGCCAATTCCAAATTTCCAAATGAAATCATTGTTCCCAAACATGGCATTAAGGTATTTACAAATGATTTCACAAACTGTATTGACAAAAGCTTATCTTATGTGTTTTGTTAAAAATGATTTATATAACAAAATATACTAATATAATTATAAAAGATTAGAAAAATAGCTTTAAAATGATGTTATAGTCTATTGGTATTTAAATACAAGTTTTGGATATGGATTGATTTTAATTACAAAGAAAATGTATTAATTCCATAAAACTATAATTTCAGAAATTTCTTCAAAACCTGAAGTCACTTCATAAAATCATTTTCAAATATTAAATGATCACTTTATGCTCCCAAATTTTTATATTTCATAGGTTTAAGTGTTACTAAGGATAATCAAGCATGAAATGGAGGTAACTTATAGCATATTAATGGCAATCATTTCATTCACTACAATGGGTCATCAGAAATCCTATCAGCCTGCATGTCTCAACCTTTGGACTCAAATGAGCATTCAAATGTCCATATTTCTGAGATCTATTTCTTGGAGACTTTAGCTAACTTCTTAAGCTATCCAATGACACCTTATTTGGCCAAAAAAACTCAGAAACCAAAGAGATTCATATCATTCTTTCAACCCCTTCCTGAATTTCGCCCTTATCAGCTCTTGACATCCTACTATTTTAACCTTGTTTCTCCAATTTTTCTCTACATACATTCCCCTCAAATTTTTATGTCATAATCTAGATTCGTATTCAAACAACTTTTGTGAGATACATATTTTCCATTACAGGTTTAATTTCAGAGCTAAAAATATTTTCATCCAAGGCTGGAAACCTATTTCGGGACAACAACTTTTGGTGATATCATGGAAATTTAGGAGCAAGAGAGTAAGTCATATACTTGGTGTTTTAAGGATCCAATCAACATAGTTCTAAGATGATGTTTGTTCAATCTCAAAGTATATATATGGGAGTAGTTCTTAAAGTGACTATTTGCCGGTATGGTGACTGATAAATCCATCTTGGGATCATGTCTCGTTTTCGTGAAGTGTAGTATGTTGCAAGGGCATTGAGACACTTATATTTTACTGTAATTATTTAAGTTTAAGGATTGTATTGATAAGAGAGTTTCCTAAATCTTGGGTTGTAATAAGATTTTATTTAATCTTGTTTTGTGGGATTTTATTTGCGTCGGATTCTTTTCCAAAACAGCCCTGGTAAAGTCTTTCGCTGTCTAATTAAGATAATGTGTTTTCTGGATTGAGGTTAGAACTTAAGTTGTATTAAGGCTCTATAATGAAGTTGATTTAAGTTTGGGCTGTTACAGGAAGAGAGTGAGGGTTAGTGAACAATGTATGGAGGATATAGTTGATGATTCTGATGATGATGATTACCATCCATCATCCACTGACTCTTCTGATGATGATGATGATGGCTGCATTGATGATGATATCTCAGCTGTGGATGCTGATGATGTAGGCTATGTGGATGATGATTATCACCCATATGAAGACCCAATATGTGCTAACCCTTTGGATGATGATTTGGATGATGTAGGCTATGTGGATGATGATTATCACCCATACGAAAACAGTATGTAATGTATGCTTTTGGGGTTTTATGATGAACCAAAACAATATGTATGTATGTTTTTGGGTTGTACTTCGTTTGGAGAAGAAATTAATGAATGTTTTATGATACTTATGCTTTTGCAACATATTTTGAACACCATAATACTGCTTTAAATCCATTTGAACATAATATTACAAGAGGAAGATACTTCCTGAACAAGCTTTACATTTTTTAAAGAACTAAACAACAAAAAAGCCAATAAACCCTAATCATAATCTTAATTCTTAATGATAATTACAAGAATTAAAAAACCAAGAGTAATCATAATCTTCATCATCTTCTGCAGTTGCTTAATTTGCTTCCTTTGAACCATCAACTCTGTTTCCATTTGGGTAGACATTTCACCTCCATAAGCTTCAGAAACAATATGTCATCCATGTCTGGTCAAGTCTTCTTTCTTCACCCAGCTAAAAAAGGAACAAGCTTTGCATTTGTAGTACAATCTTAATGGGTTAGCACTTGAATCAGAAACCCTAATTTCCAAAATCCGTCCTTGTAGACCATTGCCACACCTGCATCTAACAGCGTGAATCTCCTTAACGTCCATGTCTGTCGCCAAAATTGGAGGTCTTGAAGAAATTCTTAATCAGTGTATAAATGATGAAGACATTTTTAATGAGTGTATGAAAGCTTGACTTCAACGGCTGTTCAAGGGAATGCGTGAAATGAAAAAGAAGAAGGAGCATTCTTTTATTAGAATTAAACAAGGGCAATTAGGTAATTTCATAGTTTAACGGAAACTTAACGTTTTTTTACCATTATAATTACTGTAGATGTTTTTGCAATAGTTGAGTGTTATTTGGTAGAATGAAAAATAAGAATAGTTATAGCAGACGTTTCTCTTAACCTGGTGGCTGGTGCTTGCCATGTAAAATTTCTCAAAAATTTTTAGCTTATGAGCTTTTTGTTCTGAGGTCATGAGTATCATACAAGACGGGTTGATTGTATTCTAAATTAACACATTGCTAACCCTACCCGAATGTTGATGCTTTTGAGCTCACAAGCCTTATTATAGCAGCTAGCAGAAACCACCCCCAAAAACCCTTCCCTAAACCCTAATTCTAATTAATACCCAAGAGAAAACGAAAGTCTAAAACTTGAATATCAATGGCACCAAATGATAAATCCCAGACATTAAAGAAGAGGAAACGAATTGTAGGAAGTAAAGATGATGCAACAGAAACTTCCAATTTCAAGAAGAAATCCAAACAGCTCAGTAAACCCGTTTCCGGAAAACCCGTTTCTGGAAAACCCGTTTCCGGAAAACCCGTTTCTGGAAAACCCGTTTCTGGCAAACCTGTTTCTGGGAAACTCGTCAAGAAGATACCAGAGATTCAAGCCAAGGATGGTCAATTGTCCAAGAAAGAGCTTCGTAAGGTTGCCAAGGTAATAATTTTATGAATTAAGAAACACTGTTAATAAGAGTTTTGGGATTCGAATTTAATTTGAGAAACGAGATGAATTTTTTTCTGGTTGTTCTGGTAGTTTCAGTATTGTAAATGGTTGTAATTTGACATTTGATTATATTTTTTCGCATTTGGGTATTTTGCAGGAGAGAGCAGAGGCGAGGAAGAAGAAGAGAAAGCGTCATTTTACACTTGAGCAAGTGAGTCATCCAAATTTTTTTATTAGTGTAATTTTTGTATTTGTGACATTTACTTGATGATTTGTAAGCAATATAATGGGTGGAAAATGATGAAGACAATGCAACTATGTAAGCATCATAATGAACCCTTTACTTGTTATGTTCATTTTTGTTTTGTTGTTGTGTGGGAGGTGAAAACTTGGTGCCTTGTTGTAGATTGCTTAGTAAAATAGGTTGTATGGTGATTAGTGATAGCAAAGCTCCACGCTTTTCATTTCTGTATAGACATAAGAAAAACTTTCATCAGAATAAATGCAAATTGGAAATTGAGATAAATTGAAAAGTTAGAAAAGTATGTACTTTTTTTTCTTTGGCCATGTGTAGGACAGTAGGAGTAAGGAAAGATGTTTATGTGCGATAAGTTTGCTGATAAATAGGTGTGAAAATATTACTCCTTCAACTAGATCAAAATATATTGTTGGTTGAGGAAAGATGGTTATGTGAGATAAGTTTGCTGATGAATAGGTATGAAAATATCACTCCTTCAACTCAATCAAAATATATTGTTTATTGAATGCGATGTCATCACACCCAATTCAAAATGACTATGTCCACAAATCTAGGTTATGACATGTTTGATAGTTAATGAATTCTGGTACTTTTTTATTGTGCTCAGAATGGCCTAAAATGCTTTCTACAAAAGGAGATTCCATATAATGTCATAATTTGTTGAAGTAGTCGTGTGGAAATTATTGTGAATGATTTATTACTTATTTGCTCCCAATTCTTTTAATATATTTAATTGTTGATCAATTTTTGATCTTGGGATTTAGAAGTGTTGTAGGAAAAGGCATGAAAGCTCATATGTAAATGCCGTCGATGAAAGTGATAACCTGTTGTTTAGCTAGTTTCTTCAACATCAAGTGATTACGTCTTTAAATTTATATACACCTTTGTGCAGGAGCTTGCTTTATTATGGGAGAAAATGAGACGACGTAATATTTCCAAGGAAGATAGATCAAAGTGTGTTTTCGATGATGAGTTCTATGTATTTTTTGTGATTTTCTTGTCTTGATTGCTATACGTTTACTCATTAATATGCGCATTTGCTTTTACTAGGTTTATATCTGAGGCTCTGGAGAAGATGAAGGGTAAAATTCCAGAAATTGCTGGCTCCCATGTCTCATCGCGTGTATTGCAGGTGATGTGAGATCACGTGCACCAATTTACGGGAATAAGTCATTAAGATCATTCTTATAAGGTTTTTAACATTTTTTTGATTTCGTTTTTTGTGATCTTGATTTTTCTTTTTCAGACATGTGTTAAGTATTGCTCAGATGCTGAGAGAGACACAATATATGAGGAACTGAAACCACAATTACTTACTCTTTCCGCAAGCCCCTATGCTGTACATCTAGTGACCAAAATGTTTGACAATGGTATATTTTTTGGGCGGGTCGCTCAAAGAAACTAGCAAGCATTGGATTAAAACAAGCTCTTTTAAATTACTTTTGTTTATATTCTTTTGCAGCTTCTAAATCTCAACTACCAAAGTTAATTTCACTACTTCATGGGCATGTTGCTTCACTTTTGAGACATAGTGTGGGTTCCATTGGTATGTACTATGTAATATATAATATTTTCTAGATTTTTTCTTATGTTGTGCTAACACTGTTTTAGTTTTCTAGTTCCTAGATAAACATGAGTTTGTGTATGTTAGGATTGTGGCAACCTCGGTTGTGCAATCTCTAAGCAACAATAATGTGGAATTAAACTCAAGAAACATCAACAAAGGGACACAAGAAGTTATAGTGTCCTGAATCGAGAATTAGTAGAAAATCACCAAATAATGAAATAAGACTTTCAATGATGTATATGCTAGGTGTCTTAGAAGGATGTTGCATAAGTCTATTGATCTAATTTACCGTAAAACTTTTATCGTTCGTGAGCACATAAGTGTTCTTTGATTATCGTGTTTGTCGCTTAACACTACTTTTTGGCTCATCTATTTTTCTTCACTAGTTATTTTTCTTCCTAGACAAACAATGTCAGCTAGGAACAATCTACCTCACATAGGAAACTAGGACTATACTACTTGCTCCCAAGCTACTAGCTAGTAATAATCTTAGATAGAATTATATATCTCATCTTTTTAAATACACATAGTTGTCTTTGTTGGATTAAGACTTTGACATTGTTGTTGTTCCTAAATACTACTCCATCCTTTTCAACCTACTTATCCCATTTACTTTTTCACACTTGCCGAGACCACATTTTAACTGTTAATATCTCTAATTGTGCATAATTTAAAAATTATAAAAGTTTATATTAATAATCCTTACATTTGTATAATTAAAATTTTTTAAAAGTTTATATTAATAATCCTTACATCTAGTTTAGACGACATTTGACGATATTTTAACTTATAGTTAAAGATTAAAATACAAATTAAGAGTGATTACTGAATAGTAAGTATTAACTAAAAAGCAAATGAGACAAGTAGATTGAATAGGAGGGAGAACCTAATGCTAACAATATTGCTTGCATATTAAATATATATCAAGTCAACTAGCATATATCCTATGGCCTATTTTTAACCACTTGATGCAGAAGCTGCAAGATCGCTTCTTGATATCTTGTTGCCCCTTGAGTATCTTGAACACACTCGAGAACCAAGATTCATTCCCCTGCCCCACACAAGTTCAAACCACATCAACATCTTTCTTGACCACTGAGTCATCAACAATTCCCCGTGAAGTTGAAGTTTGTAACATGCTACACACAAGCATCTATATCCGCGTAGTCGTACATCTTGAAAACATCTCCATATACTTAACTGTGTAGTGCGAAGTTGTCAATTGATGCTTATTTTAGAATTGCTTTAAGATTTCGAGAAGTTATCTCTTTAGCACTGCTATCTATTACCTTTTTTCTGTTGATATATTGATCTTTACACTGTTGAAACTAGACAAAGTGTACTAGGCTGTGAAAATGTTATAGGGAAGTCGTATTTTGTTAATGTTATTTCAGCACCAACTTGATTGAATTCTTTTTATCATGCATCAATTGATGAATTTATTTTATAAGTTTGCTTACACATTTTTTTCTCAGTTGTTGAGCATGCATATCAAATGGGAAATGCAACTCACAAACGAGAGCTTTTGATGGAACTCTATTCTACTGAGCTCCAATTGTTCAAAGATTTGGCAAATATGAAAGAGAACAAGTGAGTTTCATTTCCATGTAGTCATTTGGTTGTGCGTTAGTTGCAATTTATTGTAATACTTCTTTTTGTAGTGCATCAATTTTTTAATCTTCTTGGTGCATCAAGTTAATAATGGTAAAAAGTCAAAAGTATAACCATGCTGGGTTGCGTTTGTTCTGAGGTTGTTATAATCGTTTGTATTTCTGAAAAAGTTAATGATGAAACTATTAGTTCTTTTTGTAATGATCCCGTGTGATGTGATTTTTAATTTATTTACCTATTCAGCTGTTACATAAGTGGTGGATTTGGATGGTTGATATTTAGACCTTTTTTCAAACTAAACTTGCAATTAAAGATGAGACAATATCACATTGATAATCCGAATTTTGACTTTGGGGTAAATGAAATTGCAATATGCACTGAAAATTGCAAAATGTGTATCAGAAGTATGATTGTACAGGTGCCCGAGAGAAAACTTTGACATAAGATGAATGAAATGATTTTATGGCATAACAATTTGATAAAAAACCAGATATATTGTGTTTCTAACTTCACATTCATGGGTAATAACTTATAATGGAGGTCTACACTCTAGAAAAATATAGTGTATGTGCTACTCTTATTTATTTAAGTTTTTGTTCTTTCTATTGCTATATCTTATGTCATACAGAATCAAATTCATGTTTTTTTGTTTTCAGGATAATTGACTTAATGTCTAAACTAGGGCTTAAAAAGTCGTCTGTTTTGCGTCATATGGCTACTGTGCTTCAGCCCGTCCTGGAGAAAGGAATAGTTGATCACTCCATCATTCATAAAGCTTTGCTCGAGTTTTTAAGCATTGCTGATAAGGTATATCTCACAAAACTCATTGAAACACTTCTTTTGTAAATTTGTTTTCTTTCTTGTTTCTTTTTTAACTAGTGATATTACCAATTGTCTGTCCACTTGTTGCTTAGTTTTTCTTTCTTCCTCATCGAGTTTGTGTAGTTATCGGCAGAGGACATCATAAAGCAACTATCTGGAGCACTCCTTGTTCGTATGATTCACACCAAGGATGGATCAAAAATTGGGATGCTCTGTGTCAAGCATGGTAGTGCTAAGGTATGTTGAAGCGAACAAATTTAGTGTTAAAGAATTAGAATCATGATGCATGTAGATGTGATAGATTAGAGACTTGAACTGACATTCTTATGCACATGTACTGTGTTTTACATCTTTTATAGGAAAGAAAGAAGCTTGTTAAGGGAATGAAGGGACACATCAGTAAGATTGCTCAAGATCACTGTGGAAGCTTGGTATGATAATAATTGAATTCTTTTACGTGTTAGTTGATCATTGGCGCAACTTCCATTTTTCCGCTATAAAAAATATGTGGCCTCTGCATTGGTTTGATAGATAGGCTTTGTTGTAAACTGCTTTTTTTCAAACCATGACGGATGCAAATTTTCATACCCACGCCTACACATGTGGGTATGTATTCAAACTCATTCCTACCCACCGTGGTTGAGTGAGTATAATACCATCACAGTTTACCCACCTTATATGTGCCTCATAACCATTCTATGTACGCATTATATGCGCCCTTTACAATTGTTATTCCTAACAAATTAATTGTTTAGATCGTGTAATGTAATAAGATAAAACCAAACTTTATGGTCAATAATTCATCATATCATTTATCAGTAAACTACTCCAATTCAATTTAAGTGTCCAATTTGGTTGGATACAAATTTTAAGAAAGTGATAGTTGGGGTATTTTAAGTGATTATAATGATTGTAAAGGTGATAGTTGGGGTATTTTAAGTGATTATAATAATTATAAAGGTGGTAGTTGGGGTATTTTAAGTAATGTAAGGGGAGGTATTATGGTCTTTACTTGTGTGAACATAGGGTATTTAGGTAAAAAAATGTTTGTCAAAAAAGAAAAGTGGACAAATAGGTTGAATTTACCCAAGAAGGAAAGTGGACACTTAAATTGAATTGGAGGGAGTCAGGGAGTAATATTTAAAATCATATTTTTGATAAAATTTTATTTATTATTAAAAAACAAACTTTTAACTGTGATATTTTAGAAAAATTAGTATTCTTAAATTTTTGTTGATAATTTTAGTGAACTGACATAAAATCATTATTAATTAGCATAATCTAGATATGAGGCAAGTAGGAATGGGGTGGGGCAGGTTGATTGGCTCTAAGCCAGGGTGGGTGGATATGGGACGAGTAAGATGTCATGCCCTTAGTTTTAAGAGATGCACGAGGCACAAGGTGTGGACTTTTTGTATACGAGGCGCACAATTTTGCTAAAAAGCTCCAAAATAAATTTAAAAACTTATTTAATACTTAAAACAACATGAAAGTCATTTTATAATAGCTTATAAGTACCATATTTTAGCACATTTAGTCCCATAATAACTCGATAAGTCGATAATGTTGTCTTCAGCTAACAAAAGAAATAAAAATTTAAACATAAATAAAGGTAAAGATAACAAACATAGTTCATGATGATTGAGATGATTTTTGACATACTTTAAAAAAGTAACAAATACTAAAAATCTAAAATTAGAATCACCTTCCTCATTAGTATCTTGACCATCTCATCTATAGCAATCATCAATAATATCCTTTTCTTCATCCTCATCATCAGCTAAAATAACATCAAGATTATCATTCAAATAAGCAATCTCTATCCTTTCTAGAGGATAAACCCTTACAATATCTCATCCTTGAAGCTCTAGTCAAATAACTCTCATCATTAGCACCAGAAGCTCTAGCAACTTGCTCCCGTGTAAAATGGTACTTGGAGGTCGACGACAGGATTGCTGGCGATTCAACAGAGAAGAAAAGAAGAAAAAGTTGTTGGCTTTCAATTTTTAGGGCAAGATTTGTTTTTTTGTTGTCTTAACTATACTTGATGGGTAAATATTAGGCAAAGTTATGAATTTTCAAAGTCCTAAAATTATTTTTGGTCAAATCTAAAACCCATGTATTGCTAGCAAAGGAGGCAAGAAAAGAGCGCTTTGGAGCTCCGCCTTGGTGCGCCTTGCGCTTATGTGCACCTCGGCCGCACTTTTAAAACGAAGGTAATAGTTAATACCCACAACTTACCCACTACCCATGGCAAGTTAGACTTTTCATACCCATATCCACCAAATTCATACCCATACATGCCCCTGTGCAAAACTCATAAAATTCTACCATGTCATCCAAATATAACAAGTATACGAAATTTGATGCAAATAGAAATCTTTGTAGTTAGATGGCTATGCAGCAGATGATAGTCATCCTATTGAGAATATGTAGAATGTTCGAGCTTTGGCATACTTTAAAACTCAAATTTAGAAAAAAGGTCATTGGAAATAGAAGGTTTGTATAACAAGGGGGGCACAGTGTAAAAACAAGGCCACATTGCATGCATCAGATGCGTTGTAAAAGTTTTCAAAGCAAATGAGCCGATATTTCCCGCGTTATAAAGGTGTAAAACATCTGTGTTTTGGGCCATATTTAGGGGTATCTAATAATTCGAACGATAATTAGGCGTTATGATAATGCATCACTCTTGCTAGCACATCACCGTTCCGTTACTGTGATCGCGATCGTGAACACATTTTTACTTTATGGGGAGGGGTGTGTTGAAACTTGAAAGAGAGGTGAGATTGTTCTGTTGATGTGAAAAGGTGGATCTTCGTTGTGTAGGATTTAGATTTGTACAACATATTTTATGTGGCGTTTTATTTTTTTTAAGAGAGGTTATAAATGCATGTTTAGGGTGTTCATTATTGAAGAGTTAGGTTAAAGGCTTAATCACTGGTTCTTATAGATGGCTATAGAAAAGTAATTTTAGTTTTGGTGTTAGCTACAAATAAGAGGAGTGCCATTGGTGCTTCTTCCTATTCGTTTCATTTGTCATGCTAGACTTGTCTCTTTGACATTTATTAGTATTTATTTAAATTATTTTTTGCTTTTATTCTCCTTCCCTTTTAAAGCTGTTCACTTTGAATACGTTTCAGGTTCTCGTCTCTGCTCTATCAATTGTTGATGACACAAAACTTGTTACAAAGGTCTGGTCCTTTTCTCTTGGTCAATGGGGTGTGTATTGTTTCGATTCACGGCCTGGGGCTTATGTGAAGATATACAGCTCTCCAGATGATTTACATTTGCATGCATCACTTCTGAATTTCTATGCTAATTTTCCCCCAAACAGATTATCATTCGCGAATTACAGCCGATCCTGAAGGAACTTGTTTATGATAAGGTGCACCTTTATCCCTTTTCGATTTCAATGTTTTTTGATTGTCCAGGAGCAGGAGGGGATAATACGAAATTCACCCATTTCCTATTTCTGTTTTAAAAAATCGACTTCTACCCTTTTGGCTTTGAGTCTTTCCCAATGTTCGCAAAAAGCTCACATATAAAAGTAATTGGGGCTACCTCAAAAGTAGTACACACGAAAATGAGTTTATTTCAGTGATTGAATATGCTTTTTTGCTTATATCATTCATGTTTGAGCACCTCAATGGTCTTGAGAGAAAGGAGCAGTTGTATCAATTGTTTGGAAGATAGTTCTTACTTCTCTGTATTACCCAGCTGCATATATTTACAAGTTCCAGACTGATATTTTGTTTACTTTTTCGGTGCTCTAGAGTGGGAGGCGTCCAATTTTGCAGCTACTGCATCCATATTGTCAACGATATTTAAGTCTTGATGACTTGGCTTCTTTGAATGCTTCTATTCCTTCGCTCTCCTCAAAGGCAAGTCCATTTTTCTTGAAATAAGTTTGAATCATGAATTGCATTAGCATTGTGCGAGTGTGCAGCCTCTGATTTAATAATTATCTTTTAGGAAGCTGAGGAAGATGAAAATCACGGCGAGGATAAGCTAGCTGAATCTAAAGATGATGGTGAAGGTGATGAGAAGGAAGTCAATGAACAAATGGAAGCTGAGGAAGACATTCACCTGGTCAAGGGAGGTAAAAAGGATCCTTTTGTCAGGAGGCAAGAGTTGCTGGTGAAAAGCGGGCTTGCTGAGGTTTGTTGGTCAACCAACTTGTTACTGGGGAATATTTTCTTATCTTAACTTGTTCACTTCCGTGATTCTATTTCAAACAAGCATTGCTTAGAATATGCTTTTGAAATGGGACGATGAGAAATGGGATCCATTATTGAGTGATTCTGTTTTTGCTGAAAATTGTCGGTGATAATCTAGGAACAAATTTTGGATTGTTCCCCTCTTTCTTGTTTCTTTTGACATCCAACTTGAAAGGGATCTAGAGCAGTGGTGTTTTTCCAGCTCCTGCTTCCTTTTGCGTGGATTGGGTCCTTGATATAATTCAATATTTTTTCCTTTACATATCTAATATAATATGAGAATATATATTAAGCGTGTCAACGGATGTACTAACTTGATCAATCTTGCAGAGCCTTGTTGATGTCTGCATTGAGAGCGCAGAAGAATTACTCAAATCGAATTTTGGTAGAGAAGTTCTGTATGAGGTACTGATGTCTATGACATTATCAAGTCATTGTTGTGTAATAGTATGAACGGCCATTTCCTTTTTTCCATGCAGTCATGCACACGCCTCCGATTTTATCATTAATTTTTTGTGTCATATTTTCTGCCATTTTGTATATATTATAATACACTGGAATCAGAAACAACTTTTAGTTTTACATGGATAAGTTTTGTACATTGACCCGCCTAGGTGGGATCCACTTTTTAAAAATTTTTTAATTTTTTTTTTAAGAAGTGGCCTTGTAAATCACTGTATTTTTGTTTACAGCACACTGATATATTGTCTTCTTTAGGTTGCTACTGGTGGTGTTGACAATATTCTTCGTCCAACTTTGGATGAGAAATTGACGAGCCTGTACGAGAAAATGGCAACACTTGCAGCCGAGCCAAAATCAGAAGAATCAGAACATGTTCTTGAAAACTTCCACTCCAGCAGAACCATCAGAAAACTTGTGTTGGACTGCCCAGACTTTGCTTCAATTCTGTGGAAAACAGCGCTAAACGGGAATTCAAAGATATGGGCAGAAGGTCACAGGTATCCTCTGCTTCTAATTTCTAGCCCTGACCTTTTAAGAACTATATTTTCTAATGACTAACTGATCTTTTTTTTGGTGTGCCTTCAGCGCTAAGGTTGTTGCAGCATTCATGGAGTCATCAGATCCGAAGGTTAGGGAGTTGGCAAGCAAAGAGCTGCAGCCTCTAATAGATGGCGGTGTTCTCAAAATTTCTGAGACTAAACCATTAGAGAAATAGGGCTTTCCTTCTCTTCCATTCTACAACGGGGTTTTCCTTCACTGCCATTCTACAACGGGGAAAATCCAACTTATTCTACAGCATCCTGAAGAACGGCTCGATCATATGAAGTTGGTTTTATGGATATGACACGATAAGCGTCCCAAGCTTAAGAATATGTCCGGTTTGGTTTAGCAGTTATACCCTGAAATTTTGATCTGGTGGTGTATATTTTTGAGATAATTATGTAGTTTTTTCACAAAAGTCTTATAAACGTGTTTCGTTTTGAATTCTATATAAGAAAATGAAAAAGGAAGCCATCTATGAACTTCCACATCATTTTGGTACAATTTCAGTCTGGACTTCTACTGCTAAATCCTCTCTTATTTTCACCCATATTATTCCTTCATTAGGTTGCGACTAAATTATGTTTCATGACCGCTCTATGCGAGAGCTTTGTATGGTTGCTCGAGCAAACTCATGGAACACGTTTTCTGTTTTGACGAGTACCTTGGAATACTGAGGATAGTTTTAATGATCAAAATCTCCCAAAAGTAATGTTGGTTGTGCAAGTCTAATTAGATTTGGTACAGTAAAATTATTGTGCACTATTTCCACCCTTCACTCCATAAACCCTAACTTGTAAAGTTGGACTGGAAAAAATGCTTATATCTGCCATTAGCTGGTTCTACCTAATTATTTTAATTTTATTTATAGGTTTTTTTTTTTTAAAATTTTAATTTTATGTTTAACGGTCAAGCTTGTGTTGTTAGATGCAGGCATGCGGTCTCAACTTCATTAGGTTCTTTTCGTTGTAGGAACCTCTACTCTGAGGATTATTTTGAGACTCTTGACGGTATCCTCCTTATGAGTATGAGTTGCTGTCTTTCTCCCCTCCTCAGACCCTGATCATAGATCCTATGAGCGGGATACATTAGGTATGGCGATGATGATGAGCTGGTTCTACCCAAAGTTGTTAAAATCGCGATTATACTTAGAATCGTTCAGAGAAGTAGAATCGAATCGGTAGAATCGAATCGTAGAATCGCACGATTCTACAAATAAACTTATATATATTAAAAATATCTAGTTTCTTATCATTATTATTCAATTTAAAACTTTAAATTTATGAATTAAAATTTCTTTGACTATATTTTTAATAATATAACGAAAACTTTTTAATAATTAGTTTAAATCTTCATACCGATTAAGAAATTCATTTTTTAAAAGTTTTCATGATGGAAAATTTGAAATATATGTGTATATGTGGAAAAAATTAGTAAAAGCTGTTAGATAAGAAAAATTAAAAATAATTCATACTAAATTAGTAGAATCGGATCGTTAAATCGTAGAATCATAATATCGTATTATGATTCCACCTCTGAAAAATTTATTCCAACTAGAAGCCTAAGATTCTACAACTTTAAGATTCTACCTGCGATTCAAATCGCTCGCTTGTTTTTGAATCGTAAAATCGTAAAATCGTAGAACAGAATCGCGATTTTAACAATGGTTCTACCTAATTTGACTTCAGTTGACCAAGTAAAAGATGCTCCTGCATCATTCAATGTGACAAAGACAAATAAGGGCAACTGTTAATTGATTAAGTGATTATATACTCTAGATTATAACTTGAGTTTTGAGTCGGTCACTGGCCAAACAATGAAACATTGCTCGACTCCGAACATTCTCTACATACAATAATGAATCAAGATGTTTCATCATTTAATATTATATGAGCAAAAGTAGAAGAATTACAACAAAATAACTATATTTCCTTCCGAAATCATTTAGAAACCAGCCCATCCAGCTGGTTGGGAAGTCGTAGTTGAAGTCGTAGTCTTGCTTGAAAACTTATTTGAATCCCCAAACCGTTGGGAAGTACTGCCTTCACTAGGTTTAGAGATATGAGAGCTAGCAGCAGGAGCTGCGGTGAAGTTGTCATTACCAAAGCCCCATGCATCATTGGCTGATCCAGCTGAAACATCTTGCTTCTTCGAGTGACCATTTCTAGTCCTTACAGACTTGGGAGGGTCAACTATAGATGTTTGTGTGTTGGTAACATTCGTAAAAGCTTGCCAAGGCTTCAGTTCAGAACTTGTGGAATTTTTGTCTAACACACCTTGTTGGAGCTCCCACACTGTCCCTCCGTGTTTTGCTCCCTGACATAAACAAAAATTTATTACAAAAGGATGACTTCCAGGATAATTATATACAGAAACACAAGCCGATAAATTAATTTATAACTATAGACTCTACACTCCACATAAAAAGTTGTTTTGCTAATTGTTTCAGAAGATGTATGCCTGCCTTTTGATTGTCATGTTAGAATGAGAAACATGATCATTACGATTTGGCTTGTTTACGAATAAATTTCCATGAACTGACCACAAGACTCATAACCGAACAATTCTTCACGTCAAGGGGTAATTCTAATTCCTAGATGTAAATTCTCAAGGGTAGGGGTGGTACCTGAGAAGTGGTAGCTTGATTAATAGAGGATGATTCGCTCCTTACAGACTCCTTTTTCGGTGATGGAGTTTTAGCCGACAAAGCCTGTTTTAGCTCCTGTAATTCTTGGTGCTGTGATCGACAAATTGCAGCAAGTTTTTCATATTTTGAAGTCATATCTGCTTTATCTGCAATAGTTTGCTTCAATTGCTCCCGTAGTCTATCTATCTCAGCCTCCAAGGAGCTCTCAGATTTCATGCAACTGCTGGTAGCAGTTGGGTTGAATTCAGCTGTATCGAACTCAGCAACAAAGGTGTTGAAGGTCTCGTTTCCAAAAGTTGCAGTTTTTGATTTCATTGGGTTAGCCTGACTGCTTACCCTCCCAGAAGGACCAGTTCCAGGCGAATTATGTTTCTCTAGTTGACTCCTATCCTTTTTCAAGACTGGAGATTCATCATCAAATATTGGTGCACCTCTGTCCTCTGGGGCAAGACTGTCCTTAGCATGCTCAGTTGACCAAAAAGCACCAAGGGGTGAAGCCCCTTTAAACCCATGCCCGGAAGGATTTGAATTTGTCAAATGAGATGTTTCACTTGATGATGGCACAGGTGGCGGGCTTCTACGAGGTACGGGATTTGAAGCTCTAGACATCTTGGAGATTCCTAGTAGAATAAATAGCTTAAAAAAGTTCAGTAAATGAATTGAAATAACAACTAATCTCCTAATAAATGCTGTGTACACAAATAGTTGGCTTATCCCATTCTTTGTAAACATCATATTTACCGACTACTTCTGTAAGTACCTTCAGTCAAGTCTGAAGCTGTATGACGCATATTGGGTGGCCGATCAGGTAATGACTTCTGAGATCCAACTGGCAGTTGCTCATTGACCCGAAACCAGACCTAAAATCATGAGCATCACAATCAGAAAAGCCAAACTTCGACATTCATGACAATAATCAGTGGCAGACCCGGAATTTAAACATGGGGTTGCGGAGCTTAATTAAATATGTATTATACGATATATTTTGAATAAGTTTTACATTTACATTAAATAGCAAAGCATCACCTGAAAGACATAAGCATAAATAAAGTAGAACAATGACAAAACTTCACTAAGCCATAACAAGAATTAACAATAGAGCAGCTTGATTGTTGATACCCAGTACTCTAAATTTTTGTGATCACCAAGCCCTCATCCCAAGTTAATAAAAGATGTAAAATAACGAAAACATGCACACAAATATGCTACATGATAACTTACATTCAAACATTATAGTACCTTTACACATGGTCATTTCGACGAGCTTTTGTATTTTTGAATTAGCTAGCAATAAATTTATTAAATACATTAGCTTATCACAAGTACACAACAATGGATCCCAATTATCAAATGTAGAAATTCAAGATACACCTTTATAAACAACTAGTATAGAAACTCGTGCAATGCACGAATTTATTAGCGCGAAATATATATAAAAACAATTTCAAATAATAATGCAAGTACTGTATACTATCGTTCTTAAATTATTTTTTTCATTCAATTGAACATATTAAATTCTAAGTTAATAAAATAGTGTATCATACAAATATTTTACCTAATTTAGTTTCAAACTTTAACAAAAATATTAGATTCTAAATTTGATGAATATTTTCATGCCTCTTCAAATGATGACACTTGGAATTTTCCAAGACTTTTATAGTATTGTATGATATGATTTTCCAAGACTTTTATAGTATTGTATGATATGATGCCTCTTCAAATGATGACACTTAGAATTTTCCAAGACTTTTATAGTATTGTATGATAGATAGCATATACTCCTCATTTATTAATTATCACAAAATTACCAATGTAGTGTCAAGTGAGGGAAATTATAGTTTCTTTCTTTCTAAAACTAGTCATAATCACAAGTAAATGTAAAGGTATTATAAATCAAAACTATTGTTGTAGTTCAGTGGTAGTGATGCGGGTTGTAGTAAGCTGTATCATGGACATTGAGGTTGCGGGTTCAAGGCATTGTAATATAATAATCTTGATTTTTATTTTTCTAAACGGGGTTGCATATGCAACTCCTCGTTCTAAGCTACGTCTGCCCGTGACAATAATGCAAATAAATTAAAAATTCAGTACCTATATATTCATGTATACAAATGATCTTAAATAAACTTGATTCTCAAGGATGAATGTCAAGGAAACAAATTTCTTGCCTGTGTAATGTCTGGTCTACACTCTGGAGAGGAGTGAAGCATATCTCGAATTAAATCAACAATATGCGAACTGTATTTTGGTGAATCTGGGATGCGATAATTTCCATTCAGAATCTGTAGCTTTGACTCACCATCAAATGCGGGTTTGAGATAGCAAATACGGTAGAGCAAACAACCAAGAGCCTATCACAACAAAGAATTTGAACTCAGATAAACTCATCGGATTGCATCTTCATGCTTATAAAATACAAACAAAGATGTGATAAAAAAACTTACCCAAATGTCCACCTTTTCACTTATAAGATCTCTTCGGAACAGATCCCACATCTATTCCACATAAAACACCAAAATCATTTAACGTTACACTACAATGCAAAGGATGAATACATGCAAGTTCACTAAACCTCAGGTGCTCGATAAGCAGGTGTAGTGTGCTTCCTGATGATGTCTTCTTCAATGCCCATTTCTTCAGGCTTCTCAAAACGTTTGTGATTGGTAGAAGTGCTCCCAAAGTCGCACAATTTCCATGACCCATTTGAGCCCAGCAAAAGATTCTCTGCTTTTAAGTCGCTGCAGAGCATAATGACAGAAGATTCAGCAGCTTTACAAATAGAATTAAAAGTGTACAAAGATAACATACTCTCTCCATCCCTACGAGATTGTCAAATTTAGTTTCCCATGTGTTAGCTTTTGTGCATGTCAGGGTCTAAGAAGCAAATGAGGGAAGGAGGAGAAATAATCAATGTATCATCTTTTTAAGAAGATATGGGTGGATTTTACTATTAGGAAGTTTAGTAATGTTGATAGATTTTGGTTTGACAACCTTTGTTAAGCGTTTTACTATGAAGTAATCGTAATAAAGTTGTTCGGGAAGGCATGGATGGTCTATGGATTACATTCTTCGCCAGCTCAAAAAATCATTAAAGATATGGGTAGATTTTACTATTTGGAAGTTTAGTCATGTTGATAAAGTTTGGTTTGACAAGCTATGTTTATTGTTGTAATTTCTTATTTGTTTTGCCCTCCAAATTGTAGTTATAGGCTTTTTTAAAGCCATGTTTGTTCTCACCTATAGTTTAGGAGGGTATCGTTCCCTTATATTTAGTTTTTTTTTTCCATTTGGGTTTTGTCCCCATTAGGGCTTTGGAACGGGGTTCATCTTAGATAGTTCTTCTCCCATCCCCTTGTGGGTTTATAGGTTTTTTTGTAAGGGCTTCGGGTGGGTACCATCCTAAATGGTTCGTCTCTCTCTCCATATGGTTTTGTATATGGAGTATTGTTCTTAGTAATAAAAATTCTCCTACCACAAAAAGATGCAAAAGATTTGCTTTTTTCTCGCATTTTTCTAGTATCAATCTAGCTAGCTGAAATATAACAATGCCAAAGCTTTAATCCCAAAAGATTTGGAACGGCTAAAATAGTTACATAATATCCAAGCTTTTCTCAGCACACGCTCTTCTGTTGAATCTGTTGCGCTTCTCATTGCCTATTTTTATAGAATAATAAAAACAAGATTGCAATACAGGACTCCTCTAAAAAATGATCAAACAATAACTTCACAGGAATGCTACTTACCGGTGGGCAATTGGTGGAGAATGGCAATGCATTGCAAAGACCGCATTACAAACATCTCTAAAAATTGTCAGGACTTGTTTATCTTCAAAGAAACCAGCTCCTCTACTTTCCAAAACATTTACCAGAGAATTCTCACAATATTCCATCAGTAGAAGTGCTTCTTTTGTCCTACCCATGTCTAAAATAGTATGAGACTCAAGGGTAACTATATTAGGATGTCCTTTGAGAGATTTAAACACTTGGATTTCCTTCATTACCAGATCCAATGATTCCTGGTCATTGCAAATCATATGCTTTAAAGCATACTGCTTTGATCCATTCAATGCATCTTTAGCCAAGTAAACACAAGAGAATCCTCCCTCGGCAATGGCATTCTTGACATGAACTTTAATGTCACTAATATCAATGTAGCGGCCCTCAAGTCCTGTTTGTTCCTTTTGCACAAAGGGCTTAAACTTCCACATGATTGATGCTTGATACAGGTAGGTAAAATGAATCAAGCACACTGCAGGCATCATAGGAGTTAAATGTGAGACTTATCATTCAACAAGATTAGTATTATTATACTTGTATAATTTACTTACTGATACCATTTCAAACAAAAAATTAAAAAATGATAATACAATGATAAAAATAAACAAGAATTGGTGTCACCTTTACAGACAAACTACTAAATGTAGCCCAGTGGAAGTTGGACAGTGTGAAATTGGTATTAGAAAAAGGGCTTTCCTCAAAACATTATTTATTGCTTTAAATATTAACACCTCCGCCTGCTAATCTAATTTGAATGAAAACAAAGAGAGATACAGGCTCTTGTCAGCAGAGATATGGGAAAAAGGAAACCAAATAAACATCACTAGCTCATGCCTCATTGTTTAGGCAAAATATAAATGAACCCAATATAATGCAAATAGCCAAATGCTTTTATTCCTGCAATAGTTAAAAATTTCAACTTTCTATTTAAAATCAGGAAAAATTGAAAACGAAACACCCACCCTACGGTGATCCACATTTGCGCTACTTTTTAAAACTCTCAACTTTTGTTAATGTCTAGTTTTAAAGGACTTAGCCATTTTGGTAATGTTACAGGTTGTTCCTTTGGAAAAAAGGAAAATAAAAATGAACTGCAATTACAGGTCAAACTGAAAGAAATTTAATAAAAAAAATAACCCCTATTATCAACTCTTCCTTCAATCATCTCCATTAGTGCTCAATATGACAAAACACAAATCTCCATTATTGGCCATCAGAAAAAACACAAAATTTCCATTACCATACACAAGAAGAAACAAAGATCTCAATTACTGTCACTCGACAAGAGATGCTCTTCCTAACCGAGAAACGTCAAGCAAATCCCTTAGCGCTTCCACAACACCCGCGGCTCGCAATCCCAATATATCCCCTTACACACCCTAGCTAATTGAGAAGATAGAAAATTGGAATGAGTGGAGAAAAATCCATGAGGATGACCATTGAAACCGATATATTAGTTCATTTAGCCGATCTCAATCTTTTGAGATTAAGGCTTTGACATTATTGTTGTTGTACACACCCTAGCTAATCCCCACGCTAATCTACCGTGATGCACTTAAAACATACAACATCACCTACTCGGCCTTAAACAACTTAAAAAAACACCCTAGTTGCCAAGAACAACCCCAAGTCATTCCAACAATCACCCTAAACTACTCAAGCATCCTTTACATCAATAAAGAAATAATTAAAACCAAATAACTCACAAATAAGTCATAATTTCCAACAACCAACTCACAAATCAATCAATAAAGAAAAACACCAAGTGTTTGTTAAAATTGCTGAATGAAACAGTATTACAAAATACTAAATTTGCCATGTATAATATATCTATGTTCATTTACCTTCCACCCTCTACACACTACAAATTTAGTCTTGATTTATAGTTTTCAACAAACCAACTCCTAGGGATTACACGTTTGATAAGGGTCATTTGAATTTATCAACTCTAGAATATAATTCATATTTTTTCTTTTATGATATAGTATAAAACCAATCCTGTTTGTGCAGCTTTCACCTAACCAAAAGTATTAATTTCTTAGACATGTTCTTTGTATACCACATTTCTTAAACATTTTAGGTAGTCAATGCCACTAGCAATTGTTTGTTACTTGAAAGTAGAAATGTGCCAATAGTTTTCAATGTTGCTAGGGGTAGCTAGTGGTACAAGGAATCAACCAAATTGCTAAGTTACATTGTTGGTATAAATATTTGAATTTTGTGACATTTTCAACAACCAAACATTTTCGACCGGTTTGGTTGTCGGTAATAAATGGTAGAAATAGTAATGGAAAGTTGGTGTAAGTTTAGTCCGAGTATCTCTTGTTAAGTTCAATGGTCATGCTTGCTCTATTATAATCATCTCATTTCTTCAAAGAATACATTCTAGTACATTTTTTTTTTCGAAAAGTGGTATTAGATGGTAATGGAAAATTGTAAAAAAAAAAAAAGAAAGAAATTTAGGATAAAAATTTCATCACCATAAAACTTACATGGTATTTCGTGAAAATTTACACTATAAATTATGCTCATTACCCTCATTCATACAAAAAGCTGTGGTCATAGAGACAGAAGGATGCATGTACCTCACAGAACCAATTAGAAGATGTTTGCACACAAATTTAGAAATTGGTGCTTCAGCATTGTTTAATCAAATTATCGGGAACCTAAGGACAAGAATAAGAATCAAAATTTTCACAAGATTTAGTCTCTTGATCAACTGTCATCTGCCCATTTAAACCCTCCAACATATAGAGAACCTCATTCATTCTGGAGTTGGTCGCATCATCTGCTTGAAAGCTTATGACTTCATTTCCTATCTCAATCCAACTACATCCAGGATTTGTTCTAAATGATGTGTCCTTCATCATTTTCCAAGATTTTGCTACTTGATCCCACATACCCACTTTCGCATACAACTTTGCAAGCTGCAAGTGGGTGGCAGCACATGAAGGTTCCAGCGCAAGCCTGTTTTCAGCAGCCTCTATTCCAATCCAAATATTATTATGAAGTCTACAAGAGGAAAGAAGTGAGCCCCATATTATGGCATTCGGCTGTATTGGCATGCGTAAAATAAAATTTCTGCCCTCCTCAACCAAGCCAGCTCGACCAAGAAGATCAACAATGCAAGAGTAATGACCCAACTCGGGCTCAACACCATACTCCGCCATAGAATTAAAATACATATGACCTTGTTCAACAAGCCCGGCATGACGACATGATGAGAGTACACCTAGGAATGTGATACTGTCGGGCTTTATTTTCTGCAGGTTCATCTCCTCAAAGAGATCAATTGCTTTCCAAGCTAGTCCATGCAATGCATATCCGAAAATCATGGAATTCCATGAAACGATATCTTTATGATGCATCACTTCAAACACACAAAATGCATCTACAAGATCACCACATTTGCAATACATTGAAATAAGAGCATTAGCAACATGGATATACGAATCAAAACCACATAGAATAGCCACACAATGGACGGCTTTTCCTTGTCCAAGAGAACCATTACTAACAAGCGCACTCAAGAGACTTGTTAATGTAAAATCATTAGGTCTAACAGTTGAATGTCTCATCTTGTTATAAAGCTCCAGGCAGACATCAAATTGGTATTTCTCTGCAAATCCAGAAATAAGAGCAGTCCAAGATACAACATTTCTCACAGCCATCTCTTCAAACACCATACGAGCGGAGCATAAATCCCCATACCTTGAGTACATGGTAATCAAAGAACTTCCAACATAAACATTCACACAGGACCTATTCTTGACAGCTAAGCACTGTAACTGAGTTCCATACCGGAGATTCTGTCGATAACCACAAACACTTAGTGCATATGAGAGCACTACAACATCAATTCTCAACCCTTTTCTATGCAATTCAAAAACCTCAGAAAGTCCATCATATTTGAAAGAAAAAGATAGAAACTTTTGTTCAGATGAATTTTGGTTTCCTGAATTTGGGATATAGAAATGATCAGATGATTTTTCTTTGCGAAGATTCTTAGAATGAGTTTGTTGTAAGTCCTGAATAAGTTGAATATGACGATTTGAGTTGGTATCATTAGTTAATTTTGGTGACACAAGATTTATGATTCTCAGTGCCTTATTCAGACTTTTGACGTCATTTCTTTCTTTAAGTCTATGTGGAGTAAAACCCCTGGATTGAAAAGACAATAATGTGGATACATATGCTTCGGATGCAAGGACACTCCCTTTGTTCTTAAAATAACCCCTAAAAACACTCCAATTATTCATCCCTAAATGAAGGACAAAAGTTCCCAAATTTTCTTGCTTTCCTCGAAGAGTTAACATTTCTGGAATATGGCATCAACAGATATATCATTGCCCGCTGAAATAAGCATGTATCAAGGAAGAGGAATACACAACGCCAACATTACATTACCCCGATATCATTAGAGAGGAAAATATAAATAAAAATCTAACCCTCCAACCAAAAATTCAACAGGGATAGAAGGATGCTAATGACTGAAGATTTGACAAAAATAAAAATGCCAATAAAATTAGGTCTAGCAAACAAAGCATAAAGGAGTTGTATCACTAGTTTTCTCCAAGTAATAGGGGTACCCAAATGATACGTTTAATTAATGGTACTAAATGGTGGTAATGAGCATAATTGTAGTGTAAATTTTTACAAAATATTCCACGATATTCTCATGGTAATGAAATTTTGATCCTAAAAATGTTTACTTTTCTTCAAAACTTTCTATTAACATCTAATACCACCTTCTAAAATAGTAATGTATTAGATTGTATTTTGTGAAAAAAATGAGATGATTGAAATATAGCAAGCATGACCATTAACTTGTCAGCATATTTTCCTACTAAGCTTACACTAACTTTCCATCACTGTACGTACCGTTTGTTATAAGAATGAAGTCGATGTAAGTCCTGAATACAGTCAAAAATGTTTGGTTGTAAAAATGTCTCAAAATTCAAATATTTATACAATAATATAAATTAGCAACTGGGTTGGATCCTTGTACCACTAATTACATCCTAGCAACATTGAAAACACTGGCACATTCCTACTTTCAACAAACAAACAATTGCTAGTGGCATTGACTACCCAAAATGTTTAAGAAATGTAGTATACTAAAGAACATGTCTAAGAAATTGATACTTTTGGTTGGGTAAAAGTTGCAGATACATGATTGATTTTATACTCTATCATAAAAGAAAAAATATGAACTTTTCTAGAGTTGATCGATTCAAAAGACCCATATTTAACTTGTAATCCCCACTGTTTGGTTGTGTTGAAAATATAGAAAAGATGAAGTTTGCAGTCTGCTGAGGGCGGAAGGTAAATGAATATAGATATATTATCAATGACAAATTTCGTATTTAGTAGCTTTGTTCATTGAGCAATTTTAACTAACACTTGGTGCACAGTGGTGGGGATTTCATTTCACCATAAGTGAAGTCCACAAAACAAGGCAAAGAGAGAGGAAAAGGGTGTAATCACATCCACAAACCTTTAAGGATTTCATGAAATGATAAAAGACTTGGCCACTAGATGCAAAAATAAATGGGTACTAAGCTAGTCGGTATTCTTGCTATATGCCCACAGTTCACTCGTAGATAAAGTGCAATTACTTTACTCCTTTGTCCCATCTATTGAGCATCATTTTCTTTTGACATCGATACTAAGACATTCGACATAAGGTAGTTGAATTCTAGGAGAGTTTCTAGCCGCCTACATAAACAACTCTAAAACAAATGGTACATATTGGAGCAAATGAAAAGGCAGAGTAAATTAATTACCCTCTAAGGAAAATTGCTTATAGTTCTACCTTATTTAAGACAAGCATAAAATATATGCACCAAGTCTTGTATGATACCATCTCAGTGATCTCACCATGAGATATGCCTCTATATTTACTTATTAGATCATCTATATTATAAATAATCACTCCAAAACTATAAAAAGTGATCATTTTAGAACTGTAAGTAGCTTCAAGGTTATAAGTGATCATTTTTAACACTTTAAGTATACATTATAGAGATAATTTCATTGTGAGACCGTCTCATTTGAGAATTTGTAAAATATATTTGGTGAACTGTTGGGGAAGGGGTTGGTCGTCAGTGCAGATGGCCGAAGGGGCTGGGGGCTGGGTTAAGGTGGTGGAAATCGTAATTCATATTTCAAAGTATAAAAATCAGTTTATATATGACAATTCCGATCCAGAATTGTTCACACATACTTAACTTTATAAAAATCTCCAATATAACTGGAATAAGCATATCATTTACAAATTCCTCAAAACTTTAACACTACAATTTTCCTAAGATTTAGACTAGAACAGCATCAAATACCGCGAGATCATACAAAGAGCTCTGAAGAATCATATGAAAGTAATAAGATTACGAGAATAAACACTAAAAAAATTGGAAAATGAAAATGTATGTACCTTTGAGAAGATCGGAATAATCAAATCAGAGACGTAACGTGATATAGAAGCAATGACGGAAATGAATTTGGGTGATGAAACAGTGCAGCAAAGAACAGAAGATGAAGATCAGTGCAGCGATGATGACGGAAAGTGAAGAAGAAATTGCGGAGGAGCAATAATGGCGGTGGTCGGTGAAAGATGGGCGACAGATAAATTAAAAAGGAGAGAAGCAGGTAGTCTGTTGTTTTGCTTGAGAACAACTTCTGATCCTTGGGGATTGAAACAGAACGTATTTTTTGGTTTTTTTTTGTTTTTTTTTTAAAAAAAAGAAAAAATTACCTATTTTTCTATAATAATTGCATTTATTGATTAACCATGAATGATCCCAACTTTGAGGGGTATCTTTCTAATTGTAAACCCGGTGACCGGATGACTTGATATAACAAGTTTTATTTATTTTCTTTTAATAAAGATAAATTAAAAAAATGTCGAAAAAAATGTTAAAAAAACTTATGATTTTTTTTATTATTTAGAACTTCTTTATGTAAAATTTCAAAAAATTTCTCTAATTTTGCATTAATTTTTAGTTTACCCTACTATAGCAGGTCATTGGATTACCCAAGTTTACCCTAGGCAAACACCCTTAAAGTTGGGATTATTAATGGTTAATCAATAGATGAGATTATTGTAGAAAAATCACCAATAAATTGGATTATTCTAGGTAAATTTTCCACCTACTTTTTACAATTTGCTGAAATAATTAACTCTCTTTTTTTTGAGAAAAAATCACATCTTCAGTATGATTGTTAAAAATAAATTCAAATTGTTTATTTCTAATTGTTGATTTATATAGAAGCTTTGAAGATGGTTATAAATAATAGCTCGATTTATTTTTAGCAAATATACCTAACTAGATAGATTCCCGTGTAAAACACGGAGCTATAAATATTCACTGATATGATTAATGATATTATTTTATAAAGTTAATTCAATTACAAATAATTATCAAAGTGAGTTAATAATATATTATACAACAATATTAAAACTTAAACTCGTAGTAATTATTGATAATTGAGATAAATAAAATTTAAAAAGTCTTCATCAACTATGATAGATTGGAGGGAATTTTAGTTGAAAAAATAGCCAAATTAGTTAATTTATTCATTATAGGAGTATGATGATGATTTATTATCTAAGTGCAAAATAAAAATTTACATGTATAACATTTTTTTGGTTTACATAAGGAAATATTGTATTTTAATAGATCATCACATATAGGTATAATAATCAATTAACATATATTACATGTTGTAATGAGTTAATAGTTTCCATAAATATTAAATCAAATATCGGGAAAATTTTTAATGATAGTGTTACACGTGTCTAAAGTCGTTTGTTTATTAGTATATCTTATTGGTGATTGATTATTTCATTTTTAACTTATAAGTTAAAATATAATCAAGTTTAATCTTATTCAAATCCTCTCAATGTAAATTTTCATTAGCAAACATTTTTTTTAAGTTTTTATCATGTAAAATTAGAGATATTAAAAATTTAATCAAGCATAACATCTCAAATAAAACAAATTGTAAGGATATGAGAAAGTATAGAATTTTCAATAATTTAAAGACCTAGCAAGTATAAAAAGAAATTAGTTAGAAACCATTTATTAACTTGCCATAATTATAGTGTTGCTTTAGCTATAGTAATTCCATCAATAAGATGTTTTAGGAAAAATGTTTTAGGCGCCAATAGAGTTGTTGTAGAGCTGCCATGTGGCTAAAAATATTATTGTTTTAGTATAGTTTATGATAGGTGGATTTTAGTTAAAAATAAATAATAGGTAAATTTATTTTCAACGGATCGAACAAAAATTAATTTATTATTGACAATTTATCCTAGGATAAATTCTTGTGATTGACACTAATATTGTAGGATATAATTGTTGGATTTTAAAATGTTTTGCTAATTCAACCATTCAAGATTTTTAGTTTGTAATAGCATAAGAGTCTATCAACAATAAGATTCAGAAGTCAGAACTAATACATTTTGTTGGAACATTTGATGCATGTTAGATATATCTGAAATACTACTTCTATAATATAGTGGGTGAAATACTCCCTCCTATTCACCTTATCTGTCCCATTTGACTTTTCACTATTTTTTAGGTGGTCAAATGGGATCACATGTAAAAGAAAAAAGTATAGTGTTTTAAAATTTTAATAGGAGTAAAGCGAAATTAGTAGGTGTAAATGTGTGAAAAAGTTAAGTTTAATAAGGATAAATTGAAAAAGTAAACATACCCAAAATAAAAATGAGACATTTAGAGTGATTTGACTAAATAAGAAAATGAGACATGCAATTATATAGGGACAGACAGAGTATACATTACTTCTATTTAAAAATATATGAAAAAACCACACCCATACTACTATATTTATACAGAATTACAACTGAAGGAGAACCCAAAAGGGTAAGGGATCACAATATCATTCATCTTGTCAGATTAACAAGGCAATTCCCTAATATCACAGGGACAGCAGCCTCGCGAAAAACCCGGTTTCGATTTCGAGACGTTCACCGATAAACTCGATGCTACAAACTAACTCCTCTATTTCAGAAGTTCTATAATTTTGTTTGTAAAACTGCAAACTTATATATTGGTTACAGTTTCAAAAAAACTGAAAAAACCTTCATGGTATAGGATGGAGTGTATTATGTTGCATTTATTTGATACTTTTATGTCCCGTCTGTACATGATAAGATGTCGAGGAACTGTGGAAGAACATGCAGATGGCAGAGATGTCATCGACTGCTACACCAGGTCGTTTAGTTTTCCATGCACGAGCTGCGCGTTTTACTAGCATCTTGGCCGATTTTTCCCTTTTTGGCGCTGAGGAAACTATCTGCACAGCTTCTTCGTTGGAGATTACATCCCACACCTGATTCATAACAACCTACCTATTAGAGACTAGAAGATAAGTAGTATAAATAATCATACATCTGTATAGAAATACGCAGTACAAGATCAGACCAATACTACTTAGTTCTTAATCCACACGACCACACGTTCACCATAGCCTATGGGAAACCTACTTCCCATAAGACGAAATCAGTCGACTTAGGATATAGGGAATCACATGGTTTTGTGGATATGGTTTCTGAGTTGTTCATAAAACAAATTTCCACGGATTTATATATGCTTGACCATAAGTTGTTTCCATAAATAGCGTAGGTGTTGCATAGTTCATTGTTTTCGGACCTGAATGATAATGAATAAAAACAACAATGCTAGAGCCTTAATCTCAAAAGACTAGGGTCGGCTACATGAATCAATATATCAATTCCAATAGTCGTCCACATGGATTCTCTTTATCCATTCATTACTGTTTTCTATCATCCTGACCTCTAAATCTTTATTTTTCATATCATTTCCCACTTTGTTTTCGATCTTCCTCGTCTCGTTCTAAATCTCCTAAGTTCCAACTTTTGATGTGAAAAGTAGTCATATTCTAACAAAAATGGAAGTCCCGCTCTGACCACCTGATCTAGATATTGTCAAATAGGAACTTAGATGTTGGAAGAAGAATCAAACACTAACTTCTTTTCTTTCCACAAAGCGAACAGTTAGTTACCGACACTTGTGACTTGACCCTTAACAAATAAGGCCTTTATTAATGGTGTATTACTATTATAAGAGGGCAGACTCCACGTTGAAATTATAAAGAGTAGCACTTTACAGAAATGTTCCATCAACCATAAAAAAACCACTCCAACAGCTTAACATCTATGGATCAAAGACTGGGTATCGAAGTTTAAGTCTGATCTTCTAATACTTTTTTCAGTAAGCTTTTGAGCAGTTCAATAATTCATGGTAAGATGATGCTGTGAGAACACATCCTCATCCTAACCTTAGCTGTCCCAGGTTTTAGAAGGTTCTGATCAAAGACTGGACAGGTCTGCTCAATGAGTTTGATTGTTTCAATTAATGTCCCTTTTCTACCAATATAATAGTATTCACACCATAGATCGTTTATGGGATTCCCTCAAGTCAGACACAGGATTGGGGTTGGGATGATTTACTGTCAATAGCTAAACTGTGGACACATGAAAACCTATAAATGGCAATTGGGGTCATCAAGGTTATTAAATATCCGGATCCATTTAATGATCATCAGAGTAAGAGTTCTTGTTGACATTTCACAGCTATGTTCTGCAAGCCTTTGATCATTTCAGTTATTCATAGCTTCGCACACTGTGATGCTGTAAGGTGCAGCAACTTAGCATGCACCCTAACTGCAACATGGGTTCGTAAGCTTATATCTTCCAATTATTTATCACAAGAAAATAAAGAAAAATAAAAGTGAACGACATAAGAAATGATAAGGCAATAGAACTAGAGATGTATACAACAACGCCTAAGACTTGATCCAAATTATTCAGGTGAAAAAAAGGGATAGGCACAGAATAAACTTTTGAAAAAACACATCATTGAAAGAAACGAAGTTTACCCCATCTGTTGCCAATATGGCAAATTGGTCTCTGTTTGTAATGTGCCTTTGAGTAACTTCAGGTTCAGAAATAAGCCCAAAATCTTTCATGCAATGATCTCCCAAAGCTCGTGATAATGCCAGCCCTGGAGTTGCTTTATTTGGCTGCCAGAGCCTATAAACCCCTGGTTCATCTTGTGAACAAAATACTCGTCCTTTTGATAGCACTATTCTTTCTTCTTCTTCTGTTAATGGCATACATGGAAGGATGTCAAACTCTATAACGATAGAAATGAACACATACAACATTACAGGACAAAGAGGGGGGGTGGTCGGAGCTCTAACCTGGTAAGTTGGGCTTGAAGTCAATTGTCAGTTGAATTGGGACCAAGTTCCCACTTTCACACAAAGTAGCTAATACAGCACGAGAGTCTCCAACATTCGCTACAGTAAGAAGTTCGCCCTGAAAATTGAATGCACAACTGTAAGTGTAAATAATAAAATCTTACTCTTTGCAGCAAAGAAACTATAAACCGCTTAGACAGAAGAAACATAAAAAAAATAAGGGTATATAACTTCAAAATTCATATAACAGCTGTTAGATAACGTAACGAGTGAGTTTTTATTCCATGGTCCTTAAGCTTTAAGAAGAAGTTCAATTTTATGAAAAGAAAATTCACATAACATGCATGTATAAAAAAAGACCCAGTAATAAGAAAGTAAAAAATGTAAGCTCAGTACGAAGAAATTGATAAAGCATGTGGTAGCCCTGAATCCTTAGAAAAGAAATTTGATTAAGGGACCAACTACACAATTGGACTAGAAGGTTATATAAAAATCAAATTTTCCGCCAATACCTGCTTCACAATTGCCAAAGCCGTAGTTCCACTATCAAATGAGTCGACTCTTGGATGATGTTTTAGTTCTTGATCAATGACAGAACACGTTCTCAAATATGTTTGCTTCCATATGTGAAACTCTTGGGCATCCTTAGCCAATTGATTTAGTTCCATGTCAATATCATGTTCAAGTGAATGGACAGCAAGTATTTCCTGCCAATTGCGCAGCAACATAGACGGCAACAGTTTGCTGACAAATTTAGCAACAAAATGACCCAAGGGACCATGACCATCAAAAATTCCACAGAATGTCATATCTTCTTGGCAGCCAAACTCCTACATTAAAATAAAAACATATATCAAGTCAATTAGGGAACTACAATTGGTAAAAAAGATACTTGTTTTTTTTTATAGAACTATTTACCATTTCATTCTACACTCTAAACTATGCGATTCAGAACACAAAGTATGAAACTCCGTCCTAGAGAGTTTGCTCTAGAAAGTATCATGCCCTGCTCTACAAAATATTAAGGTAACCCAGCATGTCCATTGGTTTTATTTGGAATAACTATAATTTTCAGCTTAACCCAGTTGGGTTCTGCAAGGTGATAATATTGATGGCTATGACTAACTACAAGACTACAAGTCTGAAAGTCTGAGAGCGAACCCACCCCATCCCACCCTATCCTCCCTAAGAATGGTTGATCTTCTTCATTGAGGCCCAAATGGGCCTTGCCCCTGAAATTTTTCAGGGTCATTATACAAAAATTAAAAAAATGTTTTACTTTTACAAATAAAAAGATGTGGCTTAGTGGTTAAGAGTATAGTTTTTGAATTAGAGGTTGGAAGTTCAAATCTTTGGCCCCTTTTTATTTGGATAAAAACATTGGCCCCTTCTAATTAACAGCCAAAATCCGCTACTGCTCCCAAAAATAAAACAATACACAAATTCATAACTGAAATTATTTCATAAACGTACCTCCCATACTGTTAAGCAGTCTTGATTAATTCCTTTCTCTCCTTTCCTGGAGAAAACTGATGCATTACCATTGGACCTTGCACTTGTAACACCAGGACATCTTAATATAAGATGATTCTTCTTTGCTTCACCTGCCAATAACTCAACCGCTTCCCTTCCCTCATCATTCTTAACGTTTCTAGGCTTGGATGAAACACTCCTTGCCAGTCCCTCAAATATAGAGGAAAATTGCACCATGGTTCTGCAATATAATACTTTGAAAATCAAATGGCATTTTCCAGATTTAAACTTGATTCCTAAATTGCTTCTATTCATGCTTACTTATGAATTCCTTGTTAAGGATGCAAGCGGAGATTCTAAGCATCAAAATCCAGCTAAGTTCCCAATTTTAGATGAACTATAACTCACCACTTTGCAATCGCATGACTTAACATAATATGATTACACAGCAGGCAAGACCTTAAAGATACATAAACGTAGCTCTAAGTAGTAAAGAAACAAAAACATTGTTACATGAAACTTGCAAAGACAGAAATCTAAAAGCATAGCTAACATGTAAGTGAATAAAGCCAGTAATCTATGACTATATTCCTATATACAGAAATCACAAGGAGTTCTCGTAAGATATAGAACTTTCTATGCTAGAAAACAATATAAATGTCACTTAAGACTTACCTGTGCGTCGTAAGAAAATCACAATATACTTTAGGAAGCCCTCAGAAAATTTAATCTTATAACAAGGAGACTAAAACGCGTTCAAGCTCTTCAAAGAAAGCAATTTCACATTCTAATCTTGTGTATCCACCGTACTGCATCCATGGTTTTTTGGCACCCTAAAAGTGGTCATCAATGACGATCAACACGTTAACTGTTAAAACACAGCCTATGAAATGTCTATATTCTAGTGTTAACAATGATGCTAGAGCATCGAACTACAGGAATGGTTACTTCCTTTAGCAAGCAGTTTTGGAAGTTATATACAAGCTCAACTAATCTCATACAATATTTAATTCAAAGTCGGCTAATGGAGTTTTGCTGACATGAAATGAAGCTTAATTTAATCAGGTAAGTGGGCAAACATAGATTGATAAGACTATAATAATGTTTAGTTGAAACTATCAACTCAGTGGTACATAATTTAGTATGAAGATAAGCTTTTCTTGGTTTAAAACTATTTTTAAAGAGTATGGTCCATGTGTGATATGATGCAAGCTAAATCAGCAATATAAAATATCAGGATGTAGACAACATTGTAGCAAACAAGAAAGCCAAAGACCAAATGGGAATCTACTTTCTCCTTAAACTAATCCAAAAGCAATTGCTGCATAATTTTTAGATCTAAATACAAAAAACAAGGCTGCAAATTTGCCAGCTGTCTCTTAGAAGGGTCAACAAGCCAACATAGGAGGACAACTTGGACAGTTGGACCCAGAAAGATATGCAAGCTGCTTACTTGGAAAAATTGGTGGACAGAATTTAGTATTTGCTGGTTGTTAAACTGGAAAAATTGTGATCATTTAAAATATTAAATAATAAAGTTAGCAAAGATTAGAGATTAATTCACTTTTGGTTCCAATTATTCCTATGTAATAGCACAACATGCCATTAACCCTAATGCCATTAATTGATTCCCACCTAGGCACTACTTGGAGGGTCGAAAATAGGCTACCATATACCCTTGTTATTGATCTTAAAGAAGATGTTTCCAATTGAAACTAAATAGAAAAACATATCTACAACTTCACACCAATAAGAAAATCACTGATTTAATAAACTATTTTAATAGTCGATTTTAATCTAAAACCAAAACTATAAATCTTGCCCAATCAAAAATGGACATAATACTCTTATGAAATGAAATAAAATAAAAAAGTTAAAAAGCAATTATCTGCAACTTCACACCAACACGAAAATCACAAGATTTCATAAACTGTTCTAATAGTCTATTATAATCCAAAACTATGAATCTTGCCGAATCAAAAATGGACATAATTACTCTTATGATATAAAATAAAATAAAATGTTCAAAAAACAATTACCAACTGTTTGGAAAAAAATAAGCAATTTGCCAATATCCATAGCTGGTAAAATTCTAACGCTCTATAGCATAGTACAAAATTTTGTCTGCATCACTATATTGCGACCTTATTGTAAAGGATTTTGAGCTCATCACGACCCTAATATAGGTTGCAACGACCTTCAGACCATCGTGAAAAGATCGAGATCGAAACCCCATTTTTAAACCATGCCCTATGATCTAAATAAGTTACCAATAATCTCCACAAGTACAACTTCCACCAACAAATCTATGGTATCTATTAACATCTCGTACAATAATCTCCCTTTCTAAAAGCCTGCTAAAATACTTGAAGGCTTCATGACAATCCCTGCAAATTCTTAGATTCTTCAAAATTCTCAAAGGCTTCCCGGGAGGTGCTGCCCCACTTAACACCCCAAATGCCAATGCCAACTTTTCACTATGATATGAAAGCCCTTCTCTTTTCTCCCCTTGTTCTACATCATGTAACATCTCACTCCAATTTGGTACATAACCCAATTTTTCAATCCCCTTCATAAGTTCAGCAAGTTTTGCATAAATGTCTTCTATCCTTTCATGCTCATTGTCCCCTGCTAAAAACACATGTACTTTACCTCGAACTTCCATCCAACTTCTCCCACCTTCCTTCTTTACCCTCACATTATTCATCATCTTCCTAACATTTGCAGCTTCATTCCACCTCCCTGAAGCTGAAAATGTATTAGCTGCAATAACATATGCAGAATCATCGTAAGGGTCGAGTTTCAATAATCGTTTACTCATCCTCCAAGCAACATCAGCATTACCATGAGCTGCACTTGCAGAGAGTAAAACCCGCCAAACCCCAGCATCCGGCTTAACTGGCATTGTCATAGCAATCCTCTCTGCATCATCCAATCTACCAACTCTACCTAATGCACCCACTAAACATGTATAATGCTCTAAAGACGGAATAACACCATATTTTACTTTCATCAGTTTGATCCAACGCTCCGTCTCATCAGCCAAACCTGCATTGTATAAAGCTGTCAAAATAGCTAAGAAACTAAAGTCATCAGCAACAAGTCCTCGAGATTCAAGTGAATCGAAAAGCTCAAGAACTGAAGCATTATCTCCTTGTTGAGCATAAGAAGCCATCATTGCATTCCATCCCACAATATTCATAACTTGCAAAGACTCATCAAACACCCTTCTAGCTTCCAACACCATACCACACTTACCATAGGCCGTAACCAACCCAGTACTCACATAAACAGCTTTGATAAGCCCAGTAACAATTCCATGACCATGAATTACCCTGCATTGCTCAAAAGAAGCAAGTTCGGTACTAGCAGCGATTGCACCCGAAACACTATACACAGTAGAACGCACATTTCTGGACACCATTTCAGAAAAAAGGTTCAAAGCTTCAACAGGACGTGAGTTCTGAGAAAACCCAACAACCATAGACGAATAACAAACCTCGTCTACCTCAGGCATTTCATCGAACACTTTGCGGGCATGATCAGGAAACCTGCATTTCGAATAAAAATGAACGAGGGCCGAAGCGCAAAAGGGTTGGGAAGAGATACAGAGCTTTAAGGAGAGACAATGGAGTTGATACCCAAATGAAAGGAGAGAAAGAGTAGCACAAGTCTTGATAATAGAGGCTAAAGTACGCTGATTCGGGCGAGTAGGATGGCGAAGCATAGAGATGAAATGGCGCAGAGAGGCTGGAGAATTTGGGTTGCCAGAGATTAAGGAAGTCCATGAGACGACGTTGGGAGATGGGATTTGCCGGAAAACTGCAAAAGCTTCGGAGAAATGATTGGCTTTTGAGTATAAAGTGATCAACCTATTGAGGAGAGGAAGAGAATTTGAGATGTTTGTGTTTGTTGTTTTGATTATGTGGGCATGGATTGTTCTTGGGTCATTGGACTTGGATGTTAGTGTGTCAAAATAACTACTCATAGTTAATAGATTTTGGTTGATATTGTTTGTATATGCTCTTTATATTCCTTCTCATAATCCCTCATAGGTATAGACAATTTTAATTTATTTATAATAAATAAATAATTGAGAGGTCAGTTTCCTAGTTTTTAATATCGATATGTAATATTTGATGTAATAATATAAAAAAATTTGATAAAAGACAATTATTATACATATCTATCTATTATCTATAAAATGTGGCTTACATTTTCAAATAAATAGTATTTTAACCACATTATCACACATGAAGACATGCATTTGTTTAATATTCCACGTCATCACACATCTTTGCTAAAAACCTAATTTTCTTTTCCTTTCTTCATTTAAAAACCTAATTGTCAGTTAGGAGTATATTTTAGGGTATTGAATAGTCATTGGCACTGTTAGCAAGTCGTCCATCTTTTTTTATTTTAATCAGTTGTTGCACTAAAAATATTTACTTATTTTATGCACCTTCAAGATTTGCATCCGCCATATGTTATTGAAATTTCAAATTGTCATTCATATTATTATCAATAGAAATGTATAAAATATCATATTTAAATTCGATAGTGTAACTTAGAGATCGCGTGTGTAGCATGCGTAAAAATGAACGCTAATAAAATAAAGATAAACAGTAAAGTTGTTTATATTAAAGTATATGTTTATGGGTAAGTTTGGTATCCTATACGAACTCTCAAAACTCACAAGCGTCATGAATGTAGTTTAGGGTTCATTATAATTTATTAACATTTTACGTAAAAGTTGATTTTAATTATTTTAAAAAATAAGTGTTACAAAGAAGGGTAAATTGTGGAAAATTAGTTTTATATAAGCAATATTGTTGTTGTTGTTTGTTTTACATCATAATAAAAATTGTGTAAAAGATTCTGTAAATTATTTCTAAAATTATTGATTGCTGATGCATTTATTATGTTTCAAGAATAAACAAAAGAAACTACTAAAATTGAATATCATTCTTATGTTTGTTGCTAAGCAAGGATAAATGAATAAATGAATTTTAAATAATAGGTTTCGAACGAACTAAAATTGATTTTGAATTGTATAGTAGGTCGGGACTAGAGTGGGTCTGACAGGTCTAGCAAGTTTGGCTCTTAAATGGATCCGGAGGGAGGATCTAGGTCGGTTTGGGTTTGAAGACTCTAGGCCCAGACCAAGACCCATATATACTTTTGAACCCATATGTGCAGCATCTTAAAAAATTAAACCCAAATCCTAACAATAAGGGCGAGTCTGGAGTCAATCCAATAAAGTCTTAGACTAACGTCTAACGACCATCCCTAGTCTAATTAGGTCTAATTTGAAAATCTTTACAGACTAGACCTTAGACACCATGCTCGTAACTGACTCAACTAATAGCTACAACCAACTAATGAAGATTAAACCATAACATTGCAATCAGGTGCTCTCTTAAGAGACCGTCTTTTGTAAAAACGACTCTCAAAAGCCCAGTCCAAATCTATATTTAGAGTTGTAACAATATATATTTAGAATTGGACTGGGCTTTTGAGAGCCGTCCTTACAAAAGACGGTCTCATGTAAGAATTTGGGCATTGCAATTTGCATTCCTAATGGAGAGCCGTATCTCCAAGACGTATTAAACAACAGTGAAATCTGGATACTGAACATCAATTGCCTCAGCTGACTCCCATGTTGTGATACCCCATGAAAACGGATTGATAGACTACTCATATTAACAAGGTGCATCTTCTTTTCTAGAGAGCCCATTTGCTAAGACCTCCACAGTTAAGCGTGCTTGGTAAGGAGCAATTTTAGGATGGGTGACCTCCTGGGAAGTTTTCCGGGTGCGCACGAGTGAGGTCAAAGTGCGCTGGAAAGACTTGTGTTGGTCTGTGGGATCAGTCTACGGTCTCCATGAGTAGTCACCGGTGAAGTAAAACTGACCCACTGGACTAAGTACTATACCTTGGCTTGATTCTACATTTTCATGATTGGTTTGACAAGGACTTCAACTGAATGGCAATGTAACCATTTAGGATTATGTCTTGCAAGTGATCTTTAGATTACTATCGAGTTGGGCATGTGCAAGGTGCTCAATTAAAGGGTTTCAGCTGTTAGTTTACATTAGTTTTGTTTTAATTAATTATTACTTATGTTTAGGCCTTAAAGTTGTGAAAAGATGTAAAATATACTTTGTTGGACATTTAGAGTATATAAAGACATAAATTATACTACATAATACATATAAATATGCAATAATAGCAAAGTCCAAATAATGCCAAGTTAAAACGCAAAATTAGAAAACAGAAGAAAACATCGACTCGTCGCTCATAAGCGACGAATCGTCGCTTGTTTTGTGATTTGTCTCATTTTGAGATAGAAACAAAAGTCGAGTCAGCTTCTAGAGAAAAGTCGAATCGACTTTCTGAACGACGCAAGACTTGTCGCCAGTCCCCTGTCTTGAATTTTGCGGTTTTGTTCGTTTGCAATGATTGATTCTAGTCATTGCCAATGATTGGTAACCTCTAATATTGATTATATCTGATGAAACATCATTTGTTTCATAAGTTGACTTTGGTTGAAACATCACTTGTTTCATAGGTTGGCTTTGGTTGAAACATCCTTTGTTTTATAGGTTGGCAATAGTTGACACTAGAGTTGTTCAATGGGCCGGGGCGGGGCGGGTCATTTCAAATGTTAAACGGGTCGGGGCGGGTCAAGCCCATTTAAATCCAACCCTATTTGACCCTTTTTTTAAAATTCCACAAAATAATTTTTATTATACTTTATGGCCTGTTGGGTCGACCTACTCATGTATATAATAATATCATTTAAAATATTTTTAAAAAGTGCTAATTTTTTTACCGCAATTAATACTTATAATTATCCGACCCGACCCTTTACACCAAGGCCCGTTAATAACCCGCCCCATTATTGACCCGACCCGCTAATGACCCATTAAAATATGATCCGACCCTTGACCCGTTGGGTCGACCCGCTCCATTGAACACCTCTAGTTGACACACACCTCTCTATATTGTGATAAAGTAATGAAATTTCATTACATCTTAAAGTTCTTAATTCATTTACAATACATTGTATGCATTCCTAAGGGATTGTTGTAATATATTTCGAAAAAAAAAAAAGATTGTTGTAATAGATTGTATCTTGTTGTGAATTTCACTTATCATCCTAAACACCCTTGTGGGAGAAATATCACAAAAGAAAAGTATTTACGCGTCTTTTATAATATCAGGTTTCCGAACAACATTCACCGTTGCAACATAATATTCGTGGTGTCTTTCTTGGTAATCAATGAAGTTCCATAGCCAATAACATACAAGGAGATTACATATAATGTTGTTTATACTTTTTCTTGACACAACTTACTTAAAATGACAAAAAACATTCAGTATACATGAATGAACCTTACTTACTACCCAAATACACTAATGATTCCCCAGAAATTCTAACTACCAAAAAAGTTGTACAACTTTCTCCTAATAAAAATTATTCACCAAATTAAAAGAAAAAAATGCTTGTTAATATCCATATTATGATTTTCCTACAAAATCGATCGTAGAATACAACTGCTCGTCTTGTTAATATCCATATCATGTATGGTAGAAATTTCATAATTCTCTATCTCATTAAGATTGCTACATTACGCATTTCTATATGATAACTTTTAAAGGGAAAGTATAGCTTAAAAACAAGATTCACAAAATTTTGATTCTTCTCACCTTAAATAAAAACAAGAAAAATCCCCAAGTTAAACCAGCTATTGTCCTCAATAATCTGCAAGAAAGTAACAAAACAAGTATCTAGTATGAGAATCAAGAACATGTAAATGTTCCGAAAAAAGTACAACATAACAACAATGTCAGAGTGTTAATCAAGATTACTCTTGAGGAACTAATACAAAATTGTTAGCATATAGTTCCTCCGTTCCATAATACTTGCTATATTTTGTTTTTGGGCACTATTCATTGTTTAAGCTTATTTTATATATTGCGGCTAATATGTAAGTAATAATATAATCAAGTGGGATCTTGTTTGAATCGTCTAATCGCATACTTTCATAATATAAATGTAACACCCAAATTTCCTCCCTTCCTTTACGGTTTTGGTTTCGTACAAGGGGTCGAAAATTCCTGAATTTCCGACCCCTTGTACGAAACCAAAACCGTAAAGGAAGGGAGGAAATTTGGGTGTTATAATAAACTTTTTATAATTTTTAAATGTGTATAATTCGACATATAAATGAACAAAATAGTACATTGGATTGCGTAAAAAAGTTAAATGTAGCAAGTATTATGGAACGGAGGAAATATAACATAATCTAATCCTAGAATCTCAAACATTAGTTTAAGCTTTTGGTTGAGCTGGTTCTTTAACATGATATCAGAAACCAGTATGATAAGAAAGTTACCAGTTTGAATACTCCTCGTTAAAAGTGGAATATTTTCCAACTTTTAATTGAATTGGTTCCTTAGAAAAAAAAAGAAAATAATAAAAAACTATGACATACCATCATCCTTTTTCTTCTTCAACCCTCTTAGAAAAAGTACCAAAATAATCAAGAATCCTACACCAGCTGTTACTCCTACGATTATAGCAACAGTTTTCCCTGTTGTTTGACCTGATCCTCCTACACCCAAAAGATTAAAAATTAAGAATATTGCTTGCTTGATTAAAATACTTGCATAAGTAATACATTGAACAAGACTATAAGGTCTAAGAGCTCCAAATAAGGATGCTTGATTGCTTATAGTGCTTAATTGTACTCTGGTTCAACCATGGAAATCGTGTCATGTGGAGCTGCTCACATATCATGACTGTCATGCCGTGTGCCAAATCGTACCTTGTCAAGTCTTGTTGTGTCGTACCACTCAATAACTAGGTTTAACCGTGAAAATTATGTCATGTCATGCGTTGTAACTATCGTGCCTCGTATTAAATTTTGTTGTGAACAATATTGTGTCATGTCATGTCGTGCCTACTTATGCTAACCTAACCCACTTACATCTTTACTCTTGCTCTTGTTTGCTATTGACAATTATATTTATGCTTCTTGGACGAATTTTTTTGGTTGTTCACAAAACAAAAACTTGTTTGATAAAAGACCTTTAAGTCGTTCAAAAAGTAGTCTTTAAAGTACAAAATGAAAAAGTTGTTCTTGTTAGCTTTATTCACTCACTTTTGACTTGTTGAACTCATATGTTTTAACAAATAGTCAACAACTAATAACTAACTTTACCAGACATTTTCATTAACAATCGGCTTATACAACTAGTTCAACAATTAATAAAACTAATCAATGCTATTACTTGGTCAAACAAACCAATTAAATCAGCCAAAACTTAAACTCAGAATATGTCATTGTCGGTAGCAAATTCAAATTGATTCAAACAATTTGCATTCCTTAACTATGAAGCACAACCTAGTACCAACATCAAGTTATAGGACCGGATGTAGCTCTCAAAACAGCTGCCCTTCAACCAATACTTTGTACTATTTTTGTCAGCAATTACCAAAATACAACTATTTTAGGAAATGTTGATATTTTGGCTTATACTCGTACGTTGTACTATTTTTGTAATAATAAGGTAGGGCGAGTAAAGAAGAGGGTTATGCGAGAATTGAATTCAGAATCCAATTAAGGACAGTTGTACTTGCTCCGACTGAAGCAAGATCCAATATAAGTTGAACAACTTAATCAAAGAGAAATAAGCTCCAAACACAAATCACTCCACAAATAAAGATCAAAACTCTACTCCATTTGGGTGAACTTGAATGTTACACATGGCCACACTTATTAGTTATTAGTCTCAATCCTCATCAAAAGGTGAAGTAAATAAGGGAGGAAAATAATAAAGTGGGTTAACTTGCACAAAAAGCATTGCATAAAGAAACCCAAAATTGAATGCCATATCTACAACTTATAAAATAGATAGGAAAGTGTCACAAAAAAAATCAAAAAAAGGCCCATAATTCTAGTAGAAGTATTTTAAGATTTAAGGTGCCCACCTTAACAAAATGCCTATACAAAGGATGGAGATCTAATCAATGAGTTTTATCCTACATGATAACATTTCATAATAATGATTAATGATGTATCATTATTCTATCCAAACCCTATTTTTTTATAAAAGCATTAGCTCAAACAATTACACCAAATCAAATCATTAATAAATATTCCAACTGTTACTGCTATTTGTCCCTTTTCATTATTCAACAGGAAAATTTACTTTTAAAAATCCGACCTTTTGCTTGCTCTCTCTTAAAAATTCTACATTTCGATTATTTTTTAAAAATCCGACCTTTTGCCTGCGTTTTCTTTTATAGTACATACCTCCCTAACTTACCTGAACAACCGATTAATTTCGAATTTAAAAAAAAAAGAATAGGAAAATTTAAAAATCCGACCTTTTGTTTGTTCTCTTTCAAAGAATGATAAATTTTCAAATTTATCCGGTCACCGGTAAAAATGTTCTATGAAAGAAAACGGAGGCAAACAGGTCGGATTTTTAAAAAATAATCAAAAGGTGGGATTTTTAAAAGAGAACAAGCAAAAGGTCGGATTTTTAAAAGTAAACCTTCCACTTTAATACGTCCCTTTACACGAGAACCTTTAGTCTAGAAGTATGAATGCAACACGTCTTTTTCATATCTAACGCTAAATATTCACTTTAAATAAAAAATAATTGAGATTTGAATCCATAATTTTTCATCTTACTAGCTCTGATACCATGTCAAGTAACTCAACAAATACTTAAACGGATGGTTGAAGCGTATTATAAACTCTTAACAAATAATATAACATTTTGTAATCTATTTTTAATTTGAAATCTTATTTACCATGAATTACTCCATTGACAAACATGCAAATTCAAATCCAACAAATAGCATGGATAGAAGGGAGCACTAGTTACCTGAATAACCACCGGATGAATAAGATGAAGATTTAGTAGGAACCCCATTAGGATAATAGTTATAAGTAATGAAACACTTATACAAATAAACTTGACCAGATAATGAACTTCCACACTCAATTTGAGACTTTTGAACAGCAGCTTTAATACACTGTGCACAATCAGTTGTACTCAAATCCCCTTGACATTGACCCATTACATAAACCCCTTCATAATTTGTTGTATAAAACCCATTACCCTTCCCATTACCAATCCCATTTTCCATTAAAGTAAGTGCACTATCCCTTCTCATCTCAAACCCAGAACCAGCTACATTTGTTGCACTACAAGCTTTAAACAACATTTGTAACCCTGAAATTTGGGTGGACCCAGAAACTTCATAGACCATATAACACCCCAAAAGTTGAACCCTAGCAGATGAAACTTTCCCACATAATTGATCACTTAATTGGGGTAATTTACTTACACAATTGTAGCAATCTGCATAGCTTAAGTCCCCTCTACATTGGAAAAGGCCAGAAATTGTGGATTGGGACCCACCAGAGGTGGTTTTGTAGTACTTGGATCTTGATGATTGTTGGATTAGGGATGAGAAAAGGGCAGAAAGTGATTGAGAGAATAGTCCATTTGGATCTGATAAGGGTTGTTTGGCACAACCCTTGTATACTAAAGTGGTGTAATCTGGGGCAGATTTAGAAAGTTTTAAAATTGTGAAGAATATAAGTAGAATAAATGGGGAAAAGCCCATTTTTGATTAGGTTTAGAGGGTGGTTTGAAGAATCAAATCATGAATGGAATTTGATGGAGATTTTTGTGAAGAGAATAAAAATCAAAACTTTTGAGTGAAAATGAAATTGGTTTGAAAAAATGGTTGAAAATGAGATTGGGTTATTGATTAATTAGGTTGTTAGAGTAGAATTTGATGATTTTGCTCTGTTTTTTGATGTGAAGTGAAAAGAAGAGAGTTTCATGGGAGTTTTGTTTTTAGGGATGGATGAGTTTAAGCTTGTGCAGCCTTTCTCGACCCCAAAAAAAAAAAATTTGAAATAGATAAGATTCTCAATAAAAGAAAACCATGCAATAAAATACAAATTAAACTTATTTTAAATATAAGCGTCTGATACTCCAGAGCACAGGTTCGAGTCTGTTCGCACTTAGTAAGTGCGAACAGTAAGAACTTAGTAAGTGCGAACAATAATAAACTGGTAAAAAAATCAAGTGTCTGTTCGCACTTAGTAACTGCGAACAAGTCAAACAGGGTCAACATGCTGATTTTAAGACAAGAGTTGTTCGCACTTAGTAAGTGCGAACAGACTAAAAACCAAAAACGGGTTGTTCGCTATTACACAGTCTATTTCAGTTTTCCAGTCTGTTCGCACTTACTAAGTGCGAACAGCCCGAACCTAAGGTTTGCAGATTACACGCTTAGTTTTAGAATAAGTTTGCGGATTACACGCTTAGTTTTAGAATAAGTTTGATTCTGATCTTATTGTATGCTTTTTTTTGATAAATAATCTTATTTATTTCAAATTTTCCAAAAACAGTGCATTATGCATAGAGGTGCACACGGTCCGGTTTGGTCTGGTCTGACACTAAAATCAAATCAAACCGAAAATTCCGGTCTGCAAATTTTTCAGACCGGACCAAACCATTCTACAACGGTTTGGTCTGGTCTGGTTTACGGTTTTTTATTTTTATATTTATTTCCAAATTATATATGTTCTATAAAAATATTTCGCACTTACAAATACTAAATAAATATAATTTGTAATTATTCAAGTATATATTACTATATAAAAACAATACCATCTCAAAATATCTAGGTAGAAACACGTTTTTTATAAAAAAAAATTATGGTTTTTGGTCAAAGTACGGTTTACGGTCTGGTCTGGTTCGAAAATTTTAAAAACTGGGACCAGACCGTAAACCGTATTTTTTTTATGAAAAAACCAAACCAGACCATTTAGACCGTAGACCAGACCAAATACTCAAATTCCGGTTTGGTTTACGGTTTAGACCAAACTTTGTTCAGTCCTAATTATGCACACTAGTACAGTATAGCATCTACATGCTTACACTCTATTGAATTTAGGGGAAATTGTTAATAATAAATTAAATTTTGTTTGATTTTATGAAAATAAACTTATTTATTATTTATTTTTAAATAAATTTAAGGTTTTTTATAAAAAAAAATAATTAAAATTATGTAGTTTTTGGGAAAAAGTATTTCATTTAAAATTAGGATCATTTACCAACTACAGCCTCTAAGTTTACTCAATTTCACATAAACAACCGCAAACTTTGTTTTTTACCAACTACAGCCTCCAACTTAACAAACATGACATCGAGACAGCCAAAACACCTCCATTTTAACCCCATTTTTTACCCTTTTTTTTGGCTGTTTTGGCTATCTCGATTGAGTAAACTTAGCGGCTGTAGTTGGTAAATGATCCTTAAAATTATGAATTTTAATTATGAAATCATAAATGAAGAATTTGAGAATGACAAGGTTTGGGTAGTCATTAGTTATTCTCAATTTTAACTCCTTTCAAAACAACACAAATTCTTACTTGAGACCGTTTTTACAAAAGACGTCTTAAGTTTGGGCCAGTCAAATTTTTAAATTTTTTTAAAAAACTAACTTTCTAAACAATGCATTTTAACTTCCATTTTCTAGTTATCTTTCTCTCTCAAACTTCATTTGTGGTTTTCAATCTCAATCTTTCTCTCTCAAACTCCATTGTTGTTTATTCTATATTAATCTTCTTCAACATTTGCAAAACCATCAAAGTTATGTATTTATACTTCACCATTTTTGTTTTTAAAGCTTTTATTTTCATTTTTTTGGGTTGATTGTGTTATATATTAGTTGAATTTACAATTTTCTGATTTTTTTTTTAATTAAGTTCCATCAATAGTGTAAATAATAATTTTGAAGATAACAACAATGTCTAATTTTTTAAATTAAGCTTCACCAAATAGTGTAAATACTACTGTAAATACTAATTTTCAGATTTTTTAAATTAAGCTTCACCAAATAGTGTAAATACTATTTGGGAGAAATTAATAAAAGCAATTGTGGTTATAACATAATATATTAGGAGTTATAATATAATATATTTGTGATTATAACATAATAATATGGGTTATAACCGTAATATATTTGGAATTATGACATAATATAGTTGGGAGTTATAACAAAAAAATTTGGGTTTATAACAGTATATATTAGAAATATAATACTACAAAATTGATGTTATAATAATACAAGCAAATATATTATGAAAATCTCAAATATATCAAGTTTTAATTCCAAATATATTGAATTATAACCCCAAATATATTATGTTATCACCACAAATATATTCTGTTATAACCCCGAATATATTATGTCATATCAGTAGTTTTTAAAAAAAACGACAGTTTTTTTTTCTAAATGGCAGTTTTTTTTTAAAACAACAGTTTTTTAAAAAAATTAAGATATAACTAAAGAAGGAAAGTGGGTTGGGCTCTTTCGAGCCGTCTTTAGAAAAAGACGATCTCTCAGCAAAGAGCATGTAAAAACAATGGTGAAATTTAATTCAAATTCAAATTTGAACATTTTTTATTTACCAATGCCAAATTTCCAAATAAAATTATCATTCCTAAACATGGCATTAAGGAATTAGGAATAAACAATAGTCAGATTTTATTTTCAGTAACAATACTGAATAGGTGAAATTTATTTAAAAATAAACTATAGATAGATATATTTTCAACAGATCGAATAAAAGTTCATTTTATGTTTGACAAATGTCCTTTGAATGTATTGTATTTTTATTTTGATTATAAGTAACACTATTAATTTTTCATCCATAAATTTAAATTTTTTTTATTTAATCGCAAATTTCTTCTATTATTTTTACCTTACAGTTACACTTCTACTCGAGAAGAAAACAAATCTGAAGTTTAGCAACTATGAAGGAATACTATCACACAAATATAACAAAGGGCCAAAAGCAAGTTATCTCCAAGGGTTAGGGGAGCGGAGAATGGAGGCACACATATCACCGGCCAATGTTTTACAGAACTGCACCGGCACCGGCACCCGCACCCCCACCGCGACCCCGGCCCTCAAGGAGAGCAAAACCATAAACTGTCTTCAAACAAAAACCATTAAACAACATCACCAAAATATATCCTTCTATAAAACGAATACAAGTCATCTTAACTCTTGAGAAGGGAGGTAATATCCGGTCACTACAAATCACTTTTGATAGACTAATTGCAATATGTAAAAACAATTTGCCATATCAGCTCATTAGGTATCGTACAATATACTAATTTTCTAACAAAACATGACAACAAATTAATAGTCAAAGTCAAAACTAGCTTTGGTTAAATGAGCCTCACTTTGAACGTTTAGCACAGGCAAGCAAGAAATAGAATACATCCACCAACTGGGGATCACTCATGCCCCCGAAAACTGCATATAGCTACAGCTGAAAACATTCCAGGATTTGCATCTCAACAGCACTTCATGATTCTGGCGCACCATCTTCCCCTGGCAAGCCAAATATCCGAAGGTTCCGATCCAATGATCCCACTGCTATATATTTTGCATCTGGACCAAACTTTACAGTGGTTGCTTTCCCTATAGTCAAGGGACGCATAATTCGGTAAAACAGAACACCGGCATTGACACACTATAGGCTATAAGATATATTGACGAGAGAGAATTGGAACAAGAAGGTGAAATAGGAAACCTGTGCCAGATAAATCAGGTAGGGTCTTGAGACAATTCCATTCTGCCTTGACACTTGCAACTTGGTACACTCTGCAACAAACACAAATTCAGTATAAAGTACCGATAACCATGATGTAGCAAAAACTATCTTATGAATGCCAAAAGAGAATCTATTTAGCAATGTTTTTCATTCCCAATTCAGTCATCCTCTCAGCACGAAATCTCAACAGTGAGGGACAGATTCTTGTCTCTAGATCATAAGAAACCGGGAAAAAGGTTGTTGATCTCGTGGAAACTGATCTTATGCTATGAGTGGGAAACTAGTATCTATTTGAAGGGTTCTGTCTGTAATTAGGGGAAATTTAAACTTTGATGAGGCTAAATTGCTCTTACATATCAAAAGATCAGTTTCCATAAGCTCAAGACCTTTTCCAGGTTTCTTAAACACCAATACTTGGTGAAAGAGATAGACTATAACTTATTGCATATCTCTCACTAAGTTTTGCCTTGTCTGTTGTAAAAGCCATCGCTTACCGCATTTACAACTTAAATCATGTCCACATGCCAGACAAGCCGTTCATGGGAGATATTATACTGACCTTATATCTGAGCTCGCAACAGCAAGGTAACTCCCACTATGATCAAAATCAACTGAAAAAAAAATCAACCAAACAGTTCAGATGACATGATAATTGTACTGTCATGTAAGACTGGGGTTCATCACAATTTGTCCACATATTCCCTAACGAGGGAAGGAATATGCACCACAACATCAGGGACAATGTAGCAAGTACTCCACACAAAATACTCTTTCTAAAGGAAGAGGAAAACAAAAATAACATAAAACAATCACATATTCAAATACCATAATTGGTAGGTGTGTCTGGGTCAGGAGAAGGGAAAGACCGAAAATTTTTCAGTTTACGCAGATCCCAAAGCTTGACTCCATCGTGAGCTGCAGTCTAAGCAATTTAAAAAAGCAAATCAGAGCAGAACAAGCACGATAGCAAAAAGGTGGTTTCAAAAGAGAAGAATCCTACTGCAAGAAAGTAGCCATTTTCTGAGAAAGACATTGCTGTGACAGGGCCGGTATGCCCGTCAAATTGAGCAACACTATTCTGCACAGCAAACAGTAGCACTATTACATATATGAATTACAGAATTTGCATGAATTGGACAATGTCAGACTCCAAAAGTAGAAGAAAGTGCAGCCACAACCTGAGTCTTAACATCCCAAATCTTAGCAACAGCACCTGTTGTTCCCGTTCCAAGGATGAGACCATCAGGGTGAAAAGCTGCAGATGTATACCCCTCAGATCCTGAAGAGTCTAAAACCTGTTCCTCCATAGAAAACACAGCTAAGCAGTGGGAAGCTATCTGAATAATTCTCCAATTACTAAGACAACTTAAACCAGAAACAAGTGTACTAGAGGTGGCAAACCTGTTGAAGACAAAGGCCGCTTGCAAGATCATAGAAACACCATGAATTATCAAGGGAAGCAGTTACAAAGTATTTGTTTGTAGCATGAACTGTAACAGCTTGCACCTGTCAGAAATCATTAGAGAGCAGCAAAATTTTCAGTTTATAAACGAATCACTAATCAAATAAGTATTTCAGACCCATGGCAATAAAAAATAAAAATAAAAATATATAGGTTTGACCCTCAGCTGTCCAGAAGCTTATGTGGCTATAGTAAATTATTGATTATTTAAGCACAAAAAACTAAATGCACAAATAAATACTCAATAAAGTGTTTTTGAATCTTGATTTATTTTCAGCCAGAACACCAGAAAAAGTGAAAACCTGTTTCCACATCACTGAGATCCTTGCCTAATAATAAACAAGTCTGTCTTATTATGCTTGTGCAACAAAATTAGTGTTTTTAGAAAACTACAGAAGCACAGGAATATACAAGAATACACACGCAAGAGTATATTAGAATATATTTTACCTCTGCTGTGTGGTCTCTTAAAACATGCCTGCAACCGTAATTCCCATGCTCTGAGCCTTGCCATAATCTTACAGTCTGTGAGAAGCACCAAATTTTCAATAAATAACAGTGGCGTCCAAGAAAGTTCGACCCTTGCCACAACCACATAGATATTCAATACATTCAGATACCAAACTCAGACCCAAGCTTCTTAGGAAATACTCCCTCTTATTCTAATCAAATGTCCCACTTAGTTTTGCACACTTGCCGATCTACGAAATCAAGACTTGATATCTCTAACTGTGCATAATATTAATAAAATTTACGTTGAGACGAATTACACAAGATTCCACTTGACTTTGTTTTAGTTTATAAAATGAGAATAAATACAAACAAAGAGTGATTGGTAAATAATGCCAAAAAAACAAATGGGGCATTTGATAAGAATAGAAGGTAGTATGTATTAACTCACTAAATATTGTGTATACTCCATTTACAATTGACACAACCAATGTCCTCTGAACAAATTGGCTAGAAATATCAAAATTTGACATTTGCAATGGACATATAAATAATAAATAACAAGAAAAAAATGAACAAGGAAAATACAAAGCTCTTAAGTCTTGACAACAGTTTGTTACAACATGTACGATTGAACTCAAGAACAGCCTGTTAAAATAATAAAAATGCATTTCAAATAGTGTCAAGGACAACGAATGCACAAGGTTTTACCTTGTCCGCTGATCCAGTTATAATTAAACTTTCATCCTGTGGAACAATTTTGACACTTGTAACCTGCCAAAATAAGTTGATGATGTGTAAACAATCAATAACTAGCAACTCCATTTGGTTTTCACAATAGATAAGAAAGAATAGACAGACCTTCTTTGAGTGACCGCTTAAAGTAGATACAATCTGTCCAGAAGGTCGATCAAAGACAATAGCATTTGTATCTATCCCTCCAGTGGCAATAATATCCTTGAAAAACATGGATACACATTAGTTAAAAGTAAAAATATTTGGAAAAGGAAACCGACAGCTGAAGCGTATTGAATGTCCATACAGACAAGTACCAGCATAATCAAAAAGACAGGATCACTTGGAACAAAAGGAAGATAGTGAAAATTGCAGAATTATACATAAATAATAAGCCTAGTAACACCACTTAGCACTATCATCAATGAAATAGAATCTAGTTTACCTTAGAGTAATGGATATCAACAGATAGAATGCCAGGTTTACTGGTCTTATGAAGGGGATAGCTAGAAATCTGGGTGTAGAGCTCCAAATCTGCAATAGGAGCCAAGGTTGGAGGTACCTGAAATTCAGATACATAAAATTAGCGAGTGAAGAGGAATCAACAATATACTCTTCTGCTCTGCTTCTAGATATCTAAAGTTCCATGGGGCATGGGTTCAAGGTAAAAGAAAGAAATGAGTGTTTAGAATGATGTTTAACACCACAAAACCAAATTAGCAAAACACCAAAACCAGCACCTAAAGAAATATGCTCACTTAGTGACAATGTTAATAAGTAATGACCAATTTTAAGGGTATTTCCTGTAAAATCCCCAAGTAAAAAGATAGGTTTGAGTTTTGGTCTTTGCGGATGGGATTAAGATTTAAGACAACTCATTATTTCATATAACTATCTCACCATATGGAGATCTTAATATAGCACCTATACTCATCAAAATCATACCGTTCGTTTTTTACGCTGCTGTGAAAGTTCTAAGTTGCATTCAGTCATCTCAGCAATGATATCAGCAGAAATTCCTACTCGGGCTTTCTTTCCACCATGGTCCAGATCCTCTTCCTCTGGACCTGCAATCCACACATATTCAGTACAAATGACCAATGAAGTAAACTTAAAACATAAAGAAATATTTACTTGCCTCGTTTTCCATTACTCAAAGCAGGTGCATGTAATGCATTGCCTGCTGCTCCTGATATAGGTATCCGCCTTTCTGCCTGAGCCAATAGTGACATTGCCTCATCTCTTTCCTTCTTTAGCCTTGCAATTACACGGCAAGCAGCATCATGCTGCAGATGGAAAATGCAAATTCATTGAAACCAACACTGATAAAGATCGACTCATGAAAATCATTTGGCGCACAACATCCAGAAAATACATCTAGGAGAATGTAGACATTATAGAAAGCTAAGTCTCTCATTCAGTTGTCCCATTCTAGGGTAGTTGTTGATCAACTAGATTTGAATTATAATTGGTGCAATTATACCCAAAATTCAAATGGCAATTGTTAAACAATCCTAGAAATACCCAAAGATCATCTGGTAACTCATCCATAATTCACAGTACATGACTTAGAAACCCCAATAACAGGCTTATCAGCTAACGTCAAGGGGACAGCAGCAATGAATTAATGAACTTACGAACTCCAAAGATAAAATATTCCCTTTTATCCCCTCTCTCTCTCTCTCTCATACACACACACATACTTATGTCATATTTGGTGGAAGATTTGCACAGTATTCCCCCAGATGAAAAATGATGTCTTTCCATATACAAACCAATATAAACTTCCCAACTCGAGACTTAAATCCTTAAAATTGAAAGAAAAAAATCTAGCAAAGCCCGTTTTGAGTGAGTACATCAGACACTCCTGTTTCTTCAGAGCTCAGCATTGCTGACAATAAATTATACAAGCTCCTAAAAAAAACTTTCAAAGCAAATACAAAATATAGTACCTGGTACAGAGCATGGCTTAGTTCTTGTCTGGCTTTATGTAATTGTTGCTCCAAAGCAAAATTGGAGAGCATAAGACTATCCCATTCCTGAATTTCAATAGACCACTCTTTAGAAGATAATAATTTAGAGAGGTTCAAAATAATAAGATGAGCAAACAGTAGCTGCAAAGCCATTAACAATCAACAAAACTCACAAACAATGGATATTCTGTATACGAATGAGATCAATAATTACAAACAAACAACCAATAGTAACTTAGAATTTAGAAACTAGATAACAGATCTCAAATTAGAAAATTCAAGCCCTGCGAGAAAGATTTAATCAAATATTTATACGTGAATATGATGCTTCGTTTACAAATCGCAACTTATGCACTCAAATAGGACAAACTATTCGCTAATTGGCAATACTTTTTGAAACAATTGACATCAATCAGAAGGCTGCATCTTGAACCAGAGAAATATAGTTGAAGACGCAATTAATTTGTAAGCACTATACAACTTAAAACATGGATGCAGTATGATTTCTAGCACATAGGATGAGCATCCTCGAGTATGCAACACACAAACGCACAACATTTCAAATATAGAGATTACCAAAAGTTGGACACAGGTTCAGAGATAGCCTTCATGGAAATTGTTTTGCTTCATCACATATATGAAAAAGATACCATTAAATTGCTCTTATTACTCATTAGGTCATGAATGCAGTGTCGCATTAAATGGTTCCTTGCAACCAATTTAGTTGTTTCTGCACACATCATGGTGCTCGAAAAACTAGAATTTTTCCATATTATACTTAAAAATGTTTATCATTAATATCTTGCTCCATTATAAGTAGAAAAGACTCAAATATGAGTGATAAGTGACAATTTTTCTTTATGTAATATACAAAATAAATTTACATAAATAATCACATAATGTCTTCAACAATTTATTACAATGCTTGGTGTGATCATGTGGTAGAGTCAGTATGAGTCGGGATTGACCCAACTAGTCATAGATTCATTAATATTTATTTATATCGCTAAAAAAAGCTAAAAAATATAACATAAAAATTTTCGCTAAATTTTTTTAAATAGTTTCTTATTATTTTGGGCCAAAAACAACTTTTCAAGTCAGTCGTTTAGTATTAACTCAGAAAAATTTTACAAAAAAGATAGCTTATAACTTGAAGATATTTATATAGAACCCAAAATTCACAAAATTTCATGAAAATAGGTCGATTCAGTAGCTTCAGGCTCATTCGGGTGTTTGGGTAGATCAAAATTTCACAGTGCGAGTCTATGACTGATGTCTAGTAAAGATGTAAGTTACAATGTGTTTTTAAATAAAGGGTCACTAAAAAGCCTAAATACAGAGGAAAGAATAAAGATAATACGAAAGTAATGGTTACTAACTTCTATGTTTGATAATTTTTTATCACTAGCTCCTTCCAAAACATTGAGTCACCAAGTCTTCTAGAAAGCACCTCATTCTTTACAGATTGGCTCAAGTATTTGGGTCGATCAAAATTTGAAGTAAGTTACAATGTGTTTTCAAATAAAGGTCACCTAATAAGCCTAAATACAAAGGAACAAATAGAGATAACACGAAAGTATGGTTACTAACTTCTATGATTCTAGATTTTAATCACTACCACCTTTCAAAACACCTAGTCAGTAATCACCGGGTCTTCTAGAAAGCACCTCATACCTTTCCCAAACACCTAGATAAAGTAACATTGTTCAACTGAGTTCATCATATTCTAGATCCACACCAAGCTTTTATAATAGGACAAGAAAAAACTTTCAATCCAAGAAGACTAGTTTGTCCGATTATTATTACATTAATCAAAATACTTAGTTTCTTCAAGAGTTAACACAAGAAGAAAGCCAAGCGAGAGGATCATACTTCCAGCAAAGTTCATTGGCCAAAAGGCAAAAAGGGCCAAAAAAATGGAGTTCTAGATTTTTGCTCATCTTCTTTCCTCCATGAATGCACATTGTCAAAGGGAAAGGCAATGAAAGTAATCAAAAATTTCCAACAAACTACTTCAAATGAGCAATAGCATTCTAAAAACAAATTTCTTTCACACTTTACACACTGTAATTAAGTGTCGCCAAGCTGGCCCAAAAATACACATTTACATGGGTTACAACTTACAATTCATTCCAAGGGAGAAGTTTAATAAATTATTATCTATGGAACAAATTGTGAAGAATGGTTGAGAAAGCACTGAGAAAAGATATTTGTACAAATAATAAATATTGGTTTCAAAGATTCCGTTTGAATTTCAAGATCAAATATCACTTGACCAACAAAAATACACCTTGTAAATTTACAAACCCAATTGGAATAAACACATAATATAGCAGGAAAACAAAGCTTCGCACTTGCTTAGACTATATTGCAAACTTCCATGAGACGTGTATGCAAGATTCTTTAAGGAATGTAATTTTTAAAATTGATATGTAATTACATATACCTCCTTATGAGCTCCTTTAACCTAATAACCATATAAAAACATCTATGACACTTTCATACATACTCTAGGTCAAGTCAACTCCTGTAGGGCAGTAGTAATGATATTCTAAATTACAGATAAGAGAATGGCCTATTTGTACCATCGTATCAAACAAAATCACAAAAGGCCTAGGTTTCAACTAGTTCAGTAATATTGGATAGTATTTTGAAGTAATCCAACGTTATTTTGAGGTACGGTTTCTTTCTCAACTATTTTTGCTATTGCGCTTGCATGTTTATTGAAGAGTCATACAAAGTTGGTTTTTCTAAATGGAAAATAATTGGACTTATATGGTTTGTGGGGAGTGGGACATCTATAAAAAAAATTTAATAGATATTCTACTTAATGGGACATCTATAAAATCAAGTTGCTAAACCAACAATAACAAATGTATAATAGAGTGATAGTTAGCTAACAAATAATTAAGTAGAGATGAACAAAACTCCATTAATGGTATTGGAACATACATTTTGGAACATGCCAATCATTCCAGGAATACTAGCCGCCTGAACGGGTCTAGGCTTCACTATCTGCAATTTAAGCATCATACATAAGTAGGCATAAACAATTCCATAACAACGAAATAGTCTAAAGACAGAGCAAAGTGGATACCTTTCCTGCTTTAACTTCAACAATATCATCTAAACTTAATGGTTCTCCTGTAATAGGACATTTTCCATAATCCTTGACAAAGACCAAAAAAAAAAGATTATTACAATCCACTCATAACAAAATTCAAAGGACCCAGATTAAAAAATTTCATTTATGCTTCATCAAAAGAGACTACAACAATCCATTGGTTTCACACGAGGCACAACATAAACAATGCTAAACACTGTAAGGTCAATTACCTCAGCCGAAACAAATCAACGTGAGAAATTATCATGACATAAATATATTATATCAAACCTATCTAATACTAATCTATATTTCATATCTAACAAAATCAATTCCAACGCTCATCTACGTGTATTTCCCTTCTCCATTCACTTCTATCGATTGTTTTAACTCCTAAAAATCTCATTTTTTTTCATATCATTCTTTGCTCATGTTACCAAGATCATCTTTGGCTTAACTCTTCTCTTCTAACCTTTGCAAAGTGTTTACCTTTCACTTGAGTCAAAATAATTATATATTTTAAATCTATTATCTAAATGTAGAAGGCTCTAAGACTCCAAAATCTTGGGGACTTAAAAATGCATAAGCAAAATATATCACTGCAGTCTTTTTTCCAAAAAAAAAACGTCAAAATGCTTGAAACAATTTTGGCCCAAAGAGACCATTAATATAAGTAACATCTCGAACAGAGACAAAATGCAAGGTATTGTCCACCCTTCAAGTCTCATAAACTTCAATATGCTTCTAAAAGAGAACAAAACACAATCCGTTCTTTACAAATAGATTATCAGAAAGCTTTAAGTTTTTCAAATTAACTATTTGACTTCCCAAATTTTGTGACATGGAATATTCCATCAAGCATATATGCAAAATCCTAAAACAACACTACCAAAATACTCCACAAAATACATCAGAATAATCAATAAACTTCAAAACATGTACAATTTCGCAATAGTTTAACTCTGTAGCAAGTAAAATTAAACTTCCTGAACTAATAAGATTCATATTCCACTAAACCCTAAACGATAAAAGGAGCAATAAATATGAAGAAAAAAAATACCGAAATGTGACGGCTGATGAGACGCTTCTCGAAGAGAAGTCCAGATTTAATTGAAACAGTAGGCTCTTCCGGCACTTCACCGGAGACTGCAAAGACATTGAACAAGAAAACATAGAAAAAACATCAAACAAACTAAACCCTAAATCTTAAAAAAAATCAAGGAAGTAGAATAAAGAAGAAAAAAAAAGTTAACATGGAAAGATTATTACTTGAGCAATTCATCGTCGTAAAGAAGCAGAGTATTCAAATTCTCTGAAGCTTCGAAAATGGAAGCAAAGATGAAGAACTGGGCGACACAAGGAGGAGAGACAGGGATTAAGGGAGTGCTGCCAAGGCGGGCGGTAAACCCACAATTTTGATCGGCCTCAATTAACTTTTGAGAATTTTAAACTCCAATATTTGAGCAAAAATTAATCCGACCCGCTAATATAACCTGAGCCTAATTTGAATTAAGTGAGTTTGAATTGAATTTTTAATTCAATTAATTAAATGGGACCGATTTGACCAATTTGTTTATTAAATGAGTTAGATAAATGTTGAAATTTAAAACATGAAACAAGTAAGTATAACTCATCTAATTAAACTATTTAATTTCGAGTTAATTAATATGTATCACATGACTTAATTCATTTAATATTTTCCTATTTTCATAGTAAATACAAAATAAACAACTTTAAACAAAATTTTTAGAATTAAGGTCTAAAAAAATAAGATATAGTTAGTGTTAATAACCCTAAATCGAAAACAAAAAACTCTAAGTAAATTAATTAGGTCAAAACCAACAGGTCAAAGTTGTGAATTTTTACTCAAATAACTAACATGTTTAGGTTTAAATCAAGGAATTTCAAAACCAATAGATTATTGGCAAAATCATATAGTTCATGCCATTTACCAAACAAAAAAATACCAACGACATTCCCATTAATTTATTATTATCATTCCTATTATTAATTGTCTTATTAGGGCTGTCTCGGATATTTTAGTCCCCATGAGCGAAATTAATTAACCTTAAGAAATGAACATGTGTTCGATTATTTTTTTAAGTGATGATTGATATAGAATTAAATGTTTCTCACTTTAAAATATAAGAATTGTTATACTACCCTAACCATAACTTACAAAAATGATTAAATAAACAAGTAGCCACCAACTATCGAAATATTAGCAAAAAGCGATGAACTACTCAAATATGTAATTTGATCATACAATTGGACAAAATAAAACAAGTCTAGGGTATCGAGCTATAACAAATAATCAATTGAAGAAATTAAACTATTTTATATTGTTTACACGTTACACCTAAAAGAATAGAAAAAAATTAGTACTTTTTATGCATAAATTAAACATTATGAGCTCTCTAAAATCAGATCCTAAACGGTAGCTAAAAAACCAGACATTTTTAATAGGCAAGAATTGAAACAATGAAAAAAAATAACAAATGGTTAAAATTATAAATAGAAATTGCAAAAAAAAAATCAATATGTAAAATGTAAGACTGAAAAAGGAAATGGGAAAAAATATTGACTAAAGGAGTTTTAATTTGAAAAATAAAAAATAAAAAAGAAAAGGAAAATTATAGAGAAAAAATTTAAACCAAAGACCTAGGAGATATTAGTCTAGTCACTTTGCATCAAGCTACAAGTAGTAAATACATCCGTAATTGCATTAGCACATTATAAACAAAGAGAAGGAGGCCCCAATAACGAATGGACAATGTGGAAGCTTCAACTGCTCCTACTAAGCCCGGGTCTGGTCGTATTTTTAGGTATGATGAGAATCAATACGAGAAGTCCTAAAGAGAAATATGATTACAGAGTTCCTTTTGCATTGATGATTTCAAAATATAATTTTGAAAAGATTGGAAATGATTTCAAAATATAATTTTATGACTAAAGTTTTCACTTCATTACAAATCCATCTCGCAATAACCAAATAAGTCTCAAGGGTGTGCAATATTCATTTTGGACGGCCGTTGTGATTGAATTCTGGGCTTGTTAGTTTCTTATTCCATCCTCAAATCTTTTAAACTCTACATTCGAAATTGATTTATAATATCTAAAATTTTTACATGAAAATTATGGCCATATAAGATATAACTATGAAAATACAACGTACTGACATCCAAAAACGATGGCTGGACATAGGTGAAGTATCTCACCAGTGAGGCGATGACTCGGGTCACAGCTGGTATGAAATTCTGGATATGATCAATATATTAAATACTTGACATAATTCCCCAAGATTTCCAGAAACATATACTTAAACTAATTATTATCAATAGAAACCAACAAAAGCATACTGTTGTACAATATATACATCCCAAAAATATTACATAATTTAACCAGTGATGAGAAGGGAAACAATAAGCAATAATAAACACCACATTATCAGCTACCAACAATTGAGCTCGAATATAGACGTCTGCTACACCATCATCCAACAATTACACGTCAAGTAAGGTATCGGGATGAATGAGTGAAACCCCATAGCTGCATAGAAGATGAAAACAAGAAATTCAGCCAAGTTATCAAAGTAATCATTCTCCAAGATAGTTAGTGAGGTAAAGAATGTCATCAGCTACGTCAAAGAAAATCCCCGCCAAACATCGGAAGATGATAAAAACAAAGACCACGGCAAACTATCATATCCATGCAGCTAATCTAAGTAAACAAGAAAAATCAACAATTCCATATATTTTAACTCTACACAACTAACACTCCCTCAGATCTAAATTAAAACAAGAGACATAAAAAGGTGAGCTATACCGGACTTCTTCCAAGATATATGCAACACTTTGGTGACAATTGATGCCTACAAGACCTAAATGAATTACCTCGACAGCTTTCAATTCAAACTCTGGATCCTGAGCTAAGCATGAATTTCCAAAAGTATCGCAAGGTCCACTACTACCATACAACCTATAAAACAATATAGCATATACATCTATAAAAAAAATACATGATTATATTATCAAAAAAAAAAAGAAAAAAAAGAACTTACAAATCTCCATCTAATGACAAAGCAAAGCTGCCTCCCCCACCAAATGCTAGTAAGTCGTTCAAACACAGATAAAAGTATCGGTTGGCACCTATTATCACGAAACATTATCATTAGAATTAGTAAGTAGCAAGGTATTGAAGACCAAAATAAAACACATGGGCAAAGATAAGCAACAGATAATTGCTTTACACGTTTACACAATGACATTGACTACTATGACTTTATAACTACCAAATTGTCATGTTGACTTAGGGTTAGGTCAATTGGAACCTAAAGCATTGCAGATAGAAACAACAGATTAGACGCCGCATAGTTCTTTTTTAACATCTCTTTTCCTTTCATCTTCTAGTTCCTTCTTTTCCTTTCTTCAACGAAGTTAGCAAGTCTTCAATGGTGGTATGCTTATTACCAAGTCTTCTTCAGTTTACTTTCTTCAACCTTTTAGATTTTCCTAGCCACGTAAGTTTAGTCCTTTTTCTTCCACCTTCAATATGTTTTTGACCCAGGCAGAGCCGGAACACCACCGTAGGCATCCCAGGTCGCGCTTCAATACTGATTCGATATGAACGGTTCAAAACGAAAATTGATGGGGTACTCTGCATCTTTTTGCGCTTCAATGAGTTCATGAATAATGAAAATATGAAATTTACCCAGCATTGTTTCTTTGTTAAGAGCTATAATCGACACAAAAGCGCGACAACCTTATTTTGTTTTAAGCTTTGTCAACTAGATTCTTCATTTCACCTAAGTACTTGTCTCAAACGATGCATTTTACTTGAAGTACTCAGGTCAGATCCTCGATTTCCGAACATGGGTATGTCATTTATACACTTTAAATTGGAGTTGAGTCGGACTATCGACATGTACCCATATCAAATAATGAGTTCCTATGTTTTAAGAAACATGGGGCTAGATAAGGGATTAGTTGTAGAGTTAATAATTTATCTTTGATCAAAATACTAATAAAGCCAATATAATTTTGCAACTTTCTTATATTAATAAAAAGCAAACTTTCCACTTCATTTGTTAAGTACGTGCGATATAAAAAAGATCTATGACTTGTTTAACAAGGTAAAGATGGAAATCTACCATAGTTATGCTAATCAAGTTAACAAAGTAAAATCTACCAAACACCTAATAGCAAATTATAGCTCATGTAAAGCCCAAGCATAGGTTCTTTACCTGTTGATCTAAAGAGCCTGGGTTCACCATATTTAGTCGTAAAAACGAACGTCTGGTTCGTACCCTGTCACAGATTTAACTAAATTAGCATAATTATGGTACAAAGATAGCACTAACCAAAAAGGTAAGCACTTATTATCAACTCACTTGATATTTCCTTTTCGGGCATGGTTTAAGAGGACAGTCAAGGAGACCGCCAAATACAGAACCCTTTCTGTCTCCAACAATCTGAAAACCAATAACAATCTCATAAGACATTAACTAGAAGTTCCATACATTACTCTTTTAAAACAAAGATGTCTTCGCCATACCAATAGCCCTGGACCAGAAAGATCAGCACTCTTTCGTATAAGTGTACGAAGTGATATACCATGTTTCAAAGTACTGCCCTTCAGTGGAAAGAAACAAAATGAAACTATGATGAAATTAGTGCAAAGCATTGAAGCAGGTGATAAAGAACATAAAGAATAAGGAGGTTAAGCAATTACCTATATAGCAATACCCATTGACAACCTTTCACAATGTTAGGAAGGGATGCTTGAAGAAACTCGTATAATTCCATGTTAATAAATGACGAATCATTTGTCAGATTAGGCATAAGCTTCCAAGGGCCCTGTGGCTCAAGTGTATCCTCAAAAACCTCAGATGCACATGTACGTATGGCAGGTTTAGAACTCTCATGCTCATTTTGAGGCGTAGTTATTTCTCTGCATTCATCACTAGGAATGGCTTCTAGCTCACAGTCAATGTCTTGACTTTGCCAAAGATTATTACTTCTCCATCTGGTCGGAGAAGATTGTATTGTTTTCAATTCACCATGAGAATTTTTAGTGGGAGTTGAAGGGTGGATGTAAGTAAACAACGATGACAGAGTCTTCCCTCCCTTGAAGTAAGAGTTGGCCTGCAATTTCCCAATCGTTAAGACTACAAAAACGAAAATGAAAAGGAAAAATACACATAAATAGGAGAGTGAACAAATATATATTCATAGGGATACTTCAACTTATTCTAGACATAAGATTAGTGGTTTATAATTTGAACACAAATCGAAAGAATTGATAAACAAAATGTGCACCCTTGATCAATGATTGTTCAATAGTCTGCAACTTTACAAATAACGTTAAATGTTCACAAATCAAAATTTTGATCAGCTGTATAAGGGATGAGCAAAGATGCAGAATGAGCCAAGACCTTGGGATACACTATACATTATTTGCTAACATTTTCTGCTCTGAGCGTTCTTCCATAGTTCCTTAAAATACTAAAAGCTATTGGTCCACATTTCATAGTAAAACTCCTCGTATTTAAGCTTCAGATAAGATATCATCAAACTCTAAGCTTGGTTGCAGATAATTATAAGTAGAGCAGATTCCTAAAGAACTTTGAGCAAGATAGAATCATAGGGATTGAAATTTTGAAGTAAAACAGAATACCCTAGCAAGGAAGACTTGGAGCTAGGCGTAGCATAATTTGAAACCAGGAAGCTAATCGAGTCACCTTTAAAATGCCTAGCGCCAGCTAGGCTGTGTACTGCACAGAATTGGTTTCACTAAATGATTGTTAATGATTCATAACATGTCAAGAAAAGTAGTTGTCTTCTAGTTTTAGGAATCTAGGATCACGTTGGAGTCCATGTAGCTATTATATATAGCAATAGGTTCAAGTGTCATATGCATTGAGATCTAGCAATGTAGGTGTGAAAGTGCAAACACTGAAGGTTAAGAGTGCTTTGTAGTTTGTACCATCCCTCAACACTCAGCAGTTGAAACACTTCTTAAACTATGAATATCACCTCCGATCCTTTCAAATGGAAAGTTCCAGTTATGACAATAATAAGTAACTCTGAACAAACCAACAACTATTAAAAACTTGAAAACTAATTGTAAATCACAAAAGATTTATAGATGTACACATAATTATAACAAAGCAAATAACAAAGCAAATGAATCAGGAACAAACAAAAATAAGCACTTCATACTAAACAATATGATTGACAAAATTCAACTCCAGATGACTTGAATCCACATCGCATTGACTACAATTCCATTAAAAGATCATGCATACAATAACTTTTCCACTTTTATAAACCTAAAATCGCAATAAATACAAAATCAGCAACAAAAAAAACCTGCATTGTATAGATCGCATCTCAACATCAAAACGAAAACTAAACCGTAAGAAAACTGAAAATTTTCGAGGTAAAAAGAACCTGAGGAGATTCCGGCAAAGGGCGAGGTGAATGAGAAGGAGAATCCGCTAAAAGTCGAGATAATTTCTCTGTAACTTTCTCTTTCAATGTGAACATTGCAAAACTGAATTCTACAAAGTGAGATGATCCAGTTAGAAATGGCGATTTGTTCAGAATGCAATCATGAAACCCTATAAAAAGTGTAAAGAGTAAAGCAAAAAGAAAAGAGAAAAGGAGAATAAATAGAAGATGAAAGAGAAGAACGGAGCACCGCATAAAGAAGGAAGAAAAAAACGTTTGATTTGAGGAATCTGAGAGTAGTCGGTGGTGGTGGTGGGACTATGGCGGATTAGCACGTCAGCATTTTTTGAACTTACAATAACGCTTGAACTAAATGAATAGAAGGTGTTTCGCAAATGACTGATAGCTGATTATAGTAGTTGATTTGACCACCTGATTTTATTAAATGGTTTGACAAATTGATTTTGGACCCGAAACTATAAGCAATTTGTTTAAAAACAACTTATTCGTATCAATAAGTTGTTTCAACCAACTAATTCATCAAACACTAGCATTAACTGATTTTGCATCCAACCCTCTATTTGTATTAAAATAAACTAAAATTGCTTAATAAGCTAATTTGCCAAACACTCCATTAGCTTTACTAACTTGGAAATTTATTACCAACAAATGATTATTTTTTGTGTTTGGATATAAAATTTTGAACTTGATTTGATTTAAATGGTTTTATTTAATTAATCTAATATTTAATATAGTTTAAAATTGTATTTTTATATAAAATATATATTAATATATATTGATTACTAAAAAAAAGTAGTTTATGAAAAAACTTTCACATAATCAAACTGCATTTAGTGAAGACAACTTAGCAAATAATTTCCTAAAATTAACATAGCGATGGCGATGCTACATTTACAAGGATAAATTAATGATAGTACTATCTGGACATTTTAACATACTATTTAGGTACTTACAAACAAAGAGGAGTAAGGATAGACCAACTAAAAAGCATAAGGAGGAAAAAAAAGTTAGTGTAACGACTAGCAAATACCTACAATAGTCGGTTAAATGTGAAAAGGGATGCTATCAGCAAAAAATTTACAAATGTTGGATTATTCATAAATAATCAAAAGTAGAGATTATTTACAGTCGATGGACAACAGGTGTGATTATCTAGGACGACTTTTCCTTTATTTTTTTATATTGCATTATTTATATAAATTTTTTAAATATAATTAAATATGTAAAAAATTAAGGTGGGCATAACTGTGATGAAATATCTAGTTGGGATAGTGGGTGGAGATGAGTTTGAATACGCACCCAAGTTGCTTCGCGTGAATATGAAAAGTTTACCATCATGCATGAAAAGTAGGTGTTTATGTTATGTGTAGTAGGTCTTTATGGCATGTGAAGTAGGTCTTTATGGAATGTAAAGTAGTTAATAGTATGTGAAGTACTTGTTTATGGCATGCAAAGTAGGTGATTATAGTTTGTGAGGTATGTGTTTATGTTAAAGTAGATGTTTATGGTATGTGAAAGAGTTTTACGTGGAAACAGAGTTTTTTTGGAAATGATCGAAATTTTTAAATAGGTTGTTTATTACATTTTTCATTTTTTTAAAAAATATTGGGTTGAGCTTCTTGTAATCGGCGTTTCTCACCATGATCGTCTCTCACAAGATATTTTATGTGTATTGTCAACCTAAATAAGATAGAAACACAATATTTTATAAAGAATGTTAGTAGATATTTTACAAACAATAATAAAAGTATAACTTGATTTATGCAAAATTTTAAGGATCATATTATGTATTTATGTGAAATCAAATTACTCATTCCATTCGATTGGATTTTGTTTTAAATATAAGTTGCACCTTTAGAAATAGGGAGTTAGGTAAGTAGCTAAAAAGTAAAGGAAAATTCGGGTTTTAATTTTAAATTATTTAAAAATAAGAGGAATGAGATACTGGCACATAGACAGCTTAATCTCTCAAATTGGTCAAACCCTCAAACTTAACGGTCAACTAACGTTTTCCGTTAGGTGATAGTCATTCGCAGAGAAATATATCAGATTATGTAGTTTTTGCAAAAAAAAAAAGAACTAAGGTAATTTTTTTTAGATTAGATAGTTTCTTATAATTTATCCATAGAATTATTAAACATTTATGGGCGTTAATGAATTAAACGGTCAATTAAACATTAAAATGGTGAATTAAACGTTAAAACGGTGAATTAAACAAAAACTGAATGTTACCATATGAAAAAAACTTACAAAATAAGAAATTAAACGAAATTTAACCTGAACTTAACAGAAAATACCACGACGATCAAATAAATTTTCTAAAAAAAGTGACACCGCATGCAATTCATTACCATTTGGAATTATAGCTTAGTATTTATAAAACTCCCAAAAACCCTAATCGTGGTCTTCCTCGCCCTTTTTTCAATTTTTTTCCTCTTGTTTTTCTCAAGCGGCAGTAATGTCGAAGCGAGGTACGTTTTCGGTATATCATTCTTTTGTCTTTCTTATATTTGTCGCTCTGATGTATTGATCATTCTGATGTCAAAGCTATTCAGGCTAAGCTATTTGTGTATGGATCTGAAATCAATTCTTATGAAATTTGGATTTCTAATAATTTCTTAACAAATAGAAGTATATTTGATCATTGTGCGTTTTGACTTTTGATAGTTATTTTGATTGAATCTCTAAATTACTAACTCCATTAACTTGTCTGCAAATCGGTTATACAAGTATTTGAAATGCAATTTCGTTAATTTCAATGAATGGTGTGCATCTCTACCGATAATATGATATTCGATGATAAGTGTAGAATCTTAACTATAACTTTGGTAGTTATCACATGTATTTAGCTCTACAATTATGATTGATTTCGGCTGAGAACTGTTTAGTGATTGAAGCTTACAGTTCATTGAAAACCATGAAATTGTTTTCCTGAGGGTTGATAATTTGATATATGAAAAAACAAAAAATTAATAGGTATATGGATTAAACCAAATCAGCTACAGGACAGACATTAGCTAAATCTGGGAATTGTATAGCAGATGTATTGACACACTATTAAGTAAAATACGTTGTATATGTTCTTATCGGGTATGGGGATAATTATAAAGTGGAATACTCTGTATAAACCCTGTTACAACTTACACAGACCTGTTAAGAAAATTCTTGAGTCTTAAGGGTCGGGTATGGGTATTGGTATCAAGTGAAATATCTCTCTGGATGATTACATCAACTCATTGGGGAAATTTCTGGGCATTTATTTCAAGTTGTTTCTGCGTCAGCTATACTAGAATTAGAGAGTTAAAACTAACCTGAGATTTTCTCTGATTTATGGTGCTAATATTGTATTCTTCAGGACGTGGAGGAAGTGCTGGCAATAAGTTCAGGATGTCACTGGGTCTTCCAGTGGCAGCCACAGTAAACTGTGCTGACAACACTGGGGCTAAGAACCTTTACATTATTTCCGTCAAGGGAATTAAGGGTAGACTCAACAGGTTGCCTTCTGCTTGTGTTGGTGACATGGTTATGGCTACTGTTAAGAAAGGGAAACCTGATCTCCGTAAGAAGGTCATGCCTGCTGTTATTGTCAGACAACGCAAGCCTTGGCGCCGAAAGGATGGTGTCTACATGTATTTTGAAGGTTGTTATTTTATTTTGTTATGATTTTGTGCATAGTTAATACCCTCTCTAGACTTTGCAAACCTTGGTGAAGTTTATCTATTGATAGCTTTCTTGGAAATTTAGTTGTGCACAACTAGGAAAAAATGGAGTATTGTCCCTTTATATCCGCGGTAGACCATGCATTAAATTTTAATGTTTTTGTTTGCATTAGTTTCCCATTGACTTGCTGATATCTGTGGCGGTGTCCATCTTTGTATTTAGTATGTGTTTCTACATTGTACTCTGTTGTTGCCTTTTCCTCTTTGTTGATATATTCTGCTCAATATCCAGAGCAACATAAGGAGTGATGGTTACTGCTCTTGCACCTTTAGAACTTTACATCATGTTTTAAGTTTAACATTGTTAAAACTTAAGTTGACTTATAATCCTGTGATATGTCATCCATGACATTTTTTAGCTCTTGGTTTGTTGAATTAGTGTCAGATATACGATTAGACGTTTTGAAACTGTATGGGCTTCTAATATTTGATTTATTGATGTTTCAGATAATGCTGGAGTGATTGTCAATCCCAAGGGTGAAATGAAAGGTAAGTGATAGCAAACTCCATATCATAGTTGGAATCTTCCTGTTCTAATGTCAGAATGTTTCGGTGCATTTTTTATTTTAGAACAAACTTTATGCAATTTGGTTCATGTATTTGATTAACTATTTACTGGTAAAACATGTTATTGATGATGAGATGGGTGAAGACGACTTCATTTATGCAAAAATCTATTGCAGCTCTCCATTCACACAACTTTCTGTGTCAATGTGTGTTCACATATTGTTCCAGCTGTCCAGTCTGAGACCTAACAAAGCTCAACTTATTGGATATCAAGTATTGTTGATCATTTCGCAAGTGTTTTAGAATTATATCTTGTAAAAGGTTGTGAAGTAACATGTGCTGACACTTACGCTATGTTTGGATAATAACTTTAGAGAGAAAAGGAAAGGAAGGGGAAGGGAGGGAAGGGAAAGCAAGGAAAGAGAAGTGGGAGGGAAGTAGTTTGTGTTTGTTTAGGAGGGAAGAGAAGGGAAATGAAGGGAGATGAGAGTTTTCCCTTTAAATGTTCTCAACTTTGAAAAGATTCATACTTCCATTCATCCATTCCCTTCAAATCCATCACCTAGAAATCCCTTCCCTTTCATTTTGTTATCTGAACAGAAAATTCTTCATCCCTCCTATCCTTCCCCTTCTTTTCCCTCCTTTTTCTTCCATCCAAACCTAGTGTTAGTTATTTAGGACTGTTTTTGTCTAGACTTCCACACACGGGTGGTTTTGCATCTTGAGATGCAGAACATTGTCCAAGTAAAAGCGTGCTACACATCACTAATTGACTCTTACTTTTCTAATCAAATGCACGGTGGAGTGTATATGCTTATTAGGTTTTACCAACTTGTTATTACCATATTTGATCAAATATGGTTTATTTCAGGTTCTGCTATCACTGGCCCCATTGGAAAGGAGTGTGCTGATCTATGGCCAAGGATTGCAAGTGCTGCAAATGCTATTGTCTAAATGATGACATTCAAATGTTCCCAAATTTTGTTATTTTTACAAATGCGGATTTGGTAGGATAATTGAATTTATTTGAGATTTGAAGATAATTTATAGACTACAGATGAACGTTAAAAATACTCTATTTTGGTTGAAATACTATTCATGTTTTTACATTCTTCTGATTCTGAAATCTGATGCAAATTACTGAAGTTGCTAAAATGCCTAGGGTTTTGTTTGAGAATCAGTATTTCATTTTAAATTATGTAGTTATAAATGAAAATTTGAGAATGACAAGATTTAAGAAGTTATTTTCACATTCTTTAATTTCTTTAAATCAATGGTGGAATTCATCCAAATCTAAAAGTGAGAATTTTTTATTTGTCAAACAATATATTTGAATCAAGTTTAAATTTTAAATGAAATTATTGTTCTCAAACATGACACATACAATTTTGTGTTAATGATTCATTTGTCCGTCATTTTTTGAATGGTTGGACTGACTATGTACTTCAGCCTTTAGGGATCACTTGCTAGTTCGAATTAACAAATTAGCTACACAAATAAGAACATGAAATACTACTAGAATTTAAGTAAATTAAAGCTATCAAATTAAGAAAAAATTATAAGAAACTATATAATTTATAGGTCTATTTGCAAAAATTACATTTTCTATTTTTTTTTTGCAAAAATTTACCTATACTAATATATTTCTCTGCGAATGACTACCACTTAACGAATAACGTTAGTTGACCGTTAAGTTTGAGAGTTTGACCAATTTGAGAAGTTAAGTTGTCTATGTGTCGGTATCATCATTATCATGGTGATTAATGTCTGTATTATGAGAATTTCCAGAATCATCTTTCTTGACAAACCTTCCATGTACTCTAGGCCGGCTATCCGCCAATGTTTTGCGGCATTCATACTGTAACAATTATTACAATATTGATCAACACTTTTGCTAAAAAAAATACACCAACAAAATAATGACACCATATCATAAAAATGTGATTCATGTTAAAAAACTAATGGAGTTGTTCGATAAGAATAAAATTAATTGCATTCATTTTATGAATTAAATTAGAAAAAATTATCAGGAATAATACAACTTTTTACTTATTTTTTATAATAATATCAACTTTTGATTAACCATGAATAATACCAACGTATGGGGGTGTTTTCCTACAATATACCTAATATGTTAAAAATCAAACTATGGATGATTATATGACAAAAAAATTTAGTAAATTAGTTAATAAACTTAAGTTGATATTATTCTAGGAAAAAAGCCCCTAAAGTTGGTATTATTCATGGTTAATCAAAAGTTCGTATTATTGTAGGGAAATTAACAAAAAGTTATATTTATTCACGGTAATTTTTCCATTAAATTATTACCTTTTATTTTCTTAAATAACTAGATAATGCATGTGCGATATATAGTTTTATTAAATTTTTTGACATATTTATTTAAACAAAAAATAAAAATTTATGGCTTTTGTTTTAACTTTTTAACCATCTCAATATATCCTATACTCATTTGATAAATAATATTATAAAAATTTTATAAATAATTAAAAGCATATAAAATTAAATATATGATTTTCTAATGTGTTAAATGATATCACCTAAAAAGTAAAATTTTAAAGCGATCACTTAGAAAAATACACTAATTACATAATTATACGGTCTAAAGAATTCACTAACCTTGATTTTGTTGTCGAAAGTCCTCTCTTTTCGTTTTTGCAAGTATCTATTAATCTTCTCTTTTTTCTGTTCACTGGATTTCTCATGAAAGGATGGATCGTTTGAACTTGAAATCTCATCAAACGTAAGAGCAGAGTTCGTTGCTCCACTTACCAACTGTGAGCTGACCTCATTATATAACTTCAATAAACAAACATAACCCACATTATTAAATCAATGGCGAAACTCAAACACAATTTTAGGGTGAAAAATTATAAAAAAATAAATTAAATTCTACTAAAATGTAGCTAATCAATACAGTAAAAAATCATAACTTAAATTTTGAATCAATGTAAAGTCATTGCATTAAATTATCAATAACATAGCCGGTAACGTTAGAGATGGGCATGGGTCGCATCTGGGTCGGGTCCTACTAGATCCAAATCCAGACCCTAAATTTTTTATTTGACTCAGACCCGAATCCAGATCCGTAGGGTCTGAAAATTTTGGACTCAGATCCAGACCCTTAGGGTCTGGCGGGTCTAGGGTCTGGATCTGGGACCACAACAATTTTTTTTCCCTTAAATTTTTGAAAAATATATTATGAAGTACATTTTCGACTATTTGCATAAAATTATTTAAACATTTTCGACTAATGAGGATCTTTTAATACTTTATACTAATTGAGCGAATAGATTTATAAAGTTTTCCAACATTCAAGTTCTTATACCGAAATATTTATCAAGTCTTTAATTTTTAAAGCATAAATACGACGACAATGTTTTAAATTACATGAACCGACAAAGTTTAAAATAACATAAAGTTTAGATTTATAACAAAATCTCAATAATAATTAAATACACCTGATAACTATAATATAATTTTTAAAAAAATATAAATAGGTCCATGGGTCGGATCTGGGTCGAATATGGGTCTCAAACGTGTAAACTCAAACCTGGACCCGGACCCTAAGGTCGTGGACCCAAATTCGACCCGGATTCATAGGGTCCAAAAATTGGTGGACCCACACCCTTAAAATTAGGGTCGGATGGGGTCCTGGACCCAAGGTCTAGACCCTTTGGGTCCAGGACCCATGCCCATCCCTAGGTAACATACCTTAGGGCGTCAACTACTAGCTTAAACTTAAGTTGAAGTTGATAGTTGAGGCCTCAACCCTATAAATTATTTCGGGTTCACATCTCACTCACTGCTTTAACATAAAATTACCTGTTAGCCATACCTCTACCGAAAGAGCTCTCGAGTGAAGGGACGAATTTTAATATCATATAAATTATATAATACAGAAACATCTATGCCACGTGTCGTTCTTAGAATCAATTTTTTGCCGCTCAAATTGCATGCTTGACACGTGTCTTTCTTATAATTTATATGATTTGACCGGAAATTAATGCATTACTTTGACATTAATGTAGTTGCTTGAAAATACAATAGGCAAGAATATAATAATACAAAGGCAAGAATATAGTATAACAATACTTCTTAATTTCCGGTCAATTACCAAATTGAAGCAATCAAATCGATCAATTTATATGATTAATTACCAAATTGATTCAATTACCAAATTTATTAATTACCAAATTGTATACTATAATTTCCGGTCAATTACCAAATTGAAGCAATCAAATCAATTTATATGATTAATTACCAAATTGATTCAATTACCAAATTTATTAGTTACCGTCCACTTTATAGTATAACAATATATATATATAGCACATTGCATTAACTCTCGTTTAAAAACCGATTTAACACATTTAATAAAAATACAAAATGGCCTTACCAATTAAAAAGCTTTCGCAAATTACAGAAGAAACTGGATTGTTTGTTATTAAGGCTAAGGTAATTTATGCATGGAAATCTATTGAAGATGGGAAAGGTTTTTTTTTTAAATTACTTATTTCAGTGTTTTATACTTTGATATATTGAAAGTGTTTAAATTTATTTTCTTAACAGTCAACTACCATTCAAGCAACCTATTTTGCTAAATTATTTGCACCAAACAAAGGAGATTATAAGATTACGGATCATAAATTCAAAATATATTTTGCCAAGTATTCAGCATTGAAAGTTTGTGAAGATGTGCAGATACCACCACCATACAAAATCAATTTTGTATCATTTCATAAGATTTTATCAAATGAGTGTGATACAAGTTTTCTAATTGGTATGTCATATTTTTTCTAATATGACTACTTTATATGATTCATATAATAATTTTTTTCTAATATGACTACTTTATATGATTCATATAATAATTGATGACATTAGTATTGTTGAAGTTGCAAATAAAACAACAATTAATTTGGAACTATACATGATGATGAAGTCAAAACTTTAATTATTAATTCCATTAATTGATTAATAAAATACACACTTTTTCAAATACAGGAATAACCATTTGACATGTAAGTTATGGGAGACTTATGCTCAACAAGTATCTGACTACATATCAAAACATGAGACAAATCAAACATTCACAATTGTACTTCGATTTGCAAAAATTAAGATATGGCAAGGTAAAAATATTGAACGGCTAATAACCCATGATATTTTTTAGTATTTAGATCTATTAATTATAATTATGTAAAGTATCTGTTATGAAAATTTCACAAATTTTGATTATGAAAAAATTAATGCATAAGTTATATTTGTGTAATAGGCTCAATTAGTGTCACTAATGCAATGTTCACGTCAAGATTGCTAATCAATGCAGACATTCCAGAAATTCATGCATTTAAAGAAAGGTAATACTAAATACTAATTGTTTATTTTGTTTATGAAGTTGTATTATAATCATATAAATAAGTCAATTTTATTCATAAAATTCCAATTAAGTTGCTTTTATTGATTAAATGGTAGGATGAAAGAAGCCAAAGGCGAGAGTTCAAATATGCTAACTGAAGTTGCTGATAAAGGAGTGAAAAGTGCTGAAGATATCTTTCTAAATTCATATGCTAAAGTCTCACTAAGTGACCTTGCTAAGTTGGAAAAGGTTATAACACAACTAAATTTTAAATTTATTAGTATAATAGTATAATAAAATGTTCAGGTCTTCCTAATCATGAGATTCGCTTGAAAAAAGGTGCTCCAGTGATGTTGCTAAGGAACATTGATCCTTCTGCGGGGTTGTGCAATGGAACTAGGTTGGTCGTTAATCATTTGGGTGATCATGTCATAGAGGCTACAATTATTACTGGCAGCTACAAAGGAAGTAAAGTGCTTATTCCACGCATTACTTTGACACCTTCTGACGACTCACGTTTGCCGGTACAACTACGACGAAGACAATTTCCGATTTCACTATGTTTTGCTATGACAATAAATAAAAGTCAAGGGCAATCTTTGGCATATGTAGGGATATATCTTCCTAAGCGTGTGTTTAGTCATGGTCAACTTTATGTGGCTGTCTCAAGGGTAACAAGTAGGCGTGGTCTCAAAATATTGGTATGTGACAAAGACAACAAACCAAAAAATACGACTGAAAATGTCGTATATAAGGAAGTATTTTCTAATATTTAAGGTACGTATCTTGCATTTAAAACATGTGTAATTTAACTATTATATATTATTAGAATGTTTATTTACTAATTTTAATTTTATTTTTATTTGCAGGATCAATATTGTCATCTTGATGTGTCTATTAACAAATAATGATCATTTGATTTTAGAATTGATATCGTTGTAGTAAATTATTTTGTTGTCAAGTTATTCTACAATTTATTTATTGCAATCTTATATTTGTTTTATTAGAATGTTTTACTTACTAAAATATTATTGATTTTTAAGATAGAAGTGTTTTACTAAATAAATTACAAATTATTATTTATATCTCTGAAGTCACAAGTGTAGATAACCCGTGCATGGCACGGGTATAATACTAGTATATATATATATCCGGAGGCCTCAGCTTTCAACTTCAACTTGAGTTTTAGGTTGTATTAGCTTGAAGAGAAAAACATAACATATTATTAGGGTAAAAGAAGTTACTTTTATCTTTTTTTTTATATATAAATAAAGGGTTGGATGGTTAAATCCTTCTATTAATGTTTGAAAAATTACTAGGTTGAAAGAACTTACGACACGTTTGGTTAATGGTGCTAAATGGTAGCAATTAGAATGATTTATAGTGTAAAATTTCATCAAATGTTTTATATATCATTCGTAATGAAACATTGATCACAAAAAAGTTTTTGTTTACAAATTTCCATTACCACCTAATATCACTTCTTCCAATGGTAATGCATTGAAATGAATTTTATGAAGAAAATGAGATGATTGGATTTGAACAAACATGACCATCAAAGTAGCCAAAAGATTTATCAACTAAAATTACACTACTTTTCCATTCTCATTACCACCCTTTATTACCACATACCAAACGGGTCGTTATTGTTATGAATAAACTATTTTGGAACAAGTTGTTATGTCAATAAACTGACTAAACCAAAAGTTTAAATTGATGGTTGAGGCCCCATGATAAGTTATATACTCTAACATACCCCTCGCACGAGAGCCCTTTGAGCTGTAAGTGTGGACGTAGCGCAGGCTCTCCTCATACCTGATGCGAAATATTCCACTTTTAATGAGGGGTGACTGAGATTTGAACCTGTGACCTCTTGTCACGCTGATTCTATATCATGTCAAGGAATCAATTCAACCAAAAGCTTAAGCTGATGGTTGAGACCCATGTTATATACTCTAACGTGTTCAAAGCAACATGTTCAAAATAAGCTAATCAAATCAACCACTGTAATCAACTATTAGTCATTTGCCAAACACCTCATTATCAGGAAAATAAAGCTTACATTTAGGGGATACTTCAGACTTATATCTGAATTAGAAGGCAATGATTCAAGGCCAAAAATCCCAGTATTTGCAGATTGAAATTGCAGCACTCTTTGTGGGGATAATTCTAAGCCCATTGGTGGAGAACTTCCATGGAAATTCCCATGATTCATATTCCCTAATAAGAAAGAATTAGTCATTGAACCGGGTTCAATAACAGAAGAAACAATGGATGATGTATCAACTGGTGCTGGAGGAATAGACAATGGCAAAGTTGGGATTGGTCCAAATTGTTGCGGCCTAGCCTCCATTGGATTGACAATGGAAAAGTCTGGGTAATTACAGATTTCTCTTTCTTTGAGGGCTTTTAACAAGTCGAGGGACTCTTTAATCACACTCTTTTCAATGGGTATGAACTGCCGTCTTTCTTCCCTCCCTAGACCCTGATCATAATTTTCTATGAGCGAGATACACTGGGTGTGATGATGATGATTGTAAGCGTTGTTTGTTGGGATGAAATTGCATTGTGGGATAGTTAAATTGGGTGGATTAGGCTTTATGTCATCAAGAATATTGGTGGGTAAGTCTTGTCTCTCGTTGCTGTTGTGGCCTGTTTCGTTTTTGATTGCGGTTGTGATTGTAGAGGTGGTGTCGATGCTAACGCTATTGGTGTTGGTATGGGAGGTTTTTTGTTTTTTGTGTTGGGGGCACGTAGAATGCGACGTAATATTGGAATTTCCTGCCATGTCTTGAAATATATTCATCATATTATACAAGCCTGATAAATCCATATCACGAATTTCATCCTACAAATGAAAATGAAAATAAAAATATTACAAAATTAACACTCATTTAAAATAAAAATTAGAATAATTTTCAAATTATAATTTTCAACTTATGGGTTTTTGAGAATTACTGCCTTAAGGCTGTTTTTGTGAATTATAACTACCAAAATATCGAAAATTATTAGCTCAAATGAATTTCAAATTTCTTATTTGAATAACAAAATGAAAGGAAAAGGATTTGTTAGAGAGAAATTCAGAGGGACTAGATAGATGATTTTTGATAAGGTACATAAACATTTTCAAAATAAGTTCAACAACAAAATCCATTTTGCTTTTAGCGTCCACAGATCAATGTCCAATTTAACAACAAAATGGCAACACCCTTATGTCATCGCCTATTCCCTTTTCCACTATTCTCTCTAACCCTAATTTTCTTTTCTAGTTTGGTCTAGTATTAACATTTTTTGGTTCAAGATAAACTCATTTATTTATTTATTTTTATCTTTTTTTTATTTGATTTTTCATTTTAGCTATGTGCGCTTTAAGTGATACAGGGATCACTTGGTAATTGTTTTTGATAAGATAATGATCTCTCTAATTCTATAAATGATTAGAAGACAATCGTTGGGTTGTTTGACTCAAAAAAAAATTATGATTTTGGTCATGTACCCTTTTTCATCATATATGTGTCAATTAGCTATCACAAATTCTTAATCAATAACTATAATTTGTAAATCACCACAAAAAGACAAAAAAATAATATTAAAATAAACAAAATCAAAAAAGATAAATTAAAACAATAAAACCCTGCTCCTATCGCATCTTATTAACCTCACAAATAACCGTAATTTACCCAGAGTTTCTCAATTAGCTATATGTAATGATAGATTTTTTTGACTGAGATCATGAATTGTATTCACTATTCAGGTCCTGTTATGACAAAATTTACAATCAGCTAGTCTCCCGATAGACCGTTTTTCTAAGAGACGTCTCTTAGGTCCATTCCATTAAAGCTTATTACCTATTTTTACTCTACTTTTTTCGCCTAATGGGCCAACCCAATTAGAAATAGTCTCTTAATGCCATGTTTGGGATGAAGAACAGAATAACTCAAGATATTTCCAGAATATTCAAGATATTCCAGAATTATTTAGTTACCTTGGATAGAAGATTGTATTATTATTTCTAGGCCTTAATTAGGCGTGATTAGAGGGATTGCAATAATCCCAATATGTCAATTCTCTTCATATATATTCATGTACATGTATTTCAGAATTAAGTAATACAAAAATACACACGATTAAACCCAAAACTGAGAGCCATTAAGCTCTTTATGGTATCAGAGCCAAAGGTCGGTTCAAGGGACCAGACCATTTTTTAAGCTTCATCATTTACCAACCCTTACCTGTAACCATGGCTGAAACCGACGAGTCAAAAACCATCGAAGTGACTGAACAACCAGTCACCATGAACCAGCTGCTACAAATTATTCAAAACCTAACATCAAACAAATCTGGCCATGAAGGAGGAAATTCAAATCAGAATATCAGCCTGACTGAAAAACTCAGTCACCATAATTACACCCGGTGGTCCAAACTCATGTACCTGGCCATAAGTGGGCGGGGAAGGCTCAAACACATCATTACCCCTCCACCACAACCAAACGACCCAGGCTACGTGACATGGACACAACAAGACGCAATGGTCGTCTCGTGGATTATCGAGAATATCGAAACTGATCTCATGAATAACTTCCTTGACTACCCCACGGCACGAGATCTGTGGAAAGGCATTGAAACACTCTTTAGCAGCGGTTAAGACGAACTTCAGGTCTATGACCTAACCGTAAGAGCAAACAAAATAAAGCAAGGCACAGATTCAATCGAAATCTTTTATCAGAAATTGGTCTCAATTTGGACCGAAATTGACAGAAGGGTTCCAAACCCTATGAAGCATCCAGAAGACATCACCATATACAATGAGATCACACAAAGGAACAAATTATACCAATTCCTTTCTGGTCTCAATGAAACTTTTGACCATGACAGAAAGGAAATACTCAACAAGACACCTTTACCAACAGCTGAAGAGGCCTATGCATACATTTGAAGAGAAGTCTCAAGAAGAGAGATTCTCACAGGAAACCCATCATCGGGTTACGAACCCTCAGGTTTAGGAAGTGGTCTCATCACAAAATCGAGTGGGTCACGACCTTCACAGGGACATAATACTCCCTCAGGAACAGTTTACACAGCAAGATCAAGGGGACACAGAGAACCGGCCAGACGAGATGAGGATAAATCTCATCTTCATTGCACACATTGTGGAGGTAATAAACATACCAAAGAAGGATGCTTCAAATTAATCGGATTTCCAGACTGGTGGGATGAGCACCAATTGCGCCGGGAAAGAGAAGGGAACAGATCGGAGTACCGGAGACCAGATGACCGGAAAAAATGGGCTGATGGACCTCATGCAAATCTTACCTCAGAATACATACCAGAGAAGAAGAGGAATGACCATGGTAAGGTTGAAGATGAAGGTAAAGTAAGAGAGAAAAAGGAGGAAGGTAAGTCACTTGCACCAACCGAAATTTCTTTGAAAAAGCCTTCTGATTGCATTATTAGTAGTTTCCTTGTTGCTTCCCCATGTTGCTTTATGAGTAGGCGTCCCCTGGAAGCTTCTAGGGACCCTTCAAGTACTCATTACTTTTCTGATGGCATTGACAACAAGTCAGACTCTTCATATGCTTGGTGTAACTTTTCTGATTGCATTTTAAAAAAACCGGACTCCTCACATGATAATAATAATTTGTTTGATTTTAATAATTGCATTGAAAAAGAATCCTATGCCCTTACTGCTTTAGATAAAAATTATCCACATGCCCTTACTATTTGCAATGACCGTGGAAATAAGAATAAACGGTGGGTCATAGATTGTGGGGCCACAGATACTATGACATATGATCCCAGTGATTTTATTTCATTCAGTAATATTAAAAAACCGTTAATTCAAACTGCAAATGGTGAGTGCATAATGGTTAAAGGCACTGGGACTGTTAAAATTCATCCGAATATTATTCTTGAGAATTGTCTTCTCGTCCCAAATCTATCACATAAGCTGCTTTCGGTTAGCCAACTGGCGAAGGAGAAACATTGCAACGTTCTAATGGACTCACATTCTTGTGTCATACAGGATCTGCAGACAGGGGAAACGATTGGACGTGGTATTGAGGAGAATGGTCTGTACTTTGTGGATGGGGTGTCTCAAAAAGGTTGTGCGGCACTTGTTCGCGGATCAGTGGAACATCAACTGTGGACTTGGCATCGTCGACTTGGTCACCCATCCTTAGGGTACTTAGAACACCTTTTTCCTTCCTTTCGTAACTCTAAACTTGTCTTAGATTGTGAGTCCTGTATTTTGGCTAAGAGTCACAAACAGTCGTACTATCCTAGTTTGAACTGTGCTAGCGAACCTTTTATGCTTATACATTCGGACATTTGGGGACCTTCTCCTGATGGAGGGGCTTCTTGGTTTTCTTATTATATTGTGTTTATTGATGATTGCACTCGTATGAGTTGGGTTTCTTTTGTTAAGCATAAATCAGAATTTTTTGATGTTTTTGTTAAATTTCATAAAATGGTTCGTACCCAGTTTCAAAAACAAGTTCGTATTCTCCGATCTGATAATGGGGGTGAGTACGTGAATCATAAAATGCAGGACTATTTTTCTGAACATGGGCTTATACATCAAACTTCTTGTCCTAATACACCCCAACAAAATGGGGTCGCAGAACGGAAAAACAGGACCCTCTTAAATATTGCCAGGGCTATTATGATTGAATCTTGTGTCCCGATATCATTTTGGCCCGAAGCCATTGCTACAGCCAATTATGTTACTAATCGACTTCCCACTAGAAGTCTTGCTCATAAAACTCCGCTTGATGTTTTTTCCTCTTACACTTCTGCTGTGTCCTTCCATAATCTTCCACCTAAAATATTTGGCTGTGTTGTCTATGTACATTTGTCTAAACAGAGTCGCACTAAATTAGAACCTAGGGCTGTTAAGTGTGTCTTTGTTGGGTATGGGACAAATCAAAAGGGATATAGATGTTTTGACCCCGTGACTCATCGTATGTACGTGACCATGGATTGTGATTTCCATGAGGAATCCTACTACTACCATCTTAATCGTCAGGGGGAGAAACAAAAAGGTGACGATCTAAGCTGGCTCACAGTTAACACAGGTCGAATTGAGCAAGATGATACAGCCACTGAGACTGCCACTGAAGCAATTGTACATGCACCGCCTCTACCACAAACTATTACCCTGTCTAAAGATCACTCTGAGGTACAATCTGATCCTCTTCTTGATAACTTTGTTGAAAGAAATGAGCAGGTTGATGAGCCCATACAGGAAACTTCAGCTGATAATGAGCATGTCACTTTAGAGGAATCACCACCCAAGTATAAACTTCCTTCACGAAGTACTCGGGGTGTTCCTCCTAAGAGATATGACCCTGAATTTGAAGCACACAGGTCCAGGTATCCAGTGAATGTGGAAACACAGGACGTTATGTCCGAATCAGCAAAGGTTTTTAATACAGTTCTGTATTCTAATCATGTACCGAAAACTGTAGAAGAAGCTCTAAGAAAACCAGAATGGAAACAAGCCATGGAGGAAGAGATCAGGGCTCTTATGAAAAACAGAACTTGGGAGAAATGTTTGATTCCAAGAGGGAAAAAGGTGGTAGGTTGCAAATGGGTTTTCACCATTAAGTACAAAAGCAATGGAGAGATTGAACGGTACAAGGCTCGATTAGTGGCTAAGGGATACACACAAACTTATGGGATTGACTACTCGGAGACTTTCTCACCTGTAGCAAAAATTGATACCATCCGAGTCCTCTTTTCCATAGCTGCAAATAAAAGCTGGCCTCTTTACCAGTTTGATGTAAAGAATGCTTTCCTCCATGGAGAACTCAAAGAGGAAGTGTTAATGCAAGCTCCACCGGGATTCACAGAAACCTTTAGAGAAGGAGAAGGATGCAGGTTACGGAAGGCTCTTTATGGCCTAAAACAGTCTCCCCGAGCTTGGTTTGGCAGATTTACAGTTGCCATGAAGAAATTTGGTTATTACCAAAGCAACTCCGATCACACACTCTTTCTTAAGAGGAAGGGTAAATCAATAACTTGTTTAATTATATATGTTGATGATATGATTATTACAGGTAACGATGAGTCCGAGATACAATGCTTAAAGAGGAAGCTGTTTGGAGAATTTGAGATGAAGGATCTTGGCCAACTAAAGTACTTCCTTGGGATAGAGGTTCTCAGGTCAAAACAGGGAATCTTCATATGCCAAAAGAAGTATGTACTCGATCTTCTTGCAGAAGTTGGAATGATGGACTGCAAACCGGCTGATACACCAATGGTTGTTAATCATGGCCTTAGAATTATCGAAGGAGAAGAAGCAGCAAACCGAGAACAATATCAGAAATTGGTAGGCAAGCTCATATATCTCTCACACACACGCCCAGACATAGCCTATGCAGTGGGAATAGTAAGCCGATTCATGCATCGACCTCAAACTCAGCACATGGAAGCAGTGTTCAGAATTTTGAGATACTTAAAAGGTACACCTGGAAAAGGAATTCTCTTTGGGAAACATGGCATTTGAAACTACAAGCTTACACAGATGCTGACTGGGTTGGAGACAGAGATGACAGAAAGTCAACATCAGGGTATTTTACCCTTGTCGGAGGAAATCTTGTCACATGGAAAAGCAAGAAACAGAAAGTGGTCGCTTTGTCCAGTGCAGAAGCTGAATTTCGGGGAATAGCCAAAGGAGTTACAGAAATCTTGTGGATTCGGAAATTGCTCACAGAACTTGGGTTTGAACCTAATAGCAGTTGTGAATTGAATTGTGATAATCAAGCTGCGATAAGTATTTCAGAGAATCCAGTCCAACACGACAGAACGAAGCATGTTGAGGTTGATCGACATTTTATAAAGAAAAAGCTCGAGAATGATATAATCCATATTCCTTTTGTCCGGTCTAAACAACAAATTGCAGATATCCTTACTAAGGCAGTGGGAGTTGATCAATTCCAAGAAACATTATGCAAGTTGGGCGTAAGAGATCCTACGACTCAACTTGAGGGGGAGTGAAGAACAGAATAACTCAAGATATTTCCAGAATATTCAAGATATTCCAGAATTATTTAGTTACCTTGGATAGAAGATTGTATTATTATTTCTAGGCCTTAATTAGGCGTGATTAGAGGGATTGCAATAATCCCAATATGTCAATTCTCTTCATATATATTCATGTACATGTATTTCAGAATTAAGTAATACAAAAATACACACGATTAAAACCCAAAACTGAGAGCCATTAAGCTCTTTATGGGAATCATGATTTCATTTGAAAATATGGAATTGGCTAAAATCTATTGTTTGGCAAATTAAAAATTTTTAAATTTGGATTTGGATCAAATTCCACCATTGTTTTCAAAGTAGTTAAAGTTGAGGATTTGAGAATGACTACCTAAACCTTGTCATTCTCAATTCTTCATTTATGATTTCATAATTGAAATCCATAATTTGAAATGAAATACTTGTTTCCAAACACTACATAAAAGAATTTGTGATTTACTATTGCATTAAGGTTGCGTTCGTGAACGTCCATTTCATTTTGAATTGTAGATTTTAATAATGGGTTTATTAATTAAGAATATGAGAATAACAAGGTTTGTAAAGTCATTCTCAACTTCCCATTTTTAACCACTTTTATAACCATAGTGGATTTGACTCAAATCCAAATTTCAAAATTTTGATTTGCCAAACAATAAATTTGAGTCAGTTCTAAATTTTCAAATGAAAATCTTGTTCCCAAACATGACATTAGAGATATCGAGACTTATTAAGAAGTTCTTCGTTCTCAGGTAATCATTATAGCTGTCAAACTTGTTATGATGCTTGTTATGAAAATTCATGGTAGATTTTTTTGTTAAAATAATCTAGAAAAATTTAAGATTAAAAATAAAAATATCTAAATTAAAAAATTTAAAAATAAAATATCTAAGATACTATAATAGAACTCTCTGGAAAAAGAATTAAAAAATAAAAAACATCTAAGATATTATATTAGAAGATCCTAAATCATGTAATTAAAAAATAAAATATCTAAGATATTTTAGTTAACTTGTAACCAAACTCATTATTATAAATACCCCATTGTTGTAATGAATTTTGGCAATAAAAAGAATAGCCATCTTACATATTAACTCCCTTCCTCTCAAAACAAATCAATTTACTGGTTTCATATCCAAATTTTTCTACATTTTTTGACTCGGTTTCTTTACCCTCGGCCAATATTGTCGATTGATCCGGCTATGGCTTGGCCATTTTCATTTACTATAACATTCCAATCCAATATTTTTATTTCACAATTTCTAAATTCTACAATAACAAAATTTCATACCCCAATGCCATTAAGTTGCTCCCACTAATAGATTTATAAATTATTCGCCTTATGCCTTTATTCATTCTTATCAGTATCATAAAGTTTAGAGAAAAGTAGATGAAAGATATGGCTTATGTATGAACATCTTGTTATGTATTGTAATTTCAAATTTTAGTTTAGGTTGTAACAATTTGTCAGTATTGATCTGCATGAAGTGAATGTATGCTTTGTTTTGAAATAGTTGGTGCTTACCGTGTAGAACAGAAAATAAGATTAATTACCACAGACGTTTCTCTTAACCTGGTGCTTACCATGTAGAAAAGAAAATAAGATTAGTTACCACAGACGTTTTTCTTAACCTGATGCTTACCACGTAAAATTTTCCTTAATTTAATATTCTCTCCATTCTTCTATGTTTGTCCACCTTACTATAACAGGTAGTTTCAAATGTTTTTCTACTTTAGAATACTTTTCCTTTTTAGAAAATTTTTTTTCCAAATATACCCTCGTAATTCCTCTCATTTTCCCAAAATATACTCTCTATATTAATGACAATGATAGTTTTCTTTTTTTTCTTTATTTTAACTTTAATTTAAATGTCTTTCATATCTCATAATACCAATACAATTATTACTTCACACTACAAGTTAATTAAATAATACTTACTTCTTACAAAGATTCTAATTTTCTTAATTTGTGTGAAAGATTCATAGTAGACAATATTTCAAGAACGAAGGGAGTAGTTATTTTTGTTAGCAAAACTTTTTATGATATGTTTTGTTAAAAAACTCATAATTTCGTATTGTACTCAAGGTACCATTTGCTCTTTTATTGAAAATAAAAAAATAACAATATAAATATAATTATATTGCGCACAATGTAAAAAATGATGTACGTGATGTATACACTACAACATAATTTGTTTTTATTGGGATATATTTTGCGACATTTAATTTAAATATCGCTATTTCAAATTTCTTATAGTGTATATAGAGGATTTAGTGACATTTTAGACCCTTTAACAACATAATAAAAAGTCACACTAAAGATTTTAAGGACATAACTTCTAGTGGCATTTCTTACAAATGTCACTATAGACTATGGTAACAATTACATATGCTACTAAAGACCAAATAAAATGTCGCTAAATCACGTTATAGTGAAACTTAAAATAAAAACCAATTATTATTACACTAAAAATATGAATCAGTGTCATTTTATTAATGCCACTAAATTCAATGTCGTAAAAAGTTAAATTTGTTGTAGTGATACAACTGTTCAGAGTGAAATGAAATATAACTATATGTTATGATTTAATGGTGTGACTTGAGTGCACCAAATAACTCATGAGCATTGTGAAGGAATTCCATGGGTGGATTAAATGTGTATTGGGTAAGTAAAATGTGTGATGAATATGGTGTTTAAGAGTATGATTAAATGTATGAGTTAATGGAGAAGTGCAAGGGTCCCTAAAGATGCTTAATCAACTCACTAAAGTGTTCCAGGAATTGATGAAGTTATCAAGTCAGTAGCTGCCAAAGAAGGAATGCTCGAACGAGCACGTGGGGGTAGCAGCTATCAGTGATATTGGATATTACTATGTGACGTTTCAAGTATCTTTTGGAGCAGTTTCTTATTCATTATACTCAACATTTAGAGTACTTTAAATAGGACACTAATGTGTATCACAAATCAATCCACACATCCACAAAATACCCCAATCCAAACACTTAGCCTCATCTCTTCTCTAATTGTAATTCTCAATTGTTATAATATAAGAGTTACTACACCGAAGGACGTAGCCAAATTTGGGTGAACCTCCTTAAACATTTGTGTCGTTTATTATTACATTTTTATTCCTACAAACATCACTTTCATATTGTTTGCGTAATTTGTTTCACAAGACTTCACATACTTTCGATCTTGGTGATATTGGAGATTGAAACACAATGTTCGATCCCTAATACATCATCGTTTTCACTATACTATACAAATATGTCAGAAAATTTAATAAAGTCGTGCGCACGGGCACCATTAAGTATAATAATAACTCAGTCTTCAACTTTATTTTTTAACGCAAAAAAAGAAAATAAATCATTGAATCAATCAAAACAACAAAAAATATCTTAGATTCTTTTTTTTTTAATAAAAATATCTTAGATTCTTGGTCATCAAATAAAGTTTGTAATACTACTTGTAATTGTCTTATTTAATTTGCTTCGTTTAAATTAAATGGGGCACAAGAATACATAATAAATTTGCATAAATTAAAAAATTGACAAACAAATATAAATATAAATTATTAAAGTAGTAAATAGAAGAATACGTACAATAAAAGAATCTGGCATCGATAATATTAGTACAGGATGATCAACGATCAGTATTAATCCCAATATTACAACGATGAACACAAAATGTTTGGGATTCTTCAAAATAATATACTTCATCCCTTCTAAAAATATCGGTCACTCAATACTGCGTGAAAAAATACCACTATCAATGGTACAGAAATTATTTATATATTATTCGGAAATATTCTTTTATTATATTCAATGACCTAAACCTAATTAAAATTTATTATAAAAAAAACAGGTGCTCTCTAGAGAAATTGTCTATATTTAAAGTTGTAACAATATATACTTAGAATTGGACTGGGCTTTTGAAAGTCGTCTTTACGAAAGACGGTCTAAGTAAGAATTTGTGTTTTACTTTTTTAATCTTTGACAATAAAATATTACGATCCGGGCCGTATATGACTTACCTGGGGTACCCTATATTTAAAAAAACGGTATATTTAAATTTTTTTTAAATTTAAATATTAAAAAATAAAAAAAATTTGAAGAATTAAAAGTGATAGTGGAATATTTTAATGGCATCTAGAGATGTTCAACGGGACGGGTCGACCCAATTGGTCAAGGGTCGGGTCACATTTTAACAGATCGGATCATTAATGGGCCTTTGTGTACAGGGTCGGGTCCGGTAAGATAATTATAGGAATTGGTTGAAATTTGATACATATTCACTCTTCTGGCTACAACTTTTAATAGAAAAATCATATAATCGCAATTTTTGCAGCATTAGAACCTAGACTTAAAGATCTTTTCAATCAATAAGCCCAATTCTGATAATTGAGCAAGAAATGACGATCGTCTAAAGTTTAATTTTGTGTTCAAATTTGATACATGTTCAATCTTTTAGGCAAAAATTTTTAAAGAAAAATTTATATTTATTCAAGGTTTGCGTCATTAGAAACTAGACTTCAAGAGTTTTCCAATGGCATATTATATGCCTAATTTAGAAAATCGAGTGAGAAATATAGACTATTTAAAATTTGCAGGGATTTTCAACATCTACTCGCGACTGAACTGCAATATGGTCGCGTGAAACGCGCGATCGGACTGCGGTATCGTCGCATAAAACGCATGACTAGATCGTAATTTTTCGCTTGATAGTCAGAATTAAGTATATAATATGTCATTGAAAAGCTCTTGAAGTCTAGTTTCTAACACCGCAAATTTTGAATTAATAAGATTTTTGTATAAACAGTTATGCCCAAAAGATTGAACATATATCAAATTTAAGCACAATCAAATTTTAATCGATCATCATTTCTCGCTCGACTATCGGAATTGGGCATGCAATATATCATTGGAAAGGTCTTGACCTCTATGTTCTAATGCTGCAAACATTGTAGTAATGTGATTTTACTATCAAAAGTTTTGGCCACAAGAGTGATCTTGCATCAAATTTCAACAGAAAACGTGTGATTAGGTTTATTTTCCGATTTTAAAAATTATTTTCTTTAAAAAATTAATATTTTTAATTTGAATTTATTTATAATTAATAAATTAAGTTTTGTAACAATAATGGTTGATTTTACAATAAAAAATAGTTTTAAGAATATTTTATTAATTTTATTAAAAAAAAGTAACGACACGATTAAAAGGTGGCGAAATTTAAGGTTTGGGTTAAATTATGAAAGGAAAATTAACATAGTTACAAATAATTGAAATGATTATAGTATGCTAGACATTCGCCGCAATTTATTGGTTTGGCTTTTTCTCAATTACTCCCTCGTCTCTGTTAATTTGTTGTATTTTCTATTTTCATCTGTCCCACTTAAATTGAAGCATTTCTATTTTGAATTATGACCCATCTCTTTCTTTTAATCTCATTTATATATTTTAATTCTCATTTAATTTCATCCACACAATTCATTATCTCGCTTCATTTATTACCATTTTCTTAATTCTCACCATTTTTCTCTTTGTTACTATCTCATAGAGACGGAGGGAGTAATTTTTTTAAAAAATTATTCTCTTTGAATTTGTCATCATTACCGTATTTTGTTAGTATTGTTCTTGATTGTAGTATAGTTTATTATGAATTAATTCATGGAATTTTGATGTAAATTGTGACATTTTGTTTTGGTTTTATGAATTGATTTGTGTATGTAAATCATGATTAGATTCTAATTTATTATGTGTTGTGGTAGTAAGATTATGCACATAGAATTGACCTTTAGGACACTTTTTGTCTTTAAAATATGTTAAAAACTTTAAATTACTTTAATTATTATAAAATTTGGTACCAGACAACTAGGGGTTTTGATACTTTCCAAATGCGAGATGGTGAATTCAAAATTTCAATTTGACAGTCCTGACATGTTTTAGACAGATTTTCATATATGAACTATAATTTAATAATGGGATTATATGAAGTGTATAAAGTGAGCTTATGATTGATATAGGATGACTTGAGACGACGTGCGTGTAGTGGTTAATGATTTAAGTTGGCATGAATGTGTGCTTATCTAAGTATGTACAATTAAATCATGTAGGATCTCAATTTTGTGACTAGAAGTTGATAAGTACGTTTAGAATTTTTCTTGACTTCTAAATTAGGTACATACATGCAGTAAAATACTACAACACGTTGATTGTTTTATTGGGGAAATGGATGTAGCATATTTGTAGGGTTCTAGTAATGTTAACTTTTAACATGCGGAAAACTAAAACCTTCCCAAGACCCAATTATTGACATGAGATGAAACAAATAAATATCGAGATGAGAAATTATACCTTTGTAGCGTGAATCCACTAGCAAAATATAGCCACGAGACAAGAACCGCAAATGAAGTTCCTCTAGTGTAGTCCACCCACAACGTCTTGTGAGACCTCGTATACTAGTACGTTGTTTAAGAACCTTTCTTAAACTAATTTTGTGTGTATACAATTATTGTATTTGGCCTCACTTATAATTTGTTAAAACCACATACGTAAAGTTTCTTAGTCTTAAAAAGATCAAAGAATATCATCACATATCATTATATGTGAAATCTCTCGGTCATCTCATTCAAAGTGTGCATCTATTATCTTAAATAATAATGTATATCATCATAATACATTTCATACGTTTTGAACACCAAAACCATAAAGTGGTGTTATTACTATGTAAGGTAACTTAATGTGCTACTAAAGAGACCATATGAAAAGCCTTCAAAAGCACTTAATTTTCCGGTTATGAAAGAATTAATATTCTCTTAATAGCATAAAATTAAGAACAATAATATTTAGGGAGTTACACATTTAAATTAACATATTAATATACCCATTATATTAAATTGAGGGTTATGACTAATATCTAGTCTTACTAGATTATTCACATGAACCTAGACTTATATAGGTCCAAACACACAAAATGGTCTCACACATTGATATAGTGTGACCCAATAGGTTTAGTGACATTAAGCTCGTACCATTATCAAATAACCTGCTCGCTTACGCTTATTGGTCTCTAGTAAAACATAAACGCTACTCAATGTCCACTAAATTAACGCCTCGTATATACCGACTTAATTACGTTAAACGACGTATAAAATATTCACTTGATTATTGAACATTTCTAACAATCTCCCACTTGTTCAAGAAACAAGTTTACTAGAGTTGTAGGACTCCTCCCATTAACTCCCACTTGCTCCAACAAGTTGTGAATCTCAAATCCTTTGTCAACTTTCGCCTCAATCAAACATAAGGTAAGAACAAACCATCCTTATTTGGTCCGATCATGTTCCTGACTCATGAGATGAATCAAAACAAATAATTATTTCCATAATATATTTGAGCATGGCCATGCATTTACAATTCCAACTCTCCGAGTGGCCTAAGACTAATAACCCCAAAAGGGTATGACAATTCCATCTTATCCCTCCTCTATTCGCCATGTAATTCATAAAGTTCCTGAGTACAACCCTTATAGCCCCTTTACTCATGATGGCGTTAGATTGTATCAAAGAACAATAATTCTCACATACGAAGTCAGTGAGAAATTCAGGTCTAAGGACTCTATTTATAAGTCAATTTGAGATATTCATATGACGCTAGTGTTCTTAAAGAATACTCAAAAGCGGGTCATGTCCAAATAGAGATACTCAATCTCTATCAATGCGATTGACTAGACATCCAACAGTTCAATTGGTTCATTTGTCAGATCACATCCAACAACCTATATAGGCTTTATAGATTATAGTTTGGACTTCATTTAATTCTAAACCATCATTAAATGAAGAAGTACAATACTTTAAAAGGATAATCATGAATATATGCATCTCATGCACAAAACTGACATCTAAACTCTTGATGTCTATCCCAACTAAAACATCTCATCATTTTATTGAGACAATGGTTTAGTTATTAGGTATATTTACCTAATAAAATTTACGCTTCTATAGTTTACTTAACATCATTTGTAGAATTTTCTTTAGTTCAGTTGGAACTCTTCCAACTAACATCGCTTTCGTTCAGATTTAAGAAGTAACTAGATTACAATCAGAAAGTTAGCATCCGTGTAACCCTTTACACATGATTTAGATACACCTCCATAAACCGAAGAACGTATCCTTAATCCTGTTAAGGTACGTTAAGATTCTTGATCGCCGTCCAATGGTCATTACCAGGACACGATTGGTATCTGCTCGTCATGCTCAAAGCACACGAAACATCTGGTCGGGTACATATCATAGCATACATGATAGATCTAATAGCTCAAGCGTATGAAATCTTACTCATCTTCTCCAGCTCATCAGGTGTCATTGGACACTGCTTCTTGCTAAGAGATATGCTATGAGACATGGGAAGAAAAACCCTTCTTAGAGTTTACCATATTGAACTTATCAAGAACCTTATCAATATAAGTCCTTTGACTAAGCCCAAGCATCTGTCCTGATCTATCTCTATAGATTCGGATGCCCAAAATGTACTGAGCCTCTCCAAGGTCTTTCATAGAGAAACAACTACTTAGCCAAGCCTTAATAGACACAAGCATTCGTACACTGTTCCCAACAATCAGTATGTCATCCACATACAAAACTAAGAAAACAACAACAAAAAAATACTCCCACTGAGTTTCTTGTATACACAAGACTTTTGCCATCCATGTCAGTCTTTATCTTATAAATCCACTTGCACTCGATCAGTCTAGCATCTTCAGGCAAGTCAACCAAGTTCCAAACTTGATTGTCATACATGGACTCCATTTCAGATTACATGGTTCCAAGCCATAGTTCAGAGTTAGAACTCTCCATTACTGTCTCATAGGTAGTAGGTTCTTCCTTATCTAATATAAGGACTTCATGACTTTCATGAACGATATAACCCTCCATAGGATCTCTTCTTGGAGGTTTACTCTGCCCACTAGTCCTACGAACTAGGACATCCACCACCTCAGTAGGTACAACTGGTACCAAAACTGGAGCTTCCATTGGAGAAACAATCTCTCCCACTGGAGGAGTGATTTGTGGCTGATTATCTTGAACTTCTTCAAGAGAAATATTTCTCCCACTTGGCTTTTGAGAAAGACATTCTCTTTCCAAAAAGACACCTTCGCGAGCCACAAACACTTTATGCTCACTAGGATTGTAGAAGTAATATCCCTTGGTTTATCAGATCTAGGTTCAAGCTTATTTGGTTGTAAACGTTTTACATATGCTTGACAACCCCAAATCCTTAAGAAAGACAACTTAGGAACTTTTCCTGTCCATAACTCATATGGCGTCTTATCGACAGCTTTGGAGGAAGTACGATTTAAAACATGAGCCGCTGTTAGAAGTGCATAACCCCAAAATAAAGTAGGAAGATCGACTAAACTCATCATTGAACGAACCATATCTAATAAGGTCTGATTCCGCCGCTCAGACACACCATTTAATTGTGGTGTTTCAGGTGGGGTTCGTTGTGAAACTATTCCACAATTTTTCAGATGATCAATAAAGTCCTGACTCAGACATTCACCACCTCGATCAGATCTAAATGCTTTAATCGTCTTGCCAAGTTGATTCGATACTTCATTCTGAAATTCTTTGAACTTTTCAAAAGATTCAGATTTATGTTTCATTAAGTAGACATATCCATATCTACTTAAGTCATCAGTAAGAAGTATTCATACCCTCCCCTAGCCGAGATACTCATAGGACCATATACATCTGAATGTATTATCCCTAATAAGTCACTAGCTCTTTCACCATGTCCAGTAAATGGTGATTTAGTCATTTTTCCAAGTAAACAAGACTCGCATACTTCATATGATTCAAAATCAAATGAGTCCAATAGTCCATCTTTATGGAGTTTTTGAATGCGTTTCTCATATACATGTCCTAAACGACAGTGCCAAAGATAGGTATGATTAGAATCCTTTGATTTTAGTCTTTTAGAATTGTCCACGTGATAGTTTTGTTTATCAAGATGTAGTATATAAAGGCCATTTATACAACACTCTATACCATAACAAATTTCATTTTTGTAAATTGAAAAAGAACCCTTCTTTATTACAAATATAAAATCTTTAGAATCCAACATCAAAATCGAAATCAAATTTCTATTCCTAGATGGAACATAATAACAATTTATTAAGATTTAACAAATTTCTAAAGATAAAGATAAACAATAAGATCCTACGGCTAATGCAGCTACTTTAGCTCCATTCCAACGCGTAGTACAACTTCAACGCAGCAAGTTCTCTACTTATCTGTAATCCCTGCACATTTCCACAAATGTGAGAATCACAATTGGTATCCAATACCCAAGAACAAGAGAAAGCAAGGTTGATCTCTATCACATAGATACCTGAAGTAGAAGCGACGTTTCCATCCTTCTTGTCTTTGAGGTATTTTGGACAATTCCGCTTCCAATGACCCTTCTTATTGCAATAGAAACAAGTTTGATCTGAAGTAGCTCCAGACTTCACCTTGGTTTTGACAACTTCTTTGCCTTTGCGACTTCACCTTGTTAAAACCATCATGTAAGGAGTGCAATATTATGTCAACGCGAAGTTCTTCACCAAACTCAACACCAAGCGTTTTTAGATTTTCAAAATGACTCTTCATTTTGAGAACATGGGACCAACATGATCGCCTTTTGAGTTGGCTATCTAATATAGCCTACATGCTCAAACGCTTCAGCTTCTAGCGTGTTTCCCAAACATAGCTTGAGTCGATCAAGGATGTCATAGGCCTCCATTTCCTCGAATTGTTTTGCAATTGGGAACCATGGATGCCAACATCAAGCATGTGACATCTAAAGACCTTTCAAGGGCACTTCATAAGCCTCCCTGGCCTCCAGATGCATTAAGTGCGGTTCATCGGAATCTGAGTTTCAAGAACGCCCAGTAGCCATGTTTGAGAACAATTCTCAAATTCCTTGACCAATCAAGAAAGTTGTTTCCATTAAGTTTTTCCTTTTCGAGTATTGACCGTAAACCAAAATTAGAGAATGCGTTATTGTTCAAATTATTAGCCATCTACAAATGAAATAATTCAAAGTGTAAGAATTCTATGATTATCATGAATGAATAATTTTAAACAAATTTAAAAGAAATTCATTCCACCAAATTAAATTAAATTTCCCTTTTAATTTAGTGATTCCAAGATCCCATTTCCACTAACCCTAAGCAAGCTTTGGCTTGTCACCCAAAGTTAATGGTCATAGGTAAAGAAACTATTTCTTAATTATTCATAATAATTCTTGGTTGGTAATAAGATAACTCTTTATCTACTATTACCCCATGCCTCTAAGTGTCAACTTTTCTTGACCTACTTAGTTGAGTTAAACCACTTTTCACCAACTACTTATCTTAGGATAATTAATAGGCACCTCGCTTTGGCGAAACCTACCTAATTAACGATCTAAAGCTTCATAGTGTTACTAAATGGAATAGCATTACAACTCAATATTGTTAGGGACTATGGTTGTTTTTATTAACACAAATAAAAGTGAACTCTAATTATTCGAATTAATAAACTAAGCAACCAAAACATGCATCATCGAGCAATATGGCCCCAAAACACTTGAAAATCTAATCTTCAAGGCCCATCTTTTGAACACCACTTGAAACTCTATTCTTCTTGGTCTTCAACTCCATGGATACATACATAATAGTAATTAAACTTTGAAATGTAAAAATAAACTATTTAACTATTACATTCAAAATAAACGATACGCAGATCGTATTTAATTACATTCAAAAATAACGGTGTGCAAACCGTATTATATATCCTAATTGGGCCATACTAGTTACCATAACCTGTATAACAATTATCATTCACCCACTTACTATATGTAAGTGGCCCATGCAATAATATATTTAAAGAAATATGCATTAAAAACATAAATAAATATATAATCTTATTATTTAAAAGAAACATGATAAATAATCACATTATTCATTTTTAATTTGCATGAAATTTAATTGATTCATAACCAATCAAATAAATTATTTTACTTCAAAGCAAAATAAACCTCCCACTTAAAATAATCTCCATTAAAATAAGTGAAAGTTAATAATATATTAAATATTATTTCCTGAAACATTAGTTAAATAATTAATTAATTTTTTTTTTTGCTAATAGACTTGAATTAGAACTACTAATTATATTTGGTCAAACCAAAGTTTCTACTAACCAATTTATTTAGACATCAAAATATACTAACCAATTTAGTATAAATTGACATAAGGTTTCCAAAAAAAAAAAAAATACGGTAACAAAGAAGATGAAAAAATAAAATCAATTTAATAGATAAAATTCATAACTTTACTATTAAAATCAATTTTACTAAACCCTCCCCTAAAGTTCTTAGTAATGTTAACTTTTAACATGCGGAAAACTAAAACCTTCCCAAGACCCAATTATTGACATGAGATGAAACAAATAAATATCGAGATGAGAAATTATACCTTTGTAGCGTGAATCCACTAGCAAAATATAGCCACGAGACAAGAACCGCAAATGAAGTTCCTCTAGTGTAGTCCACCCACAACGTCTTGTGAGACCTCGTATACTAGTACGTTGTTTAAGAACCTTTCTTAAACTAATTTTGTGTGTATACAATTATTGTATTTGGCCTCACTTATAATTTGTTAAAACCACATACGTAAAGTTTCTTAGTCTTAAAAAGATCAAAGAATATCATCACATATCATTATATGTGAAATCTCTCGGTCATCTCATTCAAAGTGTGCATCTATTATCTTAAATAATAATGTATATCATCATAATACATTTCATACGTTTTGAACACCAAAACCATAAAGTGGTGTTATTACTATGTAAGGTAACTTAATGTGCTACTAAAGAGACCATATGAAAAGCCTTCAAAAGCACTTAATTTTCCGGTTATGAAAGAATTAATATTCTCTTAATAGCATAAAATTAAGAACAATAATATTTAGGGAGTTACACATTTAAATTAACATATTAATATACCCATTATATTAAATTTAGGGTTATGACTAATATCTAGTCTTACTAGATTAGTCACATGAACCTAGACTTATATAGGTCCAAACACACAAAATGGTCTCACACATTGATATAGTGTGACCCAATAGGTTTAGTGACATTAAGCTCGTACCATTATCAAATAACGGTTCAGTTACGTTTATTGGTCTCTAGTAAAACATAAACGTTACTCAATGTCCACTAAATTAACGTCTCGTTATATACTGACTTAATTACGTTAAACGACGCATAAAATATTCACTTGATTATTGAACATTTCTAACAATATTAACATAATAATAGTATATTCTCTTTAATCAAAAAGTAAGATTTCAATAATTTGATAAGTAGAGTGTGTTCTCATTAAGATAATACGTGGATGTAATATGACATCAATTGGTGGATTGTTTTCCCAGTAGTATATGGGAGCATTATGAGCCATCGCGGGGTATGTGCACTTAACCATAGGCAATGAAGTATGACGTGTTGTTTATGGTAGATACTTGCTTAGGGGTTAGCTCCCCCTAATGTATTGTTTTTATACTCGGGGTTTGGGTAGTTTCCACAGTATGGCGGGTTTGTTCAGATAGCATGGCTGGGTAGTTACAACAATATGGCTAACTAATTTATTTATAAGTGATTTATTTAGAAACGATGAAGTTGATATCGGTCACAGATTAACTAAAATAACTATGATGGATCAAGCTTATAAGAAATGTTGTTTCTTTAATGTTATGCTTTACTTTGGGTTGTGCTTAAAAGATATTATTTCTTTTACCGAACCAAATTTATATGGGATGTTACATATTACTTTCTCTGTTTCCTAATGTTTTTCCCGTTAAGAATATTCTATTTTGGAGAAGAAATTTAATTAAGATTTTAAAAATATATATAGATGATAAAATATATCAATGTGAGATCTCGTTAGATTCGTCTTAATGTATGCATTTTTATTATATTATTTTTTATAATTTGTTATGATGCATATTTAGAGAAATTAAGGTTTAAAATTACTTTGAAAATTGTGCAAAAAGTAAATGAGAAGAACATTGGAAACAGAGGAAGTATTTAGTATTTCCTCTGTTCTGAAATACTCGCTACATTTTCGTTATCGACACTATTCATCGTTCAATCTTATTTTATATATTGCAGTTAATGTGTCAGAAAAAATATAGTCAAGTCGGATCTTGTTTGAATCGTCTAATCGGGTACTTTCATAATATTAATTTTTTATAATTCAATATATAAATGATTAAAATAATGCATTAGACTACGTAAAAAGTCAAATGTAGCAAGTATAATGGAACGGAGGAAGTATATTATATTCTCTAATTTTGTGACTTATTTATATATACTCCATACCTAAATCCGAACCCGAATCCGAACCCGAACCCGAACCCGAACCCGAATCCGAACGCACATCCAACTTGTTTAGTTTCACAAGCCTAATTTCAATCTAGGCTAGGGGGTAGAGATTACATCTAGAGGTGTTCATTCGGGTAATCAGGCCGGTTTCGAATGGGTGTCATTCGGTTCGGTGGTTTTTCGGATCAGTTATTTTCGGATGCATGTTCTGACGGGTCACGCTCGGGTCGGGTCGGTTAGTCACGATTCGGTTGATGATCGGTTATTCGAGCTGTCGGGTTAGCATCAGTTCGGTGTCAGTTGAAGTTCGTGTCGAGATTCAATCGGTCTCGGGTTGTCATCGGTTAATAATTAGTTCAGTTTTACCGGGTACAGATCGAGTTCGGGTATTTTTTTCAAGTAAAATTTGGCTACGAATTACTAATTACTATCGATCGAGTCAGTATCAGATAAAGTTGTTAGTCATTTTTTTATTGATGATAATGTTTTCTTTACTTAAAGCAAAATAATAGTTTAATACAAATCAATTAGTGATTATTATTACACCGTTACTTTTACTTGTTTGATGGAAAATTAAATATATGAAATCATGTATTTATAAAATTTATATTATTAAAATATTTATCACTTTATTAGAATAAATAATAAGATGATTGAATATGAGTCGATCATATTTCTATGTTAAAAACTTGTTCAGGTTTACACTGCATGTTCGATCTAAACTCCTTCGGGTTAAGTCAGTTTTAGCCGGATCGAGTTCGGTTTCGAGCATGATTCGGGTCTGTAATTATTAGGTTCGGGTAATCTCGGTTAATGATTATGTGTCGGTTTAAAAAATCGGTTACAGCTCGGGTTCAGTTTTCCCATTTTCGATTGTCAAACCGGTTCAGATATAACTTCAGGTCGAATAATGTCGATTCGATAAACCTAAAAATAGAACACATTTTCGGGTCGGTTTACTTTCGGTTTCGATTCGGGTTTTCGGGTTTGATCACTTTTGAACAGCTCTATTCACACCCCACTAAGAAACGATGAGGAAAAGGGCAAAAGAAAAAAAGAAAAAACAAATACTGTAAAGATGAAAAAAATCCTAACCGTTAAAACAAGGAAATCTGATCCATCCTTCTCAGAAAATAGTGAAAACCCCGTATTGCTTGGTCACTTGCAATTTGCAAACCTTCCAGTTCCATCCCTCCTTCCGCCCCCAGCAAAACCCTTATCATCTTTCCTTCTCAGTTCCCCCGACTTTCTCTCTCTACAACCCTATCATTCTCTCTCCTCATCAATCTAATTGGTGACTGAAAAACGAGAGAGAAGTTTTGAATTTGTTTACATTAGGTTTAAATCGTAATAGAAATTAAGGATGGATTCAGATCAAGGGAAATTGTTTGTAGGTGGGATTTCATGGGAAACGGATGAAGAAAAGCTTAAAGAGTATTTTGGGCAGTATGGAGATGTTTATCAGGCTAATATTATGAGAGATAAAACAACTGGTAGACCTAGAGGTTTTGGATTTGTTCTTTTTTCAGATCCTTCTGTTGTTGATAGAGTTCTTCAGGATAAACATACCATCGATGGTAGAACGGTATTTCCCAATTTCTTCATCTTCTTCTTTTCATTCCCTTCAGTTTGTGTTGTTGTTTATTTGTTAATCTATTGGTTTATTAATTTTGATTTTTTTGGTATTTATGTCGACAAACCCTAGAAAATTGTTACTATTTCTCTTAAGTGCTTTTTTTTTTAAAAAATTTCTTGTACATCAATAGACATGAGTAGTTTGCTATCAGACTCAATTGGAACCAACTTTTTTGTTAGGGTTAAGGGTGCGTAGATCCAAATTGCAATAAATGTTTTCAGTACTTTGTTCCTTGTATAAGTTTTAGTTTTACTTCAGGTTGAGGCTAAGCGAGCAATGTCAAGAGAAGATCAGCAGAACTCTGGAAGAGGAAACAATGGTGGTAGAGACGTAGGTGGAGGAAACATTAGGACCAAGAAGATATTTGTTGGAGGATTACCTCCTACTTTAACTGATGAAGGGTTTCGGCAGTACTTTGAGACCTATGGTAGTGTAACTGATGTGGTTATTATGTATGATCAGAATACAAATAGACCCCGTGGTTTTGGATTTATTTCTTTTGACAACGAGGATGCAGTAGATAGAGTTTTACAGAATACCTTCCATGATATAAACGGGAAGCAAGTTGAGGTTAAGCGTGCTCTACCCAAGGACGCCAACCCTGGTATGGGCAACCGTGGGGGTGGTGGTGGCGGTTATAATTCTGGTGGCGGCCAGAATGCTTATGATAACAGGATGGGTTCTAATAGATATATGCAAGGTCAAAATGCAGGTGGTGCTTTTCCACCTTATAGTTCTTCTGGCTATGGTGCAGCGGGTTATGGATATGCGCCTGCTAATGCTGGCATGGGCTATGGTGCGTATCCTGGATATGGAGGCCCTGCCAGTGCAGTGTATGGGAATCCAAATGCTCAAAGGAGTTCTTGGAATGCACAGGCAGCTTCTGGTTATGGTGCAGCTGGTTATGGAAATGCTGGTCCTTGGGGTGCTGTTGGTGCAGGTAATGGTGGCCCGACTGGTCAATCTCCAGGTGCAGCCTCTGGGTATGGGAGTCAAGCTTATGGATATGGGGGTTACGGCGGTGGTGATGGATATGGTAACGGAGGTAATCGTTCTGGAGGGACCACGGGTAACAACGGATCTGGTGGTGCAGGAGAGAGGCAAGGGGCCTATAGTAGTGGATATGGTGATGCTAATGGTCACGGTGGATATGGTGCTGGTGGTTATGGGACTCAGGCCGGTTCACAAATGGGTTACAATAGTGGATATGGTGGTGCCTAAAATTGACAAGCACAGTAGCTGAATGATCATGGACCTTGGAAGTTTGTTTTCCAAGTGATGAGGGAATCCTCTTTCTGTCTCAAGCATGCTGCTGTATGGTTGGCTTGTTGCTTTGCTGTAGTTCACCTTATCGTTCTTGATGGTCTTTTTTTAAACAATTAGTTTATCAGAGTACTAGCTGTTAATTTACTGTCGTTTTGAGTTTAGTTTTGTATTTGGTGTGCTGATTGTTGTTTATTTGCTATTACTGCTGCTCTATTACTGTCCTTAAGTGTCTAGGCTGTATAAGCTTATATTGATCTGTTTCTTTGGTTGCTTTCTACCTTGCGCTTACTGAATTGCTTTTTTCATATAAGTACCTTATTGAATTTGCTTAGCAGGAAGAAAACCTATGCATGGTGTTTGATAAGCTGATAAGCATAGTTCTCTTGTAGTTACCCTGTGTTTGATGTGTGAAACGTGAAGTAGAAAGATTTAGTCGAGCATCTCATTTCTCGTACTGGTAGACATTGGAGCTGTAGACAAGTTGGGTTGATCAGTTGGTAATGGATAGAGATAACGTAGTGGTAGCTGAAGCATTAACGTTGGCATAATCATTTTCTCCCTGTATTTTCCCTTTGTGTTGTACAGGAGAGCTGCTCAGGTTCTGAAGTGAGGGGGGCTTCACACAACTAAATGCATGTTTGCTGCGGATGCTTTGCATTTTGTGAGATTGATCAACCCAAGAAGGTCCACTTCAGTTCTAATCTTCTATCCAGTTGTGGTGCGCTGATGGAAATATATAAGTTGATCTCTGTTGGGTATGTTGAAATTGAACTAAGGATCCTTTCTGTCTGTTAAATTAGGAGATGACGACTAGTAAATCTTGGTTTGTCAAATAGAAGAGGATGAGCATTGTTATGCATGGTTTCCCGAGCTGAAATAGGCTCGTGAAGTTGAAGTGGACTATATATTTCTGTAGGTAAGTTATTAAAGAATTGTGTACTTGACCATTGATACAGTTTCATTGCGCGATTGTAGCCCTTGAAATATGGTCAGAGTAGTGCAACTGTGCAAGTTATGGTTAGACCAGATTATAGTTCATAGTTGTGTGATAATGGAATTACTTGAAGTATTCTGGTTTAGAAGATGCATAGACTAGTATAGAACTTTAATACACAATTTTTCAGGGTGGATCCTTTCGTAAAGTCCTGTACTCCTGTTAGCTGTGGCAGCTTCCCTGGTAGGATTTTACCTGCCAATTTTTATCAATTACCCGCCTTCCTCTATTTTCAGCATTCAATAGAGTAGGGTGATGTGATGGACCTTTTTGCATGTTCTAGGTTCGATTCTCACTGACCCTTTTCCCTCGGTCTAGCATGTGGCTCGAGCAAATAACCTCCTTTTCTCTTGGTGTACCAAGTAATAGAAAAGGTATATGTACATGGAAATCCATTTAAGTTACGTGCTTGAATGTATTAAAGCCTCTTAGCATGGCATGGCTGCCCAAGGTGTATCTTGAGTAGTTATGTGCTTATGTTTCTTGAACATATATGCTATATTAATAAAGAGAAGTTATTTACTTGACCCTTAATTGAAGTTAATATTAACAAATTGCTTAAATAACACATAAATTGATTGAAATAGGCTAATAGTGAAGAAAAGAAATTCTCAACCTTTTTGACATTTTTCAAATGCTGAAGCGATTTAAATCGGTCATTGCAAACTTAATGGAACTCAAACGTTTTCTTCCTCTTCTCGAAAAAGACTATGGTCTATGGAGTGTAAAGTGTTTGGTTAAATAGCTTATTGTCAATTGCAGCATAATTTGACAAATGACAATAATAGAAAGTTGGATGGTCAGACTTAGACCATATAATGCTGATGTTTGTTATATTTGTTTGTTAAAATACCTTATTGTTATGAATACATTATATTTTAGCAAGTTATTTTAGCAACACGTTCAAAATTAACTGTTCAACTTAACGACCTAAGTGTAACAAAAATCTCCTTTATAAGCTTTGTACTATTTTTCATAAGTGTAACTCAAGACCAAATATTGACATAGGCAAGAGAGTAATGTTGGATTCATGTAACAAAAATCACAAGTATAAATAATAAATTCGTGGAATTTAGCATAACATTGTTATAGAATCTAACATTGTTATAGAATTAGATTTTATCTTAGTTTGAGCTTACATCCTCATTCTTAGAGATAAGTCACTGAGTTTGATTCTTGTGGTGTTCTTTTCGGAGCTTTTTTTTTTCTTTTAGCTTATCTTATAGTCAAAAAAATACATATGTATTACCTAAAAACTACTCCGTATATTCGGTATTGAAATAACGTCTACATAATTGTACATAAGCAAGAATCTGAATCATCATCGTCATCACTGTCGTCGCTCACATCACTGCAAAATAAAGATCCTCGAATAAGACCCAGATTGTATTATATACAAACCATGTGAAATTATGATTTGGTATATCAATTGCATCGACATTATCTAATCAGGACAACAAAGTACTACAAAATTTTCAAATATCTGTTAACAATCTCATGTGCTGAATATGCCAAATATAAACTAGAAGAAAACCATCTAGAATTTAATAATTAATGATACTATTAGTATACTCTTAACCACTTACTCACATTTCTTGGGTTATAGGGTAAGATTAGAAGGGGAGAACCAGGTGAGACTCAAAACCAGAACATCTATAACTATTACTAAAACAAAATACTTGCTGATGTCATCACTTATCAAAATTGCTTACGTGTCGTTCTCTCAATAAAAAATTTCCCTCCAAAACTTAAAGATGATGTCATTGTTATAATGAGTACTATTAATATCTTTGACTTTGCTAATTTTTAAGTATGACTAGCTAATTCGAATTGATTGATTTTTTTACTTATTATGTCACATCATTTAATGTATTAGAAAGTCATAGAAATATATTTTATTTTACTTTTTTCAAGTTTTTATTAAATTTTTGTAATTTTTTTATTAAATGAGTATATGATATTTTGAGATGGTAAAAAACATAAGTATATGATATTTAATGAATTGATTGATTTTTTTACTTTTTATGTCACATCTAGTTTCTTGTAAAGCGATACCTGCTCTATATCTGAAGTAAAACCCGATTCTAAACCTGCCCACATTTTTTTGTTTTAAAAGTTATAAACCATTTTGGTTTTATATGAAGTCTCTAAACAAATTTTTAGGGGGACCGAGCCCCTTTGGACCCCGACCCTCCAGAAATGTTGAAGTGCCCATATGCTATCTACATGTGAGTTGTCCCACATCAGAGAAAGAGAAGAGTATACATTACTTTATAAGCTGAAGGAGTAAATACTACTATCACCAATTGGTTTTAGTAGTGAACCTTCTTTGGGTTTATGAGTGGACTACTTTTTCTTCTCTTTGTTTGGGTTGTCCAAGCCCATTTTCTAAATTCTATCATGGTATCAGAGCTCGGTTTGTTGTTGGGTCTTTATACTGGGCATTTAATCTTAGCACTAGTTAAGAGGCCTATAATTGGATATTCATTCCGAATAGGTTTGTAACCCTTCTAGTGGGCTAAAATTCTAAGAACACTCACATGTGAGGGGGAGTGTTGAAATGCCCATGTGTTATCCAAATGTAAGTTATCCCACATCGGAGAAAGAGAAGATTATGCATCACTTTATAAACTCAAGGAGTAACTCCTACTATCACCAATTGGCTTTAATAGTGAACCTTCTTTGGGTTTATGAGTGGAGTACTTTTTTTCCTCCTTGTTTAGGGTGCCCAGGCCCATTTTTTAAATTCTATCAAGAAAGGAGACAATCTTTTGTTATTATAAAAGCAAAGTTACATATATTCGACCCTCTCAAACTATACCTAGATGGGAGCCACGTAGGGAAATGCAAAATTGCCTAAACTTGCACTAAAGACTTGCATCAGCATAAAGTACACCTATAGAGTTAAGACATCCCTCACTTCACCACACAACTGCTCCTATAAAAGAACTAAAACCAGCACAACATTAGGAAAAAAATACATAAACCATTCTCCCATTACTAGCAAAAGCATCCATCATCATCATCATCATCATCGTAGACTACGGCACTAGGAAACTATGATCACGATCTGGAGTGAGAAGAAAGGCGGCAACCCATAACCATCACTAGCAAAAATACATAAACCATTTTGTTCTGGTTGGTAGACTCATATTAACTCTAGGAAGAAGGCTGTAAAACTTAAAAGCTAATATTAGGCCTTATCCTTGCCTGAAATTATATTGGCAAGTAGCAACCACATACTGGTTAGCAGTAAAAGCAAGCTCTTTCAAAACAAAAGCAACAATATTCCCCAAAAGGTTAGGGGCAAACAAGTTTTTCAGTATGAAGAATAACAGATAAACAGATTTCTCAAAGAAACTCACATAAATTTGTTCTAACGACCGTACATACAGGTTACGACTGTGTGCCTAAATGCTGTCAAGTAACCGTATCACACGATACATGCTAAGCAAGCTTGCAGGATCCAATCAAGATAACTCGTATCCAATTTCATATTCTCCTAACGAAAACTTATGCTCACTAGAAACAGTCCTAGCTCCTATCATTAGAACACTTCACTAGATAATACAAGCTAGCTATGCTACAACGCCATTGAAGCATGAGAAATGTCGTTGGTGTTAGAGTATATAATATTTTCTGAGGCCTCAACCATTAACTTAAAACTTTTGGTTGAGTTGGTTCCATGACATGGTATCAGATAGTTCGATCTTGGTTTCATCTTCCCTAAGCACTCAAACACACAACCCTCTTCTTCCTGAGGCCTCAACCATTAACTTAAACTGGTTTAGTGCTTCTATTGAAAGATTGTTATGATGATTGATGATTCACATTTCACACTTCACTTCAACTCCAAAAACACCATGTCAAAGGAAATTTCACAGCTAGCAAAATATACATAACACTAGTATACCAGCAAAAGATAAGATCACTAACCAATGGAATCAACATTACATTGCAACATTTCTTTGGCCCAATGTCATTAATTGCCGCAGATTTGGGGTAAGTTAATTCCACAACAGCAAAAAAACATGTCGGTATATATTAGAAGCTAACATGTGAAGGAACCAACTCGGCCAAAAGCTTAAGCTGATAATTGAGGCTTCAGGATATGTTATGTACTCTAACACGCCTCCTCATGCGAGAGCCCATTGGGCTAAGTTTGGATACACACGGGCGCTGAATATTCTACTTTAAATGAGGGGTAGTTGGGATTCGAACCTATGACCTCTTATTACGCTAGTTTATGATGCCATGTGGACCGACTCAACTAAAATTTAAGCTAATGGTTAAGGATTAGAATATGTTAAGTAAAAAGTTATTTTCGATTAACCTTGACAACAACTTCACTTAAAAAAGTGCACAAGAAATGCACATGAAATATTATGAGTATCCCAAATTGCAATTTCTAACAGAACATCAAAAAACAATAAAGATTACATGAACAATAATGATATTAATATGGCCAAATTACCTTGGTTGAAATTCCACAATTTCTGCAAGCTTATGCCCACCATTAGTATCATTCCATTGAACTTTCCTCTTAGACTTTGAGGAAATTTCATCATTCCTAGGTGATAACAACCTCTTAGATTCATCCTCCTTACCCAAAATCTTCTCCAAAGCTGCTTGTTTTTTAACCTTCAAGCTACTGATAAGTGTCTCAGTTTTTGTACCCCTACCATTATCCATTTCTAAACCAACAATTTATAAACCTTTAATCAAAATCCTTAAATCCCACTTCTCCAACCAAAGAAGAACCAAAATTTAACATAAGATCATCATCATCATATATCATGTTGGTTCAACACTGCAATCATAAACCATAAAAAATCAATTTCATCAACATCTCTTTCACTCTCAGAAAATGTCGAATTTTGCAATTGATTGCAAAAATCTCAACTACCCAGATGGTTAAAAGATGATATAAACAACACCCAATTCTGAAAAATCATCCTTTCCTAAAATTTGGGTCATTTACAACCTAAAAACCTGAAAAATTCAACAACCCAGAAGATAATATGACCTTTCAAGAAAGGGACACAGAAATTTGGGCCTTGAGGCTACACAAAAAAGGGACAAGATTTAGGGATTTAAAACTCAAATTCAAAGCTTTTAGACAAAATGGGGTTGCATTAAAACAAAGAGGTTTGAATGTTTCTTCAATTAAACAATTTTTTAGGAAAAAGGTTCCATATTAATAACTGTATGAAGACCCAGTTGTGTGAGACCTTGAAAATGAGGGGGAAATGAGAAATGGATTAAGAAATTTGCAGTAATGGTGGGAGTTTTCAACTTTTTCATGAATAATTGAAGAGTGCATTTTGTTCATTTTCTATCAATCATTTCGTGATGTTTTTTGATGATTTGATGCTTAGATCTAGCTTTAATTTAACCATTCAACGGCTTTTGATTATTTTACCGCCAACAATTTTGCCCCCACACTTCTATTATGGTCGGAATAAACTCAATGTTTCTATAGAAAAAATCAAAATTAAAAAAAACCCTATGTTCAGAGTAGGGATGGCAATGGGTCGGACTCGGCTCGAATTATACATACTCCGACTTTGCTCCGGATAATAGTCGGACTTTTGTTTTCAGTCCACCTCCACTCGGACTCGGATTATGCATACTCCAAGTTTGCCCCGACTCGGACTCTCGGATCTCCAACGGAGTCGGATGCAGAGTCGGATTATTATCAAACAGTATCGTTGTGATATTGTACTAATGATTTTAAAGCATACAAAATTAACAAAATATATTTTTCATATACAATTTAATAAAATAAATATGTACTTTGATTTAAATTCAATTTTAACATCAGAAATAATCATACTACTAAAGTTAAACAAAGTTTTCTCGTATTTTGATTTGACGTATTTTATTTCTCTTGATTTCATTTGTCTTATCTTGATTTATTAATCTAAATAAAAATACTAAGTACTTTTTCAAAATCGAAAATTACAATTAGTATAAGAGAGAGCTTGAATTAGTCACATCTACAGTTTTAAAGGAAACAAAATATTAGTGTAAAAGTCAAATTCAAGGTCGGATGTCCTTCAGGGTCGGAGTCGGGTCGGATTTTCGGATTTTTAATAAGGTCCACCTCCGGTCCGTCTCTAACTCGGAGTCGGAGCGTAAAGTCGGAGTCGGAGTCGGATGTCTTATTCCTCGGACTCGAATCGGATTATTTTCCTCGGATCGAGTCGGACTAGGGTCGGATTCGGACTGAATTGCCATCCCTAGTTCAGAGATCGTCTATAGTGTAGACGTCTTTTAAGAGTACTGCCCATATCTTCCTTTTAATTTACAAAACTACTAATCTAATAAGTAAGAATTGTATAGACGGTCTCAAGTAAGAATTTGTGAAATTAAAAACCTTACATTTATCATATTTGAATAATCTAATATCTAACAAATAAAAATTCACATTTTAATATCGTTTGTTGCTATTCTTTGTCGATATATAGGTACGTCGTGTTATAACAAGAAGTTTAGGTTTAGTGTATCCAAATGTTAATAAGAAAATTTGTTTAAATATGTTAATTAATATCGCATTCTTCATGAAAAAGGAAGCATAACAGGTTGTGTGTGGTGTCGTATTGTAGAGTTTTACGCGTGTTGCGCAAACTATTATGGCCACGTCTTAATTTCTTGCCCTAATTTGTATTTTTCTTGTTTTGTTTTCAATAGCTTTGATTTGTATCGATGTGAATCATATAATGAATAAATTATAACTCATAAAAAAGAACATTTTCCTAAGTAATGTGTACTACGATCAATCAAAGTGTAGATTGCGTGAAACAAGTTGATGAATGGTTGTCTTCCTATTATATAAATAAGCGACATGGATATGAATTTCTTCTGAATTTTTGATCAATCTTCACAAAAAATCATATATTTTCTAAGTTCTAAATCATTCATGTACCCTATTACTTTCTTAGTACTTGGAATTACAGTGTTCTTGATTTTATTTCTGTTAAGCATATTTAGTGTACAGCTTTTGGGCCTTTGTTATGGGCCCTAATATCTTTAGTTGTATATATATGTGAATAACCTAATAAGAAAATACAACACTATTATCTCAATTCTTGTCATGGTATCAAAGCCATTATTATTCTAACCCTAATTACTCCACTCTAATAACCCTAATTACTAAACACTAATCCCAGTTACATCTCTGCTTCTATCACCCTCTTCTTCTTTTCTTTCTACTGCTCTAATTCTCCAACAATGGCGGACGTCGGGAAAATCGACCCATCTTCTCCTTTCTACCTTGGCTCAGGGGATCAACCAGGTAATTTAATTACTCATGTAATCTTGAAGGGTGATAATTATTTATCTTGGTCTCGGGCTATTTCTTTGTCCTTGAAATCCCGACGCAAATTCGGGTTTCTTGATGGCACCATCTCCAAACCAACCGAGACAAAGAAGATGCTTGATTGGGATACAGTAAATTCCATGTTGGTCTCCTGGATATTGAAAACTATTGACCCAAAGATTGCTATCTCCCTTCCTTATTTTGATGAAGCCAAGAGGTTATGGGATTACCTTGACAAGCGTTACTGTGAAGCCAATGGCCCTCGCCTACAACAATTACGGACATCCATCACTAATTGCAAACAACTGAGCACTATGTCTATTGAGGATTATTATAATCAATTGATTGGTTACTTTGATGATCTTATGCGCCTCAAACCACCACATGGCTGTGAGTGTGGGGGTTGTTCTTGTGATATTACTGCAAAATATGCAAAGGACAGGGATGAAGAAATATTGCATCAATTTCTGGTTGGTATTGATGATGAAAAATATGGCATGGTTCGCACCAATCTCCTCTCTCAGCAACCACCAGCCACTCTTGAACGTGCTTATCATGCTTGTCTTCAAGAAGAGCGTTCTCGGAGTATTGCTCTAGCCAAAGCACCCGCGGCAAAGGAGGATGCTCACGTCTTTGCTCTTCCTTCTTCTGATCGAAGGCCTTTTCAGGCTATTCGGGTTGATAAAACGAAGCAATATTGTTCTCACTGTAAACGCTCGGGGCATGACAACGCGGGTTGTTTTCTCCTACATGGCTATCCTGTATGGTGGATTGAAAAATATGGTAAGAAAGGTGGTGCCACATCCTCTAGCAACAAGTATGTCGCTGCCACAGATTCCAACATAGGCGGACCCAGGATTCAAAAACATGGGTAGCACCATTTATGATTCACCAACGTGTTGAAATAAATTTCGACCGACATTATTGTTTATAAAATGAGCATTCCAAAAATATTTCATTGCTCCAAATTACAAGTTACAAATTACAATGAGATTAAAGTCTAACATAGTGAAATACTCCCTCTAATTCAAAACAACTGTCCCATTTGTTTTTGGGAACTGTTCACGTATCACTCTTAATTTGTATTTTACTCTTAATCTATGTCATGTTGGATCTTTTTTAATTCGTCTCGATACAAGGGTTATTGATATCAACTTTTTATAATTTTTGATTAAGAATACTTAGAGATATTAAGGGTTAAAATGTTGTCTCGGCAAGTGTGAAAAAGTAAATGAGACAATAGTTGTGAATTGGAGAGAGTACAAGATAACAAAGACAAAACTAATTATGATCAAAATAACCATTAAAAGAACAAACCTAAAACAAATCACAGTGTCATAGTGTCCACAAACTCTAAAATACTTGATTAATTGACAATAATAACCATTCATCAATTCAAAATTCACAATAATTAATTAATTAATCAATTCAAAATAACCATTCATCAATTCAAAATTCAAACCACAAAACCACAGTGTCCTCAAACCTTAAATGGCTAAACAAAAATATAATAATTAATTAATCTACATTGCTAAACCCTAAAAGTGATTTAGTGATTTAGTGACACTTAATTTGGTCATTAGTGATATATGTAATTGTCACTATAGTCTATAGTGACATTTGTGAGAAATGTCATTAGAACCTATGTCGCTAAAAGCTTTAGTGTGACTTTTAAATATGTTGTTAAAGGGTTTAATAAATGTCACTATTAAAATAGTTGATTTAGGTGCTCTTTTGAGAGACCGTCTTTTGTAAAGACGACTCTCAAAAGTCTAACCCAATTCTATATTTAGAGTTGTAACAATATATATTTAGAATTGAATTGGACTTTTGAGAGTCGTCTACAAAATACGGTCTTAAATAAGAATTTGTGTAGTTGATTTTGTCTTAACTCACATTTGCTATTGATATTCGGATAAAATATGGAGGCCCAATAATAATCACCAAGCAATACTTAAGAAATGCAGCTCTAAATAAATAAAGCAAGTCTAGACTCTAATAATGCAAAGTGGGCCCAATTATAAAACAAAGACTTAGTGGATTGAGAAACATAATGTGCAATAGCCCACGTTGCCTTCTTCTTCCCTCAAGCAGCAACACAACAATGGCGGCTGGTCTGCAAGTTTTATAAAACTTTTTTTTTTTCCAAAATTCATGGGTAGCCCTTGCTACCTAAGGTTACATTGTAGGTCCGCCTGTGGATTCCAGCAAGTCTATGGCCCGAGCTCATGCCGTGGGTAGTCATGTTGGTGATTCTTTGTTGCCTCCCCCTGCTACTCTTGCGGCGTTATCCGAACTCCAACCTGAGCATGTTCGTATGTTGCTGAATATGGTTAACACTCACCAACAAGATAAGATGACCGGTGAGTCTTTTTCTTTGTCTTGGATAGTAGATACCGGAGCATCCCATCATGTTACCGGTGACGATTCTTGTTTGATGGACGCACACTGTATTCCTCCTTGTCCAGTGGGACTCCCGGATGGTGCTCATGCTATGGCTATGAAGGAGGGGCGAGTATATTTGGCAGATGGAATTATACTTGAGCATGTTTTATTTGTTCCCAAACTAAATTGCAATTTAATATCGGTGTCCAAAATGATTGATGATTCTCATTGTTTTGTACGATTCACTGATTCTTTGTGTGCTATACAGGACCGACTCTCGGGGAGCCTGATTGGAGCCGGTGAACGGATAGATGGACTTTACTATTTTCGTCGTATTCCTAAAGTATGTGCGATGGCAGACACAGGAGTTTCTATATTTGAGTTGTGGCATCGTCGTTTGGGACATCCGTCGGATAATATTGTCAAGTTAGTACCAACTATCAGTGGTAGTACTTGTAGTAAATCGTTGAATAAAGCTTGTAGTGTTTGTCCGCAAGCTAAACAATCACGAGATAGTTTTTCTGTTAGTGATAATGGAGCTAGTGGTATTTTTGAAATGATACATTGTGATTTGTGGGGGTCATATAAGACACCCTCAACTTGTGGTGCTCACTATTTTTTGACTATTGTTGATGATTATTCAAGAGGTGTTTGGGTATATTTATTGCATGACAAAACTGAAATTTATTCTTCTTTTTGCTCTTTCTTTGCTATGATCAAGTGTCAATTTGATGTTTCTGTAAAATGTGTGCGGAGTGATAATGGCACGGAATTCAAACCCATGCTTCCTTATTTTGATGAACATGGCATTCTTTTTCAATCTTCTTGTGTTGGTACACCACAACAAAATGGGAGAGTTGAGCGTAAACATCAACATATCTTAAATGTTAGTCGTGCTTTGATGTTTCAAGGTAATTTACCAATCACTTTTTGGGGAGAATGTGTTCTTGGGGCAGTTTATTTAATTAACCGCACTCCATCCCGCTTATTAGCCAACAAAACTCCATTTGAAATACTGTTTAACAAAGAACCCAATTTTGATGTCTTACGGGTGTTTGGTTGTCTTTGTTTTGCTCATAACCAAAAAGCTAAGGGAGACAAATTTGCTCCTAGAAGCCGAAAGTGTGTGTTTGTGGGCTATCCTCATGGAAAAAAGGGTTGGAAGGTTTATGACTTACAGACAGGTGATATCTTTGTCTCACGTGATGTTAAGTTTTACGAAAACGAATTCCCTTTTATGAATAGTTTTGAACCACATGACCTTCATCCGACTACTGATAAGGTTTCTAGTGTTGCTCCTGGAATTGATGTTGATTTTTTGGATGATATCGAGCATGTGCTTGAGATTGGTGAGGTCTCCCATGACCATAGTACTCTTGTTCCAGCCAATGCTACTACTTCTACTAGCATTGATCATGATCACCCCCCGGTTTCCCCTGATGTTGTTACATTAGACAGTTCGGATAGTACCATACAGGCTACTTTGGACCCTTCTGTTTCTGATTTGGGTCGTGCTCAACGACCTCGACACCCTCCAAGTTGGCACAAAGACTATGTCGCCCACATGATCTCTAGTCCATCTATTTCTCCTCGTTCATCGTCTGCTCCAGGCTCCTCAGGTACTCCATATCCTTTAGCACATTTTGTGAATTGTGATAAATTTTCTATGCGACACCGTGTTTTTATTGCAGCTGTGGATGTGGTGGTGGAGCCTCGAAGTTTCAATGAGGCCATGAAACATGCGGGGTGGCGTGAGGCTATGCAAAAGGAGATTACAGCTCTTGAAAACAATGACACTTGGGTTATGGTCACATTGCCCCCTGGTAAGAAAGCTTTGGGTTGTCGATGGGTGTACAAGGTCAAACTTAACTTTGATGGCACAATTGAACGATTAAAGGCCCGCCTTGTTGTATTTGGCAATCATCAAGTTGAGGGTATTGATTATACTGAGACTTTCGCTCCTGTTGCTAAAATGGTCTCTGTTCGAGTTTTTCTTGCAATTGCGGCTGCGAAAAATTGGGAATTACATCAAATGGATGTTCATAATGCTTTCTTGCACGCTGATCTTGATGAGGAAGTCTATATGAAGCCCCCTCCCGGCTTCCATGGTTCTCAGTCTGGCTTGGTATGTCGCCTTCGGAAGTCTTTGTATGGACTACGACAAGCACCTCGATGTTGGTTTTCCAAATTGGCCAATGCTTTGAAAAGGTACGGCTTCATGCAATCATACTCTGACTACTCTCTATTTACTCTGCAAAATGGTTCTATTCAACTTAGCGTTCTTGTGTATGTTGATGATTTAATAATTGCGGGTAATGATTCTTCTACAATTTCAACTTTCAAATCATATCTGAGTGCTTGTTTTCATATGAAAGATTTGGGTGTGTTGAAGTATTTTCTTGGTATTGAGGTTGCTCGAAGTCCAGAGGGTATATTTTTGTGCCAACGAAAATATACTCTTGATATTATTGCCGAGTCTGGTCTACTAGGGGCACGTCCGACAGGTACTCCGATTGAACAAAATCATACTCTAGCAAAATCACAAACACCTCTCCTGTCTGACCCTGAAATGTATCGACGTCTTGTGGGTCGCCTGATCTATCTGTCTTTTACTAGGCCTGATTTGGCGTATACAGTTCATATTTTGTCTCAATTTATGCAACAACCTCGTCAAGATCACTGGGAAGCTGCCCTACGTACCGTTCGTTACTTGAAAGGTTGTCCGGGTCAAGGTATTCTTTTAAACGCAGCTTGTGACCTACATTTGACTGGTTGGTGTGACTCGGATTGGGCTAGTTGCCCTTTAACGAGACGATCTATTTCTGGTTGGTTGGTGTTTCTTGGAGGTTCCCCTATTTCTTGGAAGACTAAGAAGCAACATACCGTTTCAAAGTCTTCCGCAGAAGCAGAGTATCGTTCTATGTCTCATATAACTGATGAGTTGAAATGGTTGAAGGCCCTACTTCTCAGTTTAGGAGTTTCGCATCCGCGTGCAATGAGTTTATTTTGTGACAGTCAATCAGCACTATATATTGCGCAGAATCCAGTCTTCCATGAACGTACTAAGCATATTGAAGTTGATTGTCATTTTGTTAGGGACGCAATTCAGGATGGTGTTATCAATCCATCGTATGTGAAGACAACGGATCAGTTAGCAGATATTTTTACAAAAGGCACTCAATAAACAACAATTCATGTATTTACTTGACAAGTTGGGCATTTGTGATTTGCATGCTCCAACTTGAGGGGGGGTGTTAAGCATATTTAGTGTACAGCTTTTGGGCCTTTGTTATGGGCGCTAATATCTTTAGTTGTATATATATGTGAATAACCTAATAAGAAAATACAACACTATTATCTCAATTCTTGTGAATTTCTCATTACTATTTTTAAGATTCATAACAGTTATCATAATACAGTTACTTTCCTATTCAAATACCAAAATTTCCGCCAGTCTTTATGATTTTCCCCAAATATTACATGTTATCAATAAAATTATAGAATAATTGCACTCGGTTATTGTTTCCTTTGATGTTAATTTTATAAGGGTTTTGTTTCGTTTGATGTGGGTCTTGTTATTACTCATTTTCTTGACTCCAGACAGCACAACTATAAATAAATAAGTATGAGGATGAAGGTAGTTATATATCCAACTATCTGGCGAAAACACACAAAAAATTCAAAAAATCGGTTACAATATTGGAGTTTGGTTTGATGTACCTTCTTAAAGGGTTATTAGATCCATAGAATGTTTCCACACCAACTTTAATTGACTAAAAAATTCAGTCTCAATATTGAAGTTTGGTTTGATGCACTATCTAATGGATTAGATGACCCGTAGAACGTTTCCAAACTAGCTTCAACTTGGTGGTTTTCGGTCTAAAAAAATTTGGTCTCAATATTTAGGCCCATATTCATAGCATGGACCCACCGAGGTTTGATTATTTTTCTGCATAAAGTCGATACTTCATTCACCAAACTTCATTCTTTATCATCTTCATTCACCACCGAGGTTTAGCGTGTCTGAGCATGATTGTTAGGTTGATAGCGATAGTGATATTTTTGGATCATTCATATATTTTTACCGATCAAATAATACATATATTCATTATGGCTCACTTGGACTCTAGTTCGTCCATGAAACCACGAGTGTTTTGTCTATGAAACCACGAGTGCGAATAACTCAATTTTTACGGATCAGATTCAGAAATTTGGGCCAAATTATGTCATGCTTTTGCAATATTCGAGGATATATAAGTCAAATTTTATTGCTTTTATTCATCCAATATTGAAGGTGGGTTTGATGCACATTCTAAAGGGTTATTAGATCCGTAGAACGTTTCCAAACCAACTTTAATTAACTAAAAAAGCAGTCTCAATGTTGAAGTTTGGTTTGATGCACATTCTAAAGGATTAGATGACCCGTAGAACGTTTCCAAACTAGCTAACTAAGTGGTTTCGATTGAAAAAATCGGTCCAAATATTGCCCAGTTCAATGCATTGGCTGGTTCCGAGTAAGATATCGAATCCCCGAAAACACCTACAGTGACGACTGTATTGGCTGGATTTAGGTACGATCTGACAGTGGTTCAAACTATCTACATCGGATCCCTGGAAAACTACCAACATTCAATGTAATGGCTGGATTTATGTACGATCTGACAGTTGTTCAAACTATCTACATCGGATCCCTGGAAAACTACCAACATTCAATGTAATGGCTGGATCTGGGTATGATCTAACAGTGGTTCAAACTCTCTACGTCTGATCCCCAGAAAACAACTTACATTGACTGTATTGGCTGGATCCATGTATGATCTGATAATGGTTAAAACCATCCACCCGTGAAAGAACAATCTTTGGTGACTCGATACATGGAGCAAAATCTTTACCATTGTCTTTTAATGAAATGTTACATAAAGGATGCAAATCTTTGGCTAGTATTGCCAAGTGAAGTTGTATCAATCTGATGATCATCATACGACTATTCTTGCTTTTATTCATCAACGTATATCGGGTGTTTCGTATTTGTTTATTCATGGGTCAACGTGAAACGTGATGAACTACGACATTGAAACATATTAAAATAATCATTTATTATTTCTGCGGGGAGATTCATTACTTCACCATTATTATTCTTATTATATTGGGTCTTACTTATATGTGGTATTCAACGACGAATATATAAAGTCATCCGAGCTTTCACCTAGTTTGAAAGTCATATTATTATTGAAGTTCCAAAACGTGGGTGTTATTATTCGTATTATGAAGTCATCCGAGCTTTCACCTAGTATGAAAGTCATTATTATTATGATGTCCCGAAACGTGAACTTTATTTGTCACGATATGAAATCATATAAGCTTTCACTTAGTTTAAAAGTTATATTATTATTTAAGTCCCAAAATGATTGACTTTGGGCGATATTTTCTTAGTATTTATCTTAATTATCAAACTTTCACCTTGTTTGTCCTTGCGAGTATCACCTAGCTTGATAATTCAGACTCTTATTAAGCCCCAAAACGAGTGATTTTGGGCGTTATTTGTCAAAGTATACTTAGTGAGTATCACCTAGCTTGATAACTCGATCTCTTATTAAGCGGACTTATGTCCGATCAGTATATTCATTAATATTTTCGAATGATTCACCTAGTTTGATTCCTTATCTAAGTCCCGGGTGATTGATGGTTGGGCAATGCGGACCTATGTCCGATCCAAATATTCATTAAATGCGGACTTAAGTTTATTTTATTTGGATCTAATTATATGGTTCTTCCGAACATTTGATTAGTTTGCATCACAGGTATGTTTGTTTTCCGCATAAAGATTGATGCCCTCGCTACATTAAATTCCCTCCTCTATCGCTCTTCATGCGTGGGGCTAATGTTACGGGGTCAATTATAAACCCGTAATTTATTTAGCCAAACCATAAACCGCCACCTTAGTCTAATAACTTCCTAAAATAACTATCTCATGTAACTGCCACGTAACTTCCATTCACGGCATTAACCGACTAATAACCTCTCTAGAAATAACCTCCTTCTACCATTATAAATAGAGGTTACATACATTATTTGCAAGGACTAAGATTCGATATTCCTATCTTTACTCTAAAAATACACCGCCCTCCTACTTACAATTAATACTTTAACCAAATATCCTTCAATTGATCTGAACTCATCCAATAATCTGTTCATCTTGCTTTCATTAATTATCATATATTCATTACTTTCGGTTTCCCGATCTGACTTGATCGTCAGAGGGGTTTTCCGGGAAACCACCCCCGGGCAAGGCTAACGTTGTGTTGCAGGATTTGAGGTCTCATCAGTGGAAGGATCATTAGCACTTTCAGTATATTGACAATCGTCCCTGATTACACCTATCTCCAGGTATTTTAAGTGTCTTTTGCACTTTCTCGTTTCATCACCGAAACATAGCTAGTGGGAGAAATACCGTAATAGGAAAATTTCTAGAACGACTTCAAGAAATATTCATGAAAATCAAATGTCTTATCTCAATTGTGTACTTTGTAGATTTTACATTTTCTATGTACAATTTTAAGAATTACGTGAGCTTAAAAATGTAACAAAAAGCAATTTAAAAATAACAGATTAATAAGTGACTAAATGATGAGGTATTTATATATTAATGAAACTGTGAAATTTTTATTATGTGAGAAGGTGACTAAATGGGATAAATTAATCATTTTTTATGGGATTTTATTGAAAGTCGACACTCTCTATATCCAATAAATTAATATTCTTGATCTTTTGTTGTATTTTTGGTGGAAAGAACACTAACCTCTCTACACCTCTTTTTTATATTCTCCCGATTCATAATACAATTTCACAATAAGCTTTTATTTGAAATAGCCATAAGATATGAACGAATTTGAACGTGCTTTCAAATATTAATGCCTTTTAGATAAAATAAACGATCAATTACCAATTACAGCCTTAAAGTTTACTCAATTTCAAATAAACAGTCTCGAACCTTTTTTTTTTTACCAACAGCAGCTTTCAACTTGGAAAACACGGCATCGATACAGCCAATTCACCGAATGAGTTGCTAATTGACCGTTGACCAGGCTTAATGATCTTTGATTTTCAATTAAATTCACTAATGTAACCTAATTACCCAATTATCCCAATTAAACCCTTCTTCCCTAACCTCTCTCCTACCCTCCTCAATCACCATCATTTTCCCACCCCAACACCACCACCACCACCATAACAACCCCTCCTTTAAATGTTGAAGATGATCATGAGGAGATGCTGATTTGTTTGCAGATAATGTAGTTTATGGGCTTGATGATGTATTTATAGGGGATGATAATTTAAGATTGGCAGTAGATAAGGAGATTGATGAAGAAAATAATAGAGACATATACTATAATGGAGAACGGGATGAATTGGAGTCTGATGATGAAGATTTGGGTGCTTTGAATGCTGACGATTAAGGTCTAAACAACTATCTCTAGGCCTTAAATTTTCATCAATACATGTGTTTAGAAAAGCACTAAGGTATCATGCTATTGAATGTGGTTACAATTATTATTACTTGCATAATGGTAGTAGTAGGATAAGTGTGTATTGCTACAGCAGATGCAATTGTAGTAAATCAAAAGCAAGAATTGTGAAGTGTATATGTGGCAAGGAGAAGAAGTGTTAATTTAAGATTCATGTTGTGAAGTTGAAAGATGAGGAGACACTTCAAATTAGGAGTTATTATTTCAAGCACACTTGTGGTCACCAATACCAAAATGATAAAGTCACTGCTTTGTATTTAGCTGAGAAATACATAGAGGATTGGAGGGAAAATCCGACTTGGGAGTTAAAGGCATTTGAGAAACGGGTTAATAGGGAGTTAGGTTGCGAAGTGAAGTATTCTAAGTGTTATATGACAAAAAGAATTGCCCTGAAAATGATATTTGGTGATGCTAGTGAAGAGTATAGAAGGGTGTGGGACTATGCGGAGGCAATAAGGAGGTTTAATCCAGGAAGCACTGCAATCGTAAGATGCATTGGAATAGAGAATCCGTCACCTTTGTTCCAAAGGATGTATATATGCTTGCCAGTATGTAAGGAGGGTTTTGTTGCTGGTTGTAGGCCTATTATAGGTGTTGATGGGGCATATTTGAAGGGACAATTCCCTGGGATTTTGTTGACTGTTGTGGGTAAAGATGGGAAAAACAATTGGATCCGCTTCATGTGCAATGGATCAAAGTAGTCAAATCTAGCTGTTGAATGTACTTTTGTTCACTTAATGTTCACTAAGTGAAATCTAGCTGTTTTATTTTGCAAGAACCAATGTATTTTGTGAATTTTGAATTTGGTGTATGCGTATTTAGAATTTGGATCACTAGGTGTATGTGTATTTTGAATTTAATGAATGGATCAACTTGGTGAGTTTGGTGTATGTGTATTTTAGTTATCTAGCAAATTTGGTGAATTTGGTGAGTTTGGTGTATTTTCATTAAGGCAATTTGGTGAATTTGGTGAGTTTGGTGTATGGATCAGCTACTGTAATGCTCATTTCAGCCTATATTTTGCTAGCAGCCTATATTTTGCAACAACATGCAAGTTGCTGTGTATACACATACACCAGCAAGCCAACAAGCTGCTGTATATGGTAAGTAAGCTGTGTATGTTGTGTATTCATGTGTATTCATGGTATTTCATGTGTAGCAAGCAATCAATTAATGTGTTATGTGCAACAACAATTGATTTCCACTATAACATGAATTTCTGATTCCATTACACAAATACCCATTTCATTCATTGTATCCATTACACAAGCAATCAATTAGGTACATACACGCAATTAAATACTACATCACATAGATTGTGTTATTGGGGGAAATGGATGTAGCATATAGTATAGTTTGTTTAATCAAAAAGTAAGATTTAAAAAATTTGATAAGTAGAGGTTATCATTAAGATAAAAAGTGGACGTAGTATGACATAAATTTGTGGATTGTTTCACTCGCAGTATATAGGGGCATTATGAGCCGTCGCAGGGGTATGTGCACTTAACCATAGGCAATGAAATATGACGTGTTGTCTATGGTTGAGTCTTGCTTAGGGGTTAGCTCCCCCTAATGTATTGTTCATATAATTGGAGTTTGGGTAGTTTTCACAGTATCGCAGGTTTGTTCCGACAGTATGACTGAGTAGTTACAACGACAATGTGGCTAAATAATTTATTAGTCGACATTAGAGAATAACTAAAATAACTATGATGAAACAAGCTTATAAGAAACGTTATTTCTTTAATGTTATGGTTTACTTTTGGTGGTATTTTTGCTGACGTGTACCTTTGATCTTAACGATCCTGCAATAATGTTGTTCCTCTTGCGTATGACAACTAGTAGTTAGTTAAGTTGCAGGTCGGGGAGTGATATTTCCACTTGTGAAGAATAAGAATTTGCTTAAGTATTGAAGGATCAAACTTTAAACCTTTCATTTTGAGTCCTTAAACATTTTTGGGTTTAGAGGGTCGATGCCTTAGAGTTGTTATTTCATTTACGATTAATTAATGATCCGTCCTATTTTAATTTAATTTCCGCTACTAGACTTTAAATTTTAATACAACCTAAATGACACTAGAACCGTCAAGTCATTTTCACTTTAAACTTTAGTTTACTATTCTAATATAACATCCTTGATGAACTCAGACTCGTATTTTATTTAAAATATATATTTCTTTGAACCGAGCTTATACGAGATGTTACATACTCCCTTTTGTTCACCAAATGTGTCTCATTTGACTTTTAACTATTTTTTAGGTAGTCGAATGGGATGACATGTAAAAGAAGAATGTTTAGTATTTTTAAATTTTAATAGAGGTAAAGTAGGGTTAGTAGATATTAAGATGTGAAAAAGTTAAGTTTAGTAAGGATAAATAGGTAAAGTTAACATACCCAAAATAAAAAATGAGACGTTTAGGGTGATTTGACCAAATAAAAAAATGAAACACTTAAGGTGAATAGAAGTATATTGTATTCTCTAATTTTCTGACCTACTTATATGCATTCCGAACTTTAACACATACCTGAACCCGAACTCGATCCAAGTTGATTAGTCTCACATGCCTACATTCAGTCTAGGGGTAGAGATGAGAGAGTTCACACCACTCCATTCATAAATAATGATGAAAAGGAAAAGAAAAAAAAAAAAACAAATGTAACGATGAAAAATCCTAACCGTTAAAACAAGGAAATCTGATCCATCCTTCTCAGAAAATAGTCAAAAACCCCGTATTGTTTGGTCACTTGCAAACCTTCCAGTTCCATCCCTCTTTCCGCCCCCAGCAAAACCCTTATCATCTTTCCTTTTCAGTTCCTCCGACTTTCTCTCTCTACAACCCTATCTTTCTCTCTCCTCATCAATCTAATTGGTGACTGAAAAACGAGAGAGAAGTTTTGAATTTGTTTACATTAGGTTTAAATCGTAATAGAAATTAAGGATGGATTCAGATCAAGGGAAATTGTTTGTAGGTGGGATTTCATGGGAAACGGATGAAGAAAAGCTTAAAGAGTATTTTGGGCAGTATGGAGATGTTTATCAGGCTAATATTATGAGAGATAAAACAACTGGTAGACCTAGAGGTTTTGGATTTGTTCTTTTTTCAGATCCTTCTGTTGTTGATAGAGTTCTTCAGGATAAACATACCATCGATGGTAGAACGGTATTTCCCAATCTCTTCTTCTTCTTTTCATTCCCTTCAGTTTATGTTGTTGTTTATTTGTTAATCTGTTGGTTCTTAAAGTTTGAATTTTTTGGAAAATATGTCGACAAACCCTAGGAAATTTACTATTTCTCTTTAAGTGCCCTTTTTTATTAAAATTTTTTTTCTTGTACATCAATGGACTTGAGTAGCTTGCTACCAGACTCAATTGGAACCAAATTTTTCGTTAGGGGTAAGGGTGCGTAGATCCGATCCCTCCAAACTTTGACCTAGGGTAAGGGAGTGTGCGAACATTGGTTACATTTGGGACTGCTTGATTCGTTTGGTGGTAACTCTGTATTACATTGGGATTATTGATGCTTGCAAATTGCAATAAATGTTTTCAGTACTATGTTCCTTGTATAAGTTTTATTTTTACTTCAGGTTGAGGCTAAGCGAGCAATGTCAAGAGAAGATCAGCAGAACTCTGGAAGAGGAAACAATGGTGGTAGAGACGTAGGTGGAGGAGGAAACATTAGGACCAAGAAGATATTTGTTGGAGGATTACCTGCTACTTTAACTGACGAAGGGTTTCGGGAGTACTTTGAGAACTATGGTAGTGTAACTGATGTCGTTATAATGTATGATCAGAATACGAATAGACCCCGAGGTTTTGGATTCATTTCTTTTGACAGCGAGGATGCAGTAGATAGAGTTTTGCAGACTACTTTCCATGATTTAAACGGGAAGCAAGTTGAGGTTAAGCGTGCTTTACCCAAGGACGCCAACCCTGGTATGGGTAATCGTGGGGGTGGTGGCGGTTATAATTCTGGTGGTGGCCAGAATGCTTATGATAACAGGATGGGTTCTAATAGATATATGCAGGGTCAGAATGCAGGTGGTGGTTTTCCCAATTATAGTTCTTCAGGCTATGGTGCAGCGGGTTATGGATATGGACCTTCCAATGCTGGCATGGGCTATGGTGGGTATCCTGGATATGGAGGCCCTGCCAGTGCAATGTATGGGAATCCAAATGCTCAAAGGAGTTCCTGGAATGCACAGGCGGCTTCTGGTTATGGTGCAGCTGGATATGGAAATGCAGGTCCTTGGGGTGCTGGTGGTGCAGGAAGTGGTGGCCCGACTGGTCAATCTCCAAGTGCAGCCTCTGGGTATGGGAGTCAAGGTTATGGATATGGGAGTTATGGTGGTGGTGATGGATATGGCAATGTAGGTAATCGTTCTGGAGGGGTAGGTAACAATGCATCTGGTGGTGCAGGAGAGAGGCAAGGGGGCTATGGGAGTGGATATGTTGACGCAAATGGTAATGGTGGATATGGTGCTGGTGGTTATGGGTCTCAGGCCGGTTCACAGATGGGTTACGGTGGTGGATATGGTGGTGCCCAAAATTGACAAGCACGGTAGCTGTAGTTCTGCTTCAGGCTGAGTGATCATGGACCTGGGAATTTTGATTTTCCAAGTATGCTACTGGATTGGTTCGCTTGTTAATTTGCAGTAGTTTGCATTATTGTCTTGATTGTCTTTTTTTTGAACAATTAGTTTTCTGGAGTACTATCTGTTCTGTTTACTGTCTTTTTGAGTTTAGTTTTGTATTTGGTGTGCTGATTGATATTTATTTGCTGTTGCTGTCCAGTGTCTTGGCTGTATAAGCTTATATTGATCTGTTTATTCTACGTTGTGCTTACTGAATTGCTTTTTTCGTATACGTGCCACAATAAATTTGCTTAATTAGCATAAATCTTTTGTAGTGACCTTTTGTTTGGTGTGTGAAATAGAAAGTAGAGAGATTTAGTCAAGCATCTGATTTCTCGTACTGGTAGACATTGGAGCCTGTAGACAAGCTTGGTTGATCAGCTGGTAATGGATAGAGATAACGTAGTGGTAGCTGAAGCTTTAACGTTGGCATAACCATTTCTCCCTGTATTTGCCCTTGTGTTGTACAGGAGAGCTGCTCGGGTTTTGAATTGAGGGCGCTTCACACAACAAAATGCAAGTTTGATGCGGATGGTTAGCCATGCAGTTGATGGTATGGTAAATTTCCATTTTCCGAGATTGATCAACCCAAGCAAGGTCCAATTCGGCTCTAATCTTCTATCCAGTTTTGGTGGGCTGATGGAAATAAATTGATCTCTGTTGGGTATGTTAAGTTGAATTGAAGATCCTTTCTTTCTTTAAAGTTGTAGGAATATGTTTGTTAAATTTTGGAAATTTGACTACTAAATCTTGGTTCGTCAAATAAATAGATTGAGGATTGTTATTTTTGGTTTCACCTTCTGAAATAGTATCATAAAGTTGAAATAGTATATTTCCGTTAGAAATTGCCTTTTTTTTAATCCCAATAGGCAATCCTTTGATTTTCTGTCTTTTAAGGGGGTGTTTGGTATGACATGTTAAGATATAATGGAAAGGGACTGTATAATTAGAGGTAAGGGTAATGGAAAGTGTTATTGTTATTATTTGTTTGGTATGAAGAGAGCAAAGGGAATGAGGTAAGAGAATTCGATACACCACTATTACAAGCGGTAACAAATTAGAGGATTCCATTTCTTGAAAGTAACAGTACTTTAGAGTCGAAACAAACAATATGTAATGGATTGAGGTATGTGTTTCTGTTAGCGGCCCTTAAAAAATGGATACCAAACACACCCTAAGATTCATTGTGTTAATACCATTGATGACCCATAATTATAGCTTATTCGATAGCTATTCTCTTAAATCGATATCTGTGTAGATCTACTTGTGGTTGGATCAATTATGGGTTGTTTATCTGATGCTAACAGTTTGGTTCTGAACTTCTGATGCTATAGCTTACTTAGTTGATATTCTGTTTGTGTCACCGTCCCCTTTTACGTCGTCATCATCATCATTTTACCTAGTATATCCCGCTCATAAGAAATATAATTAAGGTTTGAGGAGCGATGGGAGATAACAACCATATCCATAATGGAGGATGCGGTCTAAGATTTTCTCGGCTCGAGAAAGAGTACCAATCATTCTTGTAATAGGTAAGACTAAGTGAAGCTAAACCTATTGGGATTGAAATAACCTCATAAGATTTTGTCGAATAACCTCATACTTAGAATCAGCACGATACCTAAATATCTTAAAATTTGGTTTGTTTATTGAAATATTATGAGAATGATTGGAATTTGTTCCTTTAAAATTCCTTGTCATTTGTGCTACTTTTTTTTCAGATTTTGTATGCTTGCTTCATAGGAAGTTCTTGGCTTCTTGCTAATAATTAGATCATACTGCTTTAGTCATATGTAGTTTTTGCTAGTTAAAGCTCAATTGCATCTACGTTTGGTTAGGTAAACTACGTTTTTGTGTTTTGACATGAGTAAAAGTTTTGATATAAGGTTTGTGTTTATACCCATAACGTTGTTTGCTGGTGGTTTGTAACTTTAAATTTTAGGCAAAGCTCGACTTATGGTTTGGCTAATTGTAGTTGGGTCGATTGGATCGGATCCTTGTTGGAAATTCATTTGATTTTGAATTGATTAGGTTTCCTAAATGACTTTTAGTTGGAGCTGTTAGTTTAAACCTTTCGTTTAATCCGTGTAAGTAAGTATTGGGTATATCTTGTTGTTTCAAGTTAGATGTTTCAAAGATATTTGGTAAAGTTATTTGTGGATCCTTATTTATTAGAAAAAAAAGTAAGGTAAAAGCCAATGATTAAAACTATTATGAATAGTTTTTTGGTTTGGTTTAAAGGTAGCCAACAAGCTAAATACGTATTTGTTTGTTTTTGACTAATTAAGAGTTAACTAAATAACTAATTAAAAAAGCTTTCTGCCAAACATTTCTATTATAGATTAGCTAGTCTCCTGAGAGACCGTCTTTTTGAGAGACGTCTCTCACACCCAATCTATTATAGCTTATTGCCTATATTTACTCTACATTTTTCCTAATGGGTCAATCCAATCAGAGATGGTCTCTAAAAAGACCGTCTCTCACAAGAATTTGTGATTATAGATAGGTCTGTCAAGCATATGAGGTTTGGTCGGGTTCGGGTCATATATTAACAGGTCAGAAAATCAAACCCAACCAATTTAGTTAATTGGATCGAAAATCACAACTTTGACCCGACCTGCAACAGATCATGTTGGCCTGATGTTGACTCACTTAACCTGTTTTATAGTTTTTTCGTTTTAAGGTTTTTAACGTTGATTAAATTATAGATTTGTCAGTGGGTGGAACCGTGGTAAAACAATTGACGTATGAAACTTGAATATGTTCTTTGTATATTGTGATCGATAGGATTGTTGGAATTTGAATGTGTGATAAACAAACTTGTGGTAGTTGCGATTATATTTCTATTTACTCTATCCTAGTAAAGAACTACGTTACTCTTAATTGGCCTTATATTTTATTTTGAGTTCAATAACAATTCATATCATCCCTTTTAATCTCGTCTACACATGTAAACAAAGGAAAAGTTGTCAAAAATAAATCAACCTATTCTTGGTCTGCTGAAGACTTGTTAATGAAATTAACACTTAAAAATTTGCAATTTATCGTTAATTATTTTATCAATTAAAAAGTATATGATAATTATTATTTATAGTATTCGTTAATTTTGTTTATATTATTTTTCTAAACACAAAGAATCGATTATTCATAAAAAGGGTTCACTTTTAATTTGTGTAAGGCGCATAAAATGCTAGAATGACACTAGTCTATTGAAGTGGATCTTTGATCTTAATTTCAAAAAATGATCTAACATCTTGTTCTTTATTTTTAATTGTTTACTTTATCAATTCCACTAAATCTTCCATTTATTTTTTCACATTATTTCTTTAATATTCTTCTGTTGCATTTTACACTAAATCTATAAATTAAAATATAATCAAGTGAGTTTGTATGATTTAACTCAATATAAAGATTATTAATATCTATTTTAATATTATTTAGTTACATATATTAAGAGATATTAAGTATCAAATAAATGCCTTGAATAGCGTAAAAAAGTAAACAAAACATTGCAGTGGAATGAAGTTAGTATATAATTTTTTTACTTCTCTATGTTGGATATGATGCTATTATTAACAACTTAATTTAAAAAAATTTTATATAATCAATTTTTAATGTATTGAAAAATTCTATAGGCTACATACTAGTTGAAACATGAGTCACGTTCTCATGTAGATCTTGTGATCGATCCTTGTTACATTTCCTTCCAAGACTTCTCTACCCTCAAAGCCTAACTTATCTTGTAGTAATAATAAACACAAATTCTCCTCTCGATTTTCAGATCTTCCCGTTTACTTTTTGCACAATTTTCAAAGTAAAATTTGAAACTTAATATTTCTAAATATGTATCATAAAAAATTATACATAAAATTATAAAAAATATATTTTAAAAAGTATATATTAAGACGAACTTAACAAGATTTCACATTGGATATATTTTATACTCCCTCAAATTCACAACTATTGTCCCATTTCCTTATTGTGTAAGTTCACCTCAGATGTTCCATTTCTATTTTTAGTTATGATTTTTATTATCTATATACCCCATGTTCACACAAGTAATGACCAAAATACTTTCATTTTTACTGCTTACAATATCTCAATACCACTTTTACATCTAATTTAATCAATTAAAATACCCAACTATTACCTTTTTGATAAACCCCATCCCACTCTTAATATTCATGCCCAATCAAATTAGACAATAGATATAAATTAAAGGGAATATCAACTATATACTCCTATCTCTTAATAATACTCCCTCCTGTTCAGCTTAAATGTCCCATTTAGTTTTTCACACTTGCTGAGACAGCATTTTAATCCTTAATATCTCAAATTATTTTTAATTAAAAATTATAAAAATTTGATATTAATAATCCTTGTATTGAGACGAATCAAACAAGATCCCACATGACTATGTTTTAACTTATAGATTAAGAGTAAAATACAAATTATGAGTGATGAATAAATAGTGCCAAAAAAAATATGGGACATTTAAGCTGAATAGAAGGTAGTATTAATTAAATTTCTCGCTCTAAAATAAAATATTCTAATCTCAAAGAGTAATATTTAAATACAAACATGTGGGATTTTACAGTGCATTCAAAGTTTAGACAATGAAGGATTAATAAAAGCAACAACTCTTGCCATAAGCTCAACAGAATTTGCAGAAGAAGGTTCCATCAAATAAAAAACATGATCTTCTCCTTTAGACTCAAAAACCTCCACATCCCCTTCCCATCCACTTTCTTCTAGAACCTTCTTATAATACAATCCTCTATCTCGAAACACATCCTTCTCCGCCACACAAATCAATACTCGCTTACACCCTAATCTCCCCAAATTTGGTTCATTTTCTGGGTTAATCCACTTATGATCCACCCCTATCTCAATTCCTGGTCTAGCAAATTCCCATACTATATCCGGCAAATCTCGAATCGAAAAATAATTTCGTTTATTTTTCTCATCACCCATCCGATTTTTTCCCCAAAAATAGGGATGAACCAAAATAATACCATCGATTTCATACCTAATTTTGTGAATCCCGAATCGAATTGCTGTTTGATGAGCGATATTCCCTCCTGCACTATCTCCCATCAAGAATATTCTAGAATAATCTACAAAATCTCTAATCCATGGTTCGTTTGTGGTGATCGCCCAATTTAACGCATCCCAACAATCATCATAAGCGGCGGGAAGTCGGTGTTCTGGTGCTCTTCTGTACTCAACTGAAACAATTATAGATCGGGCTTCCGAAGCTAATCGATTGAGATAATTGTGATATTTCGCTGAAAACGTGCTTTCTAGAAGAAATCCGCCGCCATGGAAGTATATTATGAGTGGTAATTTGGGTTGATTATTGGGTAATGCTGGGTTTTTAGGGTTGTAGATTCGAATTTTGAGGTTTGTATTAATGGAGATTTTTATGTCTTTGGAATTTACCCCTGTTTGGGGATGGAATCCTGGAGAGACTGGAGGTGGATCTAGAATTGGTAGTCGTTCTACATAGCCGCTTTTGTATAGGCGGATTGCTGGTGAAAGATCTAGGATTAGTTCATCTGCTTTGTTCTTAGAATTTGGATTCATTATTAGGAAAATAAAGGAAATGAATTGTTATTTACAGAAGAATGTATGATAAATTGGGTGCTACTTGAAATATGCTTATACAGGAGTTGTTAGATTGTATGATAATTTTTAATATTTTTAATTTTTTAATGTGCCAAGACATGTTACTATTTGGATAAATTGTTTGTTGGGATAAAATTAGAGCTTTTTAAATTGTTTGTTGGGATAAAATTAGAGCTTTTTAAATCTGATCCAATTTGAAAATTCGAACAAAAGGCGAAAAGTTAACTGACCTGAAAACGTGTTCTTTCTTAAGGCTTTAAGAACCAACGTTACCTGAACCAAAGTTACACTCGAACTGCGACCGATTTTTAAAACCGATATATAACTGTTAATCGAGATAACCAGAACCTAATAGTGACCAACCCCAGTCATATCCGACTCGAATCATGCTCGAAACCGCACTTGTTCCGACTAACACCGACAACAAAAAATACGGAGTTTTTAGACGTCTATATATCTAGTTTTTCGGCGGTTTTTTAGACGCGTTTTTGTGTCTAAATAGTGTTGCTTTATCGACACCCAAAGGTGTCTAAATTGTGTTTTGCACCTTATGAATACAACATTTAAGCTTTTGTGTTTAGACGTATGAACACATCTAAAGGGTTTTTAGACGCTTTTATGTGTTGAAAGAGGGTGGAATTTTACATGCTTTTATTCTTCTAAAAAGGTTTTAGACGCTTTTGTGCGTTGAAAAACAACAAGTGTTTAGACGCATAAATGCGTCTTCAAGGGTTTATAACAAATTTATTACTAATATAATACAAGTGTTTAACAAATTTATTACTAATATAATACAATAGTTTTTAGACGCTTTAATATTCTATATTCCATTAAAAGTGATTACAATGATATGTATCAAATATTGCACTCCCACAATGCCATAAAAATCATGATCCTTACTACAACCAAAAGTTCCAAAATACTATACTTCCTCTAAATATATTTTTCATAAAACTGTAGATGTAACCCAAACGAATTTATAATTGAAAACCAATTTTTAACATAGAAAAATGATCGACTCATATTCATTCATCTTATTAGTTAATCTAATAAAGATATAAATATTTTAATAAATCAATTTTATAAATACATGATTTCATATATTTAGAGTTAAAAATCAATGGTCAATGTTTATTTAACTATTTTAAATCAAATTAAAAGAAAAACTGTAGAACTTTAATTTTAATTTACAGTCAAACAAGTAAAAGTAAATAAGAAAGTAACTATCACTAACCGATTTGCATTTTAACTATTTTGCTTTAAGTAAAAGGGAATCTTATCATCAATTAAAAAATGACTAACAACTTAAGATATAAGAGCAAATACAACAAAGAACCATTTTCATGTTTCTTAAGATATACACAACTATCATAAGAACTTCTAACAAAATCATGCGTAATCATAAAAGAATCGATCCTCTTGTACCATTGCCTAGGCGATTGCTTCAACCCATACAACAATCTCTTCAACCTACACACATGACATTCTTTACCGGCAACTTCAAAACCTTCCGGTTGTTTCATAAAGATTTCTTCTTCAAGTTCACCATGAAGAAACGCTGTAACACCCCAAAATTTTGCGTAAGCTTTATAATATAGTTTGTCGTGATATGGTATTCCGTAATAAACATAAATTACTTTTAACTAAGATTATTATGTTTTAAAGTGGGTAAAATTAACATAATAGTCTCATACTCCCATTTAGTTTAGGGGCTAACTAAATTTAATGTTAGTAGACAATAAATAACTAATTAACTAAATTGGGTTATGAATAGTAAATGGTGTATTTACTACTTAGTAAATAAATTGAAAAGTCTTATAAATAATTAGACATTTAACTAAAATTATTGTAATAAGTTTAATTACATAATAGAAACCTTTCATTTCAAATTTCCCCTTAATACTCCTAATTAAGCATAATAATATCAAAATTAAACTATATTATTTAATTAATATAAAAAAACAACCTTTCAACTTACCACATACTATTATTTAATATGATGGGGTTGAATAAATTGCATTGTAAGAAAATCAACCGAATAGAGAGTGCTACGGGATTCTTATGTTTAGAACACAAAACTCTTTTTCTTCCTATTTCATATATTATGTTATGGTTATTGGTTTAATAACATAAAAAAATTAATTATTCTTTATCTACTAATTTGGTAACAAGCAAATTGCAAAAGAAGATTGAAGAATTTTTTAGGGATGATATATTTGGGTTAAAGAAATTATTTATGTACAAGGATTTTGGACGGTTGTTATGTTTCTAAGGCTATTATCTAATTCTCTATGTTTTGTCTAACTGTCCATATAAAGGTAACTAGTTCACCTCCTCTTTTCTTAATTCATATAGAGCATTATTTTTAATTATATAAAAATTTAGACATGCAAAGAAATTTATATAATTATGCTAGTTATAGTAATTCTAGGGGCTAAGATAATCTATGTTAATTTAATCTAATGTTATTGTTAATTGAGGATTTTAATAAAAAAAAATGTATAAATTATTTTGTTTTGTTGTGTAATTTCGTTCTACTGGTTTATTAGAAATTTAATGGTCTTTATGTCTTAATAAGTTTGGTTAGCTAATTTTATTTAATTAATTTTGTTTTCTCTATTTGGTAAATCATCATGACTTCACTTTGATAAGGTTCGAAAAGGGCAGTGAATTGATCTTCTTTTTATGTTAAAAAAAAAAAGAAAGTGTGTTTAAGATATAAATTTTATTGAATCTTCTAGTAGCAATTAGTTTTAGGTTGTTGCATTATAATTAGTATATGAATGTAGTACTTTTTAAGTAATTGTGGATAATTTTTTTGTTTATCTAATCTACTTAATTTCTTTTTTTTTTTGTGTACGAAGGGTAGTATATCAAATTAATTTGGAAGAATGGATTAAGTCTTTATTATATTCCATTTTATTTTATTTTATTTTATTAATTGTTGTATTTGTCAAATTTAGTGTTGTTAGATTTTGAACTATTTATTCGTTTATGCAAGATTTTATTAGTTTACTCAAAATGGAAATAATTTGCGTTAATTATTGAATTTTATTACATTAATATTTTAGACCAACATGGTGTACTATACTTTTATTTTGAGAGTTGGAAATTTTCACATATATTGTTACTTTTCACGATGTTAAGAGTGTTGTTGACATGGTTGTACTTTTGAGTAGAATGACACTTTCATTAGTACCTCTTTGCCAAGAGTTAGTAATAGGGTCGACTTCTGTTGACTAAGTCAAATTTATAGTTGACTTTATTCCCAAACTCAGACATTACTCATAACATTAGTTTTGGTATTTATATAAATAGTGGAATTTATTAGTTGAAAGTTTTATATTTTAAAAATAAATTTATTTGATAATATTTGACTATGATGATGATTTTATATCTAAAGTTTTATGTTTTATATCTTTTGTGAGAGTAAGGAGTCATAAGAGTATAAGGCCTGTTTCGGCAACTCAAAATGGTTAGAACATGCTTGAATAGTTTTGCATCTCGTGAACGTTTTCTAGTGGTGTAAGGCAAAGGAGGCATCCACTGCTAGGGGAGAATTGTCCATTCTTAGACAAGTCTATTTTATAGACTGGGGTTCGCCCGAAAACCTTAGGAGGTGTTAGTGTAAGGCCATCTTGTGGGCATCTAACACCGGCGTTCGTTCCTTCTCCACTTATTAATTATCTTTTGGGATTTGTGAAACCTTATTTATTTAATTTATTAAGTTATTTAAATTAATATGTGAAATTTATATTAAATAACGCTTCAAATGTTTTTAATTTGTTTTTCAAATGTTGGCTGGTTTCAAGTCAGTTTGATATATTCATATAACTAATGGATAAATGTTTAAGTTTTTTTTTTGTAATTAGAGATAATAATGTATGTGTTTTATGATTAGAAAGGACAACGAGTTACCCCCCACTGATTGTGAATATATATTTTGTACAGATGGTCGATGATTATATGGTCACTACCGTGTGGGTTGGAAGTGTGAGAGTGGACTCTAGGACTTTCTCTGCCACATGGTTTCTGGTTAAGTTTATATTGTTCTTCTTATATATTTAAGAGTAAGTGACAACCGTCTAAAAGGCTTTTTCCGCAAACCTTTTTCCTTGTTGAGAAAGATGGGTTGTTACAAACGCCGTCTTTACATCCAATCGATGTAACTCCATATCCTCCATCGCAACCAAAGCTAAAAGAGTTCTAATTGAAGAGTGTTTAACAACGGGAGAAAATACCTCATGGAAATTGATACCCTCAATTTGAGAGTATCCCTTTGCAACAACTCTAGCTTTGTAGATGGGAGGAACACCACTAGAATGAACCTCCTTCCTCTTGAATATCCACTTGCACCCCACGATCTTCTTTTTCTTTGGTGCTTCAACGATATCCCAAGTCTCATTCTTGGCAAGTGATTCCATCTCTTGCTTCATGCCTATCAACCAATTGCTTGAGTCTTTTGAGGCCATAGCCTCCTTGTACGTACTTGGTTCATGCAACCCTTCGACTTTGCTAGCAATGTTGAGAGCATATGCAACATAATCACACTCTTCAATGTACTTCCTTGGAGCCACGATCTTCCTCCTTTGCCATGTAGTGGACAAGGGAGGAGACATTTGTTGAACATTGTCACCATTTACATTTTCATCAATATTGGGAGGTTGAACCTCCTCTTGTGCACCATTATCAATTACAACATCATTCCCATCATTTTCAATGGGCTTTTCTACATTAGAGACTAACATACTTTTTTCATCAAATACAACATCTCAAGAGGTAATTATTCTTTTTGACTCATTACACCACACCCTATACCCCTTTACATCCACTCCATATCCCACAAAAATACTTTTTTTAGCCTTAGGTTCGAGTTTGCCATCATTTACATGAATATAAGCGGGACAACCAAAAACTTTTAAGGCTAGAATAATATACCGGAGTGTTGTACCACACTTCTTGTGGTGACTTGAATTTCAAGGCGGTATGAGGTGAGCGATTGATTAAGTAACATGCCGTAGCCACCGCTTCGGCTCAAAATTGCTTCCCCAAGTTAGCTTGGTTTAGCATACACCGAGCCCTATCCAAGAATGTTTTATTCATCCTCTCCGCAACACCATTTTGTTGAGGACGCCCTGCACAAGCTCTATGTCTAACAATGCCTTCATTAGAACAATATTGAAGAAATTTACCATCAATAAATTCAAGACCATTATCGGTTCGCAAGGTTTTGATGCTCCTACTAGTCTTTTTCTCTATCATTTTCTTCCATTCCAAAAATACATCAAAAACTTTATTTTAATGTTTTATGAAATAACACCAAACTTTCCTTGAGAAATTATCAATAAAAGTCAACAAGTAATTACAACCACTAAGGGAGGGCTTTTTTGAAGGCCCCCACAAATCGGAATGAATATAATCAAGGATTTCCTTAGTGTTGTGTATGGCGGGTTTGAAACTAACCCTCTTGTGTTTCCCATAAACACAATGTTCGCAAAACCCAAGGTTCCCAAACGTTTTACCATCAAATAAACCTTGTTTAGAAAGTTCAAACATACCTCTTTCTCCCATGTGACCAAATTTCAAGTGCCAAAGTTTAGTCTCCTCATCGAACATTGTGTTTGTGGAGACATTCGCCGAGCCGGAGATAGTTGAACCGCCAAGAGTATACAAACTTCCATTCATCTTCCCCTTCATCACTACAAGTGATCCCTTAGAGACCTTCATCACTCCACCTTCACAAGTGATTCTACACCCGATTTTGTCAAAAGTACCCAAAGAAATGAGATTCTTTTTTAAACCCGGAACGTACCTTACATCGATCAAAGTCTGCACCATTCCATCGAACATTTGCATTTTCACGCTCCCAATTCCAACCACCTTGCATGTAGTATTGTTTCCCATGGTCACATTTCCCCCATCAATACTTTCAAGAGTTTGGAAGAAAGTTTTGTTGGGAATCATGTGGAATGTGCACCCCGAGTCAAGAATCCACGCTTCATCATCTTTGTACCCATGTGTGGCTACCAAAACACCACCATCATCACTATCATTGACGTTAACTAGCATCGACATTACTAGTTCCGTCCTTTGCCTCATTATCGCTAGCATTCTTCTTTTTCCATTTCCAACAATCCTTCTTGATGTGGCCTTTAAGCTTGCAATAGTTGCAAGTCTTGGTTTTGTTATTAGGATCCCGTGACTTCGATCTCCCTTTACCCTTGTTTCCACTCCCACTAGTGGAACCTTTCTCTTTTGTCCTTCCTCTCACAAATAAGCCATCACCCAAACCGTTTTATGGTTTTTATGACAATTGAGTATCGATGACATCTCTTTACGTCAAAACATGTTTAACATCATTGCTACTCAAATTATCTCTACCATAGAGCTAGTAGAGTCTCTAAAATTTTTATAAGAGGGAGGTAGAGAACATAAGAGGTAAATATCCAAGTCTTCATCATCAAGCTTGACATCAATGTTTTATAAATCCATAACAATGAAAAAACTCATCTAAGTGAGGTATCAAGGATTTACCTTCCTCCAAGTGTAGATCGTAGAGTCTACTCTTCAAAATTAGTCTATTGGTGACACTCTTGCCAATGTAGAGTGATTCCAATTTCTCCCATATCCCCTTGGTTGTTGTCTCCTTAACCTCTCTTAGTACTTCATTGGAAGGCATAATTGGATTGCCGAAAGCACTTTTGAATCGATCTTTTCCCATCTTGCCGTGGTCATACCTTCCGGCATCTTGTCTACACCATCAATTGCTTTTTGCAGGCCATTTTGGATCAAAATGGCCCTCATTTTGACTTGCCATAAGCCAAAATTCACACTTCGATCAAACTTCCCAATGTCTAGTTTCATTGACGACATGTTTCACCAAATAACGACTTATTAACACCGTAAGATCAACTTGGCTCTGATACCAATTGAAATAATTGCTAGGATCGATACGATGCTAAAGAACTTTGATGAACTAAAGAGAATGCAATGAACTAACAAATGTAAGAACGAAAAACTAAATTGCAAAAACTTGACACAATGCTTTAAGGAGGTTCATCCAATGATGGTTACGTCCTCCATGGTGTGTAGTTGCTTGTTTGTATTATTTTAATGAGAAAACACTCTAACAATGATGTATTACAATTGAGTAAGATATTAACAAAAGGCTATGTGTTTAGGCTAAGGGGTTTGTGTTTGATGTGTTTGGATGATCATACAAGGCCTCTATTTATAGTGCTAGAAGCTCTAGGAGTTACAAATGATTAATAAAATGAGTAAATAGCATAGTTAACACCATTTATCAGCTGTGTTGAATGAGTTGTAACAATTGATCCGTCAAAAACAGCATCCTATGCTGTCAGAAGAACCGCTCGACCGGTCGAGCGGACAGGGGGGTCGAGCAGAGAAACATAAGCCTCTGGAAACACTCTGACTTGCTACTCGACCAAGCAGAGGAGCTCGCTCGGTCGAGCGAGCATCAAGTAGGCTTCTGGCAGACTTCTTGACTTCCCACATAGAAAAGTATCTCTTCATAACACTTCCAAGTAACTCATAACTTTCACATTCAACACACAATTAAATCAACCACATTCATTCACACACATTAAGCTCCAAACTTAAACACCCATTAGCATCATACTTTGTATTCCATCCAAAAGTCCATGAATGCACACACACATGTGTACTCGAGTCACATTCACAACATAAACTAAACTTGAACGATGAATAGTGCACATAATCAAAATATAGCGAGTATTTCAGAACGGAGGATGTAGTATGCAAGGGCGAAGCCACACCAGGGGCCGGCGGAGGCCCGGCCCCCCTTGCCAAAAATGTGATCCTTTGTACTTTTGGTTTCGGACCCCCTTACTAATTTACTATATAATTTAAAGAGTGCATAATTGTAATAAAAATTAATGGTTGAGTTAACATATTTGTAATTTTCAGTAAAAAATCGAACATTAATTTTAACTATTATTATTTAGTCGACTAATAAAATTAATTTACACAAATTCTCATACAAGACGGTGTCACGGTGTTTTAATTGCCTTGGCCCAATGTACATTTATTTTGAAAACGATGACTTTTTAGTCTTAAAGTTACACTTATAATTAACCTTAAAGTGATCACTTAGACAATGGGCTTACTTGTATTGTATATACTCGTCTCATGGTGAGATGGTCTCATATAAGACGGGCTGATTTAATTTATACTATAAAGTCATTATTATCTATCTTTTATAATTCACATTCATCCTTTTTAGTGCGTGTCTTGATATTTTGGTTATCTTAATTTTAATAGTAATTTTTTTGAGACTAAAAAGACAACTATATGAAGTCACAAACACTTAATTTTTTTTTTCAAAAGGGTAATTATAGGGAAGTTTCGACTCTATTTGTCAAATATAATTTTTGCTATGATTCAAGTTAATTCGGTCTATATGATTCAAATTTTCATAGTTTAACTAGTTTTTATATACTTCCCCCGTTCCATTAAACTTGCTACATTTCACTTTTTTAAGCAATCCAATGCGTTATTTTGATCGTTTATATATTAAATTATATAAGTCTAAAAAATATAAAAAATTGATATTATGAAAGTATGCGATTAAACGATTCAAATAAGATCTCAGTTGACTATATTTTTTCTTATACATTAGCCGCAATATGTAAAATAAGCTTGAACAATGAATAGTGTCGATAACGAAAATGTAGCAAGTATTTCAGAATGGAGGAAGTAATAAATAACTTGGTAGCATATCGACAATTCGACCCCCTAACTGTAAATTCTGGCTTCGCCCCTGGTAGTATGTATCTTATTTTGTGGTGGCTATTTGCAAATAATTGTTAGGATTTTCAAATAAATACTCCATAAAACGAATCAAATAGCTGTTAAGAGATACGCTGATGAAGTATGATTGCAAAAGTAGATAAGCTAATAGTGAAGATTTGACCAAAAACAGCTTGTAAGACAAATAAATAAAATAAAATAAAATAGATTCAGAGAACGCAGAACACTCCCCGCCGCCGGCCACTGATTGCGATGAAATCTTCGCACTACGTATACAGAATAACTACACATGCTTTAACGTAAATCAAATAATATTCCGTAAAATTCTATTTAGATGTCTCATTTGTTTAAGCACGTTTATTGAGAATGGTGTAGAGTCCGTTAAAAAGTGAGTAGTTATATTATATTAAAAAGGGAAAATTACATTAAAAACTCTCACGTATTCGTTTGCGATTTAAATATAAAACTCTCAACAATTGATTATTATTTAAAACTCCCAACTTTAGGCCCATTTTATATTTAAAGTCCAAGATGATTTATAAGCGGATAAATTGGTTTTAATTGAGAAGTAGTGGGACCCAATTGTATTTATTAATCACCTCACTTCATTTGACCTTACACGACCCTTCACGTACCCTCCCATTTCAACAAAAGGTAACCGGTTAAAACATGTTATAAAATGTATTGGTGCTTTATATTTAAGATGGGCCTATAGTTAGGAGTTTTGAATAATAATCAATAATTGGGAGTTTATATTTAAACCGCGAATAATTGAGAGTTTTTAAAGTAATTTTATGGGGAGATAACTTCTTTCATGCAAAATTTCGAAACGTTTCTTAAATTTTAACGATTTTTTTTTATAGAAATTGTATATATACATTCCAGTACTCAATTCGATATTGCTACCCGATTAGCGAGTCAAGGGTCTAGGGGACAACGGGAGTCCTTTGGTGGGGTTTAATTTGGAGAAACGCTCTAGAAACTTTTTATTCATATTATGGAATATTTAATTTATTGAATTCTTAATTAATATATGATGACATTGTAAAAATATACTTCCTCCGTTCTTTTTTACTTGCAACATTGTTGACTGCAGTACTATTCATCAAGCAAATTGACTTTTATATTGTCGGTAATCTAAAAGTTAAAACATAATCATATGGGATCTTGTTTGAATCATCTCGATTCAAAGTTTATTAATTTTGAGTTTTTATAATTTTTCGATATGTATAATTAGAGATATTAAAGATTCAATTCGTACATTGGGGAGTGTGAAAAAGCAAATGGTGCAACTAATATGAAACGGAGGAAGTAAGTTATAGAATCTTTAATATATAATATTAATATCTTAAATTTATCAAATTTTAAAACTTTAAAACCACAAAAATGATGTATATATTTATAAAAAAGATCAACGCACGCAAAATGTGCGACTGAATCTAGGTTCAATCACACATATTATGCAACTGCACTTAGGTATTGACGTATGTTATGTGTGATTAAACCTTTCTCAAAAGAATATTATTTATTTATTTATTTATTTTATTTTCAATGCAGTGTGTCAAAAATTAATCGATCCGACAAAAAATTTATAATTGTGATTAGAATATTTACGAAATCATATGAGATGTGTTACGTTGAGCAAGCGTTGAGTTTTGTGAATAAAGAAAAATCAAATCTATAAACAAGATCTCAATTGATAATATTTCTTTTTACACATCAGTCGCAATACATAAATTAAGCTTGAACAATTAATAGCACAAAAAACTGTAATGTAGCAAGTATTTCAAAACGAATGAATAAGTACTCCCGTTTGTTTTCAAATGCTCTTCCTATTTACTTTTTTACAGATCCCAATGCAAACTTTAGAATCATAATACTCTGTCCTCTTTGATTTGCATCAAAGAGAAAGTGAGTTATTTTTAAGAAAGTGGTAATAAATAAGGAGAGAGAATTAATTGTGTGGATGAAATTATAAGTGAGTTAAAATAGATGGATGAAATTAAAAAAAAAGTGGTAGGCCATAGTCCAAAATAGAAATGATTCAAATCAAGTGGGTCGAACCAAGATAGAAGATGATGCAAATTCAATAGGACAAAGGAAGGAAGTAATTTTGATTGTGATGTTTTAAAAATTCTAAAAAGTTGATATTTAAAAAATAGACATTGAGACGAACCTAAGAGATCCCAAATAAATACCACGTTTTATTGATAGATCAATGAGAAATCGTAGTCAAAGTTTGACACAAAAATTTATAAATTATATAATTTGAGAACAACATATGGAAACGGAAGAAGTATAATTTATTAAAATCATGTGGTATAGTCTAGTGGTTGCAACCTCTAGTTTCAAGATAGTTCCTAAGTGATAGAAATGATTAGTTAAGATGGAGAAGAAGATGTAAGAGCTAAAAAGAAATATTTCCTCCGTTTTGTTATAAAAGTACTTTCTACTAGGGGCGACATTTTTCCAGACCCAGTGAATATGTCACTATTATTAGCAAGTACTTCCTCTGTTCTGAAATACTCGCTACATTTTTATTATTGACATTATTTGTCGTTCAAGTTTATTTTATATATTGCAATTAATGTTTAAGAAAAAATATAGTCAACTGGGATCTTGTTTGAATCGTCAAATCGCTTACTTTTATCATAGTAACTTTTTATAATTTTTAGACGTGTATAATTTAATATATAAATAATTGAAATAACGCATTAAATTGCGTAAAAAATAAAATGTAGCAAGTATAGTGAAACAGAATAAGTATTTCAAAATGAAATTAATAAATTTTTTTCAACTTGATCTAATTTTATTTATAATATTATATTCCATTAATTATTGAAGAGTGATGATGTGACATGTTCTATATAAATCAAAGACTCATGCACTTACCATTATTATCTAATCATCATCTTTGTATACACTTTCAATCATCATGGCTCTTTCTTGGAAAGAAGCAACAGCTCGTCAGTCTGTTACGGCATTTCTTAAGGCCTTCATTTCAGCCGGTAGCTTAACGTAAGTTTTTTTTATTTTATTTTTAAAATTTTAAATACATATTTTTTATTATTTTGAATTTAGATATGATTTTATTTGAGTATTTTTAAAGATTTATGTATTAGCATTAATATTATTTGAAATGAATTGCATTTAAAAAATTATTTTAAGATTATATAGAACAAACAATAATATTTCTAAATAGAATAAGATATCAGATCCTAAAAGCAACTTTTTATTATTTGCATAGATTAGAAAATCTCTAAAAACACGAAAAAAAATATTCTTATAAATAAAGAGAATCAAACCGCTGTCACCATGCACTCACCGGTCACATGGGAGCCAACAAGGATTCAAACCCCATTGCTTACTCGTATGGTTCACTTTTACGGCTTAATATCTTAGTTCGACATGTGCACTTCTTTTTTATTATTGTATACTAATATATTTGTTATAAGGAAATTAGAAAGTCTATAGCTGAACAATAAAGAAAGCTTTGATATTTTCGACCCATTTAATGTTTATTTTGTAATTGCGTCTCTATCTATCATTACGGTGAAAAAAAAACTCTTAACCACTTAATTAACATTCTCAACAACAAATATTTTAAGTATACAATTTTAGGTGATTAACGCAAGTTAATAAGATAGTTAGGAAAAATTACCTTGAATAATCCAATTTTTATTCGATTTTTCTACAATAATCACAACTATCAATTAATCATGAATATTGAATAATCTAAACTATTAGGTCACTTACTCAAAAATATTATTGGGCAAAATATAACCTGTTTTTACAAGTAAATTAGCAAAAAAAAAAATTGAAAAGTAAATTAAAATAACAAAAAAAAAATTATAAAAAAGAGTAAGAAAAATCAGAATACCCAACCCTCCCTACTGCCACCCTCCTCCCACCACCCATTACCACCAGCAGGCTTAGCGCCGACGTAGCCCTAACCACCACCACCACCTTCATAATTTAATCATCTGGTGTAAAACAATAGAAGATTAGACCACCACAATTGTTATTACAAGGGCAATTAGGAGGAGAATTAATGAAAGCTGATGATGATTGATCAGAATGAGAAATCTTAGCCACTTTGGATTACAAAAGCTTTGTTGTTACGTTGGGGAGACGTCGGGAGAAGGAATGCGGTGGTTGAAGGTCGGGTTGGCCAGGAAGAGATGATGCCGTGATGGGGTTGGTGGACTGGTGGCTGTTGGGGAGGGGATGCGGTGGCGCCGGAGTTTGTTATGTGGGTTTTAATTTTTTTTTTTTACTTTTTTTACTTAATTTTTTTTTATTTTTTATGGTTTATGTTAACTATTTAACTTTTTTTTTTAAATAAAAAATTACCTGAATAGCATGTTACCGATCACGATGGTTCACTCTTGGCAAATATGTCTCAAAGTTGAGATTATTAATGATTAATCGATAGTTGAGATTATTATAGGGAAATCGATCGATTAAAGAATGAATTATTCTAAGTAGTTTTTACTATTTTTTTATCATTTAACAAACTTCATTAAACTTGTTTGAAAGCATTAAATGTATTTTTAAAAAGTAATCATTTTATTTTATTTTGATAAGAAAGTAATCATTCTAGTTGAACTTACTTTTTTTGAAATAATAATTAAGTCATAGAGAAAAGTCATTATAATATAGCATAAACCTTAATTTAATACTCCTTCCAATTCTATTTAATTGTCACATTTTTTTATTTGGCAAATTCATATCAATTGTCACATTTTCTTTCTTCTCAATCTTTTTTTTATCTAAATACCCCATGTTCACACAAGTAATATCCAAAATACCTCCACTTTTACTACTTATACTACAACCTTTACAATTAATATAATCATTTAAAATATCCTAACTGTTAACTTTTTAATGGACTTCACACCACCTTTAATAATCGTGTCCAACTAAATGGGACATCTAAATATAATTGGAGGGAGTATATTATTTACCTTTGATATTAATCAGTAGAGGTGTTCAATGGGGCAGGTTGGCCCAACGGGTCAAGGGTCGGGTCATATTTAAACGGGTCATTAGCGGGTCGGGTCAATAATGGGGCGAGTCATTAACGGGCCTTGGCGTAAAGGGTCGGGTCGGATAATTATAAGTATTAATTGCGGAAAAAAAATTTACACTTTTTTTTATATTTTTAAATGATATTATTATATACATTAGTGGGTCGATCCATCGGGCCATAAAGTATAATAAAAAAAATTATTTTATGAACTTTTAAAAATGGTCAAATTGGATCGGATTTAAATGGGCTTGACCCGTCCCGGCCCGTTGAACATTTGACATGACCCGGCCCGCCCCGCTCCGACCCATTTAAATTTTGACCCGACCCGCTCCGTACCTCTATTAATCACTATGTAGGGAGTTGGATATTATTTCAAATGTAATGGAGGGTCTTTTACTCAAATTTAATGGCTAGAATTGCTTGATAGAGGACTATAAGGGAAATTTTGAAATTTTAATTTTTATTCGAAAATAGATATTAAAATCTTAAAAAATAATTTAAAAAAGTAATGTAGAGATCCTAATACCTGCGTGGGATGACAATGAGCATTGACGTTCAACATTTGCTGGATTTCCCTATTATTAATCTAATGGTCAAAAATTTTCTCTCACTACGTGTAGGAATTAGTACCTCGAAATAAAATCCCTCTGATTGATTGAATAATTAGCCAACCTAATTTAGCTTTAAAAAATTAATCTTTTAAATTATCATCTATCATCATTACTGTTTTAATAATTTAGGATGAAAAACAGAGTTATAAAATTAAAAATTTCTTTGGTATAATTATATATTTATTTCTTTTAACTTTATACTCCCTTATATTCATAGAGAATGAGATATTTGGTTTTTGCACCAAAAACAAAGGAGAGGTGAGAGACCAGTTAAAAGTGGGTGAAAACTCTTTTTTTCCATAAAGAATATTGATATTTTATGTGTTATTGTAATAATGATAAAACGGTAAAAAATAATGACAAAAATAGAAATGAAACATTTTCAATAAATTAACCCAATAAAAAAATATCTCATTCTCTATGAACAGGAAGGATACTACATGCTCCATGCAATACATTAAAGATATACCGCTCACAATCTAAAAAATCTAAAAAATTGTAATGCGTTAAAGATTCAATACATTAATGATATACCGTACCGGTCACAATCTAAAAAATCTCTCACTAAAACTTAAAGTTCAGTCGCCTTTAATGCACTTAATATAATACAGAAACGCAAATTTTTTTGAGAGACAATCACTAATTGGGATGACCAAAAAAAGAAAATACAGAGTAATTATTTTGGTAGGCATTAAGAATAGGAAAAATTACCGTGAAAAATACTACTATTTGTTAGTTTTCTTACAATAATATTATCAACTATTGATTAACTATGAATATAATAATACCAAGTTCGAGGGTATTTTCCTAGAATAATACCAACTTTAGTTTATTAATTAATATACCAATTTTTTGTCTTATAATCACCAATAATTTGATTTTTAACATGTTAGAGATTTTCTAGGAAAACACCCTTTTAAGTTGATATTATTTATGGTTCATCAATAGTTATATTATTTACGGTAATTTTTTCTTAAGAATATTATAACTAAGCATTTATAATATTGTATGCACTTAAGTACTTACATGCCACGGTGTGTGCATTAAGTATATCGTAAGTAAGCATTAAAGATATGGTAAATAAGTTTCTCGATTGGTAGACATTAATAATATTGTAAGTATGCATTCTAAATACTTACTCAGTAGGCATTAAATATATTATAAGTAGGCATCAAGGATAATGCAAGTAGACATTAAGTGGGCATTAAGATTTAATGAGTTGTCTTTGAAAAACGTATCTTAAAAAGACGATTTCTGACTGGACCGAACAAAAAAACCCTCTTACGCTCTCTTAATGTTATTTCTCTCTTTATAATAGCCATCAGTGCCACCACATTATTTAACCCTAATATTATTTTTAGGCCCTTAGATATTATATACCCCATAAGGCCATTAATCACTAATTAAATAAAATCTTATTAAAAGGACGTTACGTGTCCCCAAAACTACATTAATTGCAAAACATGTATTAGAAAGTCTCCAACTCATGTGCTTTGAATATTTTTCTTCTTTTTAATTTTACCAATAAGTTTTATTTTGTTTCTCCATAATTTTGATGAAATATATTAAAATTAGAAAAAAGTGAACAACTATACTCATCTTATCATGAAAAAATAAAAAAGTATTTAAATTTGTATTATAATAATATACTCCTTTTATTTTTCTCTTGTTATTGGTAATTTGATTTTTATGTTCGTCGTATGGTATAATCCTAAATATATAAAACTAGTTTGTTTTATAAAAATTACTTTTTGTAAAAGTATTAATAACAAGAGAATGAGTTAAAATTTTATACGGCTAGTCTCCTGAGGCTGAGAGACGGTTCTGAGAGACGTCTCTCAGACCCAATCCATCAAAGCTTACTTTTTACTCTTACTTCACATTTTTTTATGGCCAACCTAATAAGAAATGATCTCTCAAAGAGACCGTCTCTCACAGGAATTTGTGAATTTTATATATCACATAAGCAAATTAAAGTTGTTGTATCATGATACCCTACTATCACATAAAGTATACACAATCAATTTAAGCTAAATTATAGAGATTTTCTAATAAGAAAATAAAAATAGAAATGAGAGAAAGCTAGTACAACCAATTTTTATACAAAAAAACGATTTAATGTTTATGAGAATTAATTAATTAAATCTTAAATCCAACTCATTATTTCACTCTCTACCTTACAAAATTTCAATTAATTGAAATTCCCATTTTAAATTTCTTTTGTTCTTCTTATTTGCTAGAGCTATTCTTGTGAGAAACCCGTCTCTTGGAGATTTGATCTCAAACAAAAAGTTAACATTCCCAAAGCATATTTTGATGTGCTATTATATTTGCTATTGATAGACTTTGTTCAATGATATATACTATTGACAAAGTCTATCAATAGAAAATAGGAAAATTACTTTTAAAAATCCGACCTTTGGGTTGTTCTCTTCTAAAAATCCGACCTTTCGATTATTTTTGAAAAATTCGACCTTTGGTCTCCATTGTCATCTAAAGAACATACCCCATTCCTTAACCTGAACAACCGATTAAATTTCATTTTATAAAAAAAGAGAAATTCAAAATTAATAAACCCTAATTGCTATAAAGAGGTTCATCTTCTTCATATTCAACTTCAACCATGGAAGCCATGTACTCTCCTCATCCAAATCAAAGTTCATCTTCTTCATATTCAACGTCCTATCCATACCCCTAATGTAAGACATATCATCATCATCACTACTGAATTTACCACCATACCAAAACCTAAACGAAACCATATCATCCATCTTCACCAACAAACAAAGAAAACAAAATCAATGACCAAAAATGGCAAAGAAATAAACTTGATTTCAGTAAATGCTTCAACAATTATGGAAAAAAACGAGGAATACAACATGAGTAAATGCAAGAACACTAAAAAACCAAAAATGGAAAAGATAGATATTAGGGTTCCATACCTGATCTGGGAAGCCAACTACCACAATAATGGTGATGATGTGAACGTCCAGTAAAATGGCGCAGGTTTTAAAGAGCAAAGAGAGGAGAAGTGAAGAACACTTATGGTGAGATGATGTTTAACTGATATGGAAGGAGGGAAGTAAATGAGGGAAGGAGGGAAGTTAATGGGTTAGGTGGGTAATTTTTCAAAACATCAGGTAACCGGTCATTTTGGACTTTAGATGACAATGGAGGCCAAAGGTCGGATTTTTCAAAAATAATCGAAAAGTCGGATTTTTAGAAGAGAACAGCCCAAAGGTCGAATTTTTAAAATTAAATTTTCCTAGAAAATATATATATTATTGTATGAGACGATATCACTGAGGGGCGTGCCTTATACAAATTTACAACATAAGTTATCGTGCTTTTTTATAATTTTACATGATTAAAATGGTGCTAATTATATTTTTCTTGATTAAATTATACTTCTATGTATTATTTTGGAAATTTCCCTAAAAACGAAATGACTATAGAAAAAAGGAGGATTTACCTAAAATAATCTAACCGATTCGTGATTTTCCTACTATAATTTCACCAATTGATTAACCATGAATAATCTCAACTTTAAACAAATAATTCACCAAAAAAATAAACTAAAAATTAATTTAAAATTTAAATTTTTTTAAAAAATTTACATAAAAATTCTAAATAATAAAAAAAATCATAATTTTTTTTAAACAATTTTTAAATGTTTTTCTTGATGTCTTATTTTAATTTATCTTTTTTTTAAAAAAAAAACTTGCTATAGCAAGTTATCCGGTCATCGGGTTTACTATAGGAAAATACCCCTTAAAGTTAGGATTATTCATGGTTAATCAATAGGTGAGATTATTGTAGGAAAATCACGAATATGTTGATTATTCTAGGTAACTTTTCCTAAAATAAATCATTATTGCCGTTCATTAATTACAATTAGTAATCCTAGTTATTGCCTTAATTTTTTGTTTTTTTTTTGGCAAAATAACAGCCTTATAGAAAAGGATGGCACTATTTTAAGCTTTGAGGGCTCGCTGGAAATATGTCCGTTAGCAGTTACTTTGAAGGTTCACAATCCACAATTTTATTGGAAGGTATTTTTCTTTGTTTGGGCTTTTTAAAAGCTTAAACCGTTATATATATCACACATTGTTATTTTAAATCGTGTTTATAAAAGACGTGTATTAAATGGGTCAGCAAATTACTATTAAAAAACAACTATCATAAAAACGATGCTGTCTAATCTATTTGGAATTGGTGTTATAACATATTGAAGTTGGTATTTTAACTTATTAAAGTTGGTATTATAAAGTTCTCAAAAAAAAAGTTGGTTTTATAACATATTTACACTACAACAAATTTAACCTTTTACGACATTGAATTTAGTAGCATTAAAAAAATGTCATTAATTCATATTTTTAGTGTAATAAATTATTGGTTTTTATTTTAAGTTTCATTACAAAGTGATTTAGCGATATTTTATTTGGTTTTTAGTGGCATATGTAATTGTCACTATAGTCTATAGTGGCATTTCCTATGTCACAAAAAGCTTTAGTGTGACTTTTTATTATGTTGCTAAAGGCTCTAATAAATATCACTATATCCTCTATATACACTATAAAAAATTTAAAATAGCGTCATTTAAATAAAATATTGCTAAATATATCCCATTAAAAGCAAATAATGTTATAATGTTTAGTTGGTATTTGGACTTTGTATTTGTTCTAATATTAAGTATTTTTTTTGGTAAACATATAGGTTGCTATGGAAGCAGACTTAGGTTTTGCAGATGCATATATTAATGGAGATTTTTCTTTCGTTGACAAAGACAAAGGTCTTGTTAATGTCATGATGGTAAAATACATATTTCCTATGCTACTCTATCCAACTATTAACTATATTAGACTGCCGTAATCTAGGATTATAGTATAAATAAAAGTTATCAATTATAACCTTAAATTGATCGCATATAATCTTAAAGTTGACAATTTAACTTTAAATGAGCACTTACAATTTTAAAACGATCACTTTCATAATATTAAAGTCATTTTTTTAGTATATGATGAAAATTAGTTCAAAAAGAATTTAAAATTACATATATAACCTTTTTTCTCTTTTGTTGGTTTACAATTGATGGCAAATATGTCATTTTGCACTCTCAACTCTCAATAGGGATGCACAAGGGTCATATTAGACCCTTTAGCAGCATAATAAAAAGTCAAACTAAAGCTTTTCGCGACATAGGAGATAGTGACATTTCTCACAAATGTCACTATAGACTATAGTGACAATTACGTAGACCAAATAAAGTGTCGCTAAATCACTTTATAGTGGAACTTAAATAAAAGCCAATAATTATTACACTTAATATGAATCATGACATTTTTTAAAGGTCACTAATCTAATATTGTAAAAAGTTATTTCACTCCCTTTAAATAAATAAGCAAGTAATCAATCTCAATCTTTAATTTTTTTCACATCTTTAAATTCCCTCAAAAGAAACACACTAGGTAATTCTACTTTTAAGGTCAATCAAAATGGTTAATTTTTTAACCTTAAAATTTGGTTCATCAAGTAATTTTTGTTAATTATATTAAAATATTATTATGATGCTTATATAAAAGATACTCCATATATTTTAATGCAATGGTCAGATTTTAATAATACAAGCATCATAATAATGTTTTAATATGATGTCATCGCTTGAAATTTCATATTATTAATTGATTTTAATATAACTTTAATTAATTATAATGTCTCACAGATCTTTCTAGCTTGTACAGATCATAATGCATCTTCAGCTAATGTTAGTAAAAGGTAATTAATTATATCTTACTTAAAATCATCCTTTAATTAGATATAAACACTCACATTATTATTTTCTTAAATCAATAAAATCATTAATATTGATAAACTAATTACTCTATCCATTCAAAATACATTTCATCATCAATTAACTCAATATCAACCTTAATAAAGAATATAACATATCTTGGGGTCTTAACCATCGGTATAAGCTTTTGGTTAATATGGTTCTTTGATATGGTATGTAAAGCCAGCGTGACAATCTATGGTTCGAATCTAAATCTTTCCTCATTTAAAGTAGAATATTTAACATTAGGTATGAGGAGGGTCCGTGCTACATTGATCACAATTCAACCTCAAAGGGCTTTCGTTTGAGAGACATGTTAAAATATATAACATGTTCAAAGCCCTTAACTATCGGCTTAAGTTTTTAATTTGGCTGGGTTCTTCACAAACCTAACTATTATGATTGTATTGCAAATGAAGCACATAAACATTTTACAAGTCGTTTTGCAACGACACGTATTAAATTGTGGTTCATTTCTAAAATACAACCCTAATACTTAAGTCTATACTTAATTTTCTTCAAAAAAAAAGTTTATAGTTAATTAATCAATAGTTAAACGTTTTTTGAGTGAATGGAACCAGAATTAATAGATTAATTAATACTTGGAAAAATTATCTAGAATAATCCGATCTTTTTATCATTTTCCTACAATAATCTCATCTCTTCATTAACCATGATTGAATAATCCCAACTTTAAGTGGTATTTGCCTAGAGTAAACTTGGGTAACGCGACGACCTGCTATAGTAGGTAATTCACCAAAAAAATAAATTGAATATTAATTTAAAATTAGGGAAAAATTTTGAAAATTTACATTAAAAATTTTAAATAATAAAAAAATCATAAATTTTTTATGAACAACTTTTTAATATTCTTTTCGACATTATTTTAATTTATTTTTTTAAAAAAATAAAACTTGCTAAAGCAAGTCATCCGGTCACCGGGTTTACTCTAGGAAAATACCCCTCAAAGTTGAGATTATTCATGGTTAATCAATAGGTGAGATTATTGTAGTAATTTAAATCATAAATAAGTTAGATTATTTTAGGTATTTTTCCTTAATACTATCACATAATTTTTCTTTGAATTCTTTGGCCGTGCTCTCCTTTACGGGTATGAGTTGCCGCCGTCCATCCCTCCTCAGACCCTGCCCATAGTTTTCTATGAGCGGGATATACTGGGTAGGATGATGATGATTTCTTCTTTGAATAAGCAACAATATTTTAAAGTATGTTGAATGAATGAATACAGGAATTGGTGGGCATCACTGTTTTCCGTAACATCTTGGATTGGCACAGCTAAATTTATTTACCGTCACTTTCGGAGGCGAAATACACTTACCCAAGCTCGTACTAATATTTCTCAACATTATGACTTGGTATGAATCAAATGAAGTTTTACGTTTGTTTTACTAATGATTGTTATTAAAGTTAGTTGTTGATCGATAAACAAACTAAAAGTATTCACTGATAAATTAGTTAACAACTTTTTTAAATTATCTGCTATTTGGATATTTTGGTAAAAATCAATCCATTCAATCTCGTTGTTGGCCGATAAACAAACTAAAAGTATTGACTGATAAACTAATTACTAATATATTATTATTGTTGAAGTACGCAATCTAGCAAGTCACTAATTAGTTGTTGATTAAATTAACTTTTCGTGCAAAAATGTTTTAAGATATCTTAATTGATGACTACTATGGGCTTTTTATAAATAAAGTAAATTAATTTAATTATTTAAATTTAACATAGTTCTTATATAAATGACAGAGTAACGAAATGTTCTCATGTTTCATGGATGAAACGATGTTGTACTCTTGTGCGGTCTTTAAGGTTAGATTTGATTTTCCATGCAATTTCATTCGTAGTTCTAAGTTTGTAATTACAATAGGTGTTCAAAATAGACTTGATGATGCGATATTCATCCGACCTCGTAACTGAATTCGATTTGAATTGACTTAAAAATGGATTTTACAATGATGTAAAAACCATTATTGACACAAAATCTGATTTTGAACCAAATCAAAATACTTGACTCGAAATTAACCCAACGACCGAAATGAACACCTATAGCAATTACCTTGATTTGAATTAATCCGATTTAACGAATTTAAATAAGTTTTTGATTGTTGACACAATGTAGTCAGAAAATGAAGATTTAGAAGTTGCACAAATGAGAAAAATATCCCTTCTAATTGATAAGGTATGTTTTATTATTTTGGTTCTTGTATTTTTGAAGTCTTGTACTTTTGTTTTATTGCGGTTTAATTTGGAGAAAATTTAAGAATGTTTGGCAAAATAGTTAATTAGGCGTTTTTAGCTTATTTAATGCAAACAAAGGCTTGAGTGGTTAAACTATCGAATGCTAATGTTTGATAAATTAGATGTTTTAAACAACTTAATATTATGAATAAACTATTTTTGAACTATTGCTCATAGCAACGGGTTCAAAATCAGTTAGCATGGTCAAACCTTTTTATAAAATTAATTGGTCAAATCAGCCATTATAATCAGGTAACATTAACACTTCTTAATTAAAAAGCAAAATGGCAAACCAGTGTCTGACATTTGGTACATTGAAAGTCGCGTATAGACATAAGACATGGTCCACGCTATTTTAATGAGCATCAACCTAACAAAAGTTCCTTATCAACTACCGTGATTTGTAAATTACCATATATCCTTGTCAAGTATTTTTCAGTGATTATACTTGATTGTACTTGTCAAGTAAAAATACTTATTATTTTAATACATTCAAAGATTGATCCACACTAAAGTATTGTTAGGGGAGGTTATGAGAATGTTCAACATATTCGACCGCACATGGCCATAAAATTGGGGCCTCATAATTAAATTACGTAATACAAATATCATAATTATTAAAATTGCACATGGCCTTAAAAGAATTTGTCAATTTTTGTTTTTGACTCTGTATAGTGCGGATCAAGTTTATACAAGACTTTCTTCATTGCAATTTACTTCAAATTTTAAAAAAACAAGTTGGTTTAGACTTGAATTTACGGACAATTCTATATATAGTAGGTTCCTCTTAAAGCCAACCACTACAGTCATCTAATCTTAACTATTAATTATCTTAAAATAAGATCTTAGCCATTATTCATTTTGTTACTAATTAAAAATCACAAATTCTTACTTGAGACTGTCTATACAATAGACGTCTCAAGTTTTGGGGCTGACCTAATTAATAAATAAAGAAAAAACTAATTGGTAGTTTTGTAAGTTAAAAGGGAGATATGGTCTGGACTCTTGAAAGACGTCTATACTATAGACGGTCTCTCAAGAGAGGATCTGATTAAAAATTTGTACAATACAAATAAAATATGTAAAAATAACAAATAATCTCTAAAAAAGTTTATCATTAATTAATAAATAGTGTAACCATTGAAAAGTTCAAAGTTAATAAAAGCATTAATTTTATAATTAAATTTTATTGCATTAAATTTATTATAGTTATCAACTTTTAAAGTCCTCGTCAACCGCTCATATAAAACTATGTTTAGGGTATGGGTTGAGAATAACGACGGCTGCTCATACTCGTAGAGTAGAGTATATTAACTATAAAAATTAATTACCCTGACGGCCCATTTGGTAGGTGGTAATGGTAATGGAAATGAAAATTAGTGTAATTTGGTTGAAAAATCACTTGGCTACCTTGATGGTCATACTTGTCTAACTTCAATCATCATTTTATTCATAAAATTCATTCCAATGCATTACCATAGGGAGATGTGGTATTAAGTGGTAATAGAAATTTGTGAACAAAAGAAAATTTTTGTGATCAAAGTTTCATTACCATGAAATGACATGGAATATTTGAGAAAATTTTACACTATAAATCATTCTCATTACCACCATTTAATACCATTAACCAAACGGGCCATGAGTTTATTGATTTATATGCTAATATATTAATTAATATAGGCAAGAGTGAAAGAGCATCATGAAGTGCTTGAGACAGGTTTTGGTTGGGGTACACTTGCTATTGAACTTGTTAAGAGAACAGGTTGTAAATACACTGGCATTACTCTTTCTCAAGAGCAACTCAAATTTGCCGAGGAAAGGGTCAAGAAGGCTGGCTTACAGGTATATTGGGCTCCACATTTTATCTTTTAACTGCAACGGTCAATAATGTCAAAACTTTAATCTCAAAAAATTAGACCCGACAATTTGTCTCATTAGATGATTAATATTTATAAGGAAAAATTGACATTATTAATCCAATCTTTCACCATTTTATTGTAAATAATCTCATCGTTGGATTATTTTCTTATAATCTAACTTTTGTCATACATTTGCTCACAAAATACCATATCACTAATAATAGAGTATGTTACTATAGCAATTAAGACAAAGATTGGATTATTCACAGCGAGTTTAAGACATATGTTAGATTATTAAAAGTTATTCACGGCAAACGAACAAAAGGTTAGATTATAAATGCCAACTTTTCATTAATACAACATATTAGTACACAATATATAAATATTTTGTTTTTGATCTGCTCAATCTTTTTTTTTTTTATCAAACTAACAAAATTTGTATGATTTTTTCAGGATCGGATAAGATTTCTTCTATGTGATTATAGACAGTTGAAAGATGTCCATAAATATGATAGAATATTCTCCTGGTAATTTCCTGATAAAAACAACGTAATAATAAATTAAGTTAAACATAAAAATATAGTATATTCCTTAATTAATTAAGGAAAATTTATCTAGAATAATCCAACCTATTCTCGATTTTCCTACAATAATCCCACCTATTGAGGGGTATTTGCCTAAAGTAAACTTGGGTAACCAGACGACCTGTTGTAGTAGATAATTCACCAAAAAAATAAACTGAAAATTAATTTAAAATTAGAGAAAAATTTGAAATTTTGCATAAAAATTCTAAATAATATAAAAAATCAAAAATTTTTGTTGAATAATTTTTTAGTATTTTTTTCGACATTTTATTTTAATTTATCTTTGTCATCGGGTTTTCTCTAGGAAAATACCCCTCAAAATTGGAATTATTCTTGGTTAATTAATACGTGAGATTATTGTAGGAAATCAAGAATAGATTGGATTATATCAGGTAATTTTTTCCATTAATTAATTAAGTACTTAGCAATACTAAGTGTGTTGTTTATGTTTGATTCAGTGAAATGCTTGAATCGGTGGGACATGAATACATTGAGGAGTATTTCCGTTGCTGTGAATCATTTTTGGCTCCTAATGGTTTATTTGTCCTTCAGGTAATTATGGCATCCGCCACTTTATTTTATTGGCACTGGCCAAACATTATTCAAAAATTGTAAATGCGACGGTTTTTATTAAGCCGAGTCTTATACATTTAGAGGGTTAAAGTCATCACTTATAATTTTTTGTGCAATATAGTTACGTCAGGTCGTCAGTTAGTTTTGATATAGTTGGTGCTTACCATATAGAAACGAAAATAAAATTAGTTATTACAGGCGTTTCCCTTAACCTGGTACTTACTATGTAGAATTTCCCTTAAAATAATTAATTAGAAAAATAAGTTGATTATATGGGTCCGTCTCATTATGAGATAGTCTAATACAAATCAAACTAAACATTATTAGGGCGGGTGGGGCATCAGTCTCCTCATTGTTTGGATTGCCTAAACCCATTTTCTAAATTGTATCGATGTTTGTTAATATGCAGTTCATATCAATAGCAGATGAAAACTATGATGAATTCAGGAAAAGTGCAGGTTTCATTAAGGAATACATTTTTCTTGGTGCATGTCTACCTTCCTTTAGCCGAGTAACATCAGCTATGGCTGCTGCATCAAGACTTTGGTAATATTAACAATATATGCTACTTGTAATAAGATTATGCTACATCCGGTTTAGTGGCGTACCTACGTTGGAGCCCACGGGGTCAAGTGCCCTAGGCGTTTTTTTTTACAAAAATTTAACGATAGAATTTAGAAAATGGGTTTGGGCAATCCAAACAAGGAGGAGAAGAAGTAGTTCACTCATAAACCCAAAGAAGGTTCACTACTCAAACCAATTGGTAATAGTAGGAGTTACTCCTTGAGTATATAAAGTGATGCATACTCTTCTCTTTCTCCGATGTGGGACAACTCACATGTGGGTAACACATGGGCACTTCAACATTTAATATACACTTTTCTATTGGTATACTAGAGTTTTTTGGTTATCAATATTATCTCATTTTAGTAATTTTGTCTTATTCATTTATTTTATCGTATTTTTTTAATTAGGTAATTAGTTGATCATTTAAAATTTTAGAAAGTAAAGATGAAATAGTTATTAATTTGACAAATGAAACTTTGTCGAAATTTCATCTATTAGTTGGTGCTCCCTGTGACTCCGAATACTGGATCTGCCACTGATCCAGTTCAATGTACGGTGAAAATATTTTTGTAAATAATATAAATAATATTAATTTACTACATGTATATACAGTGTGGAGCACGTAGAAAATATTGGAGACCATTAGTATCAAACTCTTAGACTATGGAGAAAAAACTTTTTGGAGAATCAAAGGTTAGTCTATACTAACTCATTTGAAATATTTGTTATATAAATTTTTTTGAAACTATTTATTATTTAAGTTTATTAACTTTATATATTGCGGCTATTGTATTATAAAAAAATTTATAGTCAATAGAAATCTTTTTTTAATTATCTAATTACGTACTTTTAGAATATGTTATAATTTGTAGTTTTGCATAATTTGATTGATAAATGATGTAATAAGTGAAATATAGGAATTACACATTTCGCAAAACTATGCATAATTATTAGAAAATATATTGATAGATGTTTGAATATATTATTCACTAATAGGAATTTCATGTGAAGCTCATAAATATATTTTTTTTTTTTGGATTTCAGCAAAATTACTTCACTCGGCTTTGATGAGAAGTTTATTAGAACATGGGAATACTATTTCGATTATTGTGCAGCTGGATTCAAAATGCGCACTCTTGGTGACTATCAGGTAACAGCGGTGTTTATTAGCGGGTATCTGGTATTTCAGATACTTTTTATAACGACCCGTGTCCTGGTTCATTTTATGCGGGTACCAGGTTTCTGGGTACCTGAATAACATTGGTTGGGACACTGGATACCGGATTTTTATTTTTTGATTATTTTAACATATTTATATTTAATTAAATTTTTTATTCTAAAATTGAAAAATATAAAAAGCTTCATAAAAAACTATTGATAAATCTACATCAATATAATCTTCAAAAACTAAATCTACATACATGATGAACAAAAACGAAACTAAATGATCAACTTAAAAGAATATAAAAAAAAATCAAAAACATAACATAAGAACTGAAATAAAATTTAAAAAGAAAAACACGATAGTAAGATAAGAAAATCAGAAAAAAAAAAAACGAGATCAATGTTCGTAGGATTACAGAGTTTGCTGATGAATAGTGACAGGTAAGCATCATATTGAGAAATTCTTAGATAATAAAACAGAGGAAGTATATATTTTATAAGAAAAAATTGATATTAATAATTCAACCTTTTACCAATATTCGCTGTAAATAATTCCAATTCTAAGTTATTTTTTAATAAATCAATTTTTACCTTTTTTTAAATAAGGGCAATATATTATAAATCAACCGTTGCCTTTAGTTTGTTGTCAGCATAATATTAGGATATGCTGATAGCAAAGTAAGTGCAAAGGTTAGATTATTAAAAATAAAAGATTATGTTGATAGCAAACTAAGGGCAAAGGTTGGATAATTAAAAATAATCCAAATATAGAATTATTAACGGTAGATGGGTGAAAGTTTAAATTATTAACATATTATTTTTTTCATTTTATAATGAAATAAAAATGAATTAGCACGTAGTATATCTAAAAACACAATGTTAGCAAAAGTTGATCAATAATTCCTAATCAATAACCGTGATTTGTAAAGAACCATAAAAGACAAATAATATCAATAAAATAAAAAAAATAAAAAAAGATTAAATTAAGTTTACAAAACTCTCACCCTATCAAATCCCACCATATAAGAGTGATTTGCTAATTTCACAAATTACCGTTATTTACTAGAACTTCCTCAAAGTCGATAAGATTGAGATTAATAAGAATAAGAATTTAATAACAAAAAATGTTAAAATAATGCAGGTGATATTCTCACGCAAAGGAAATATTGTTACATTCGATGATCCGTATGCAATCATACCATCAGCTCGTTGTTTACCATAAAAATGATAGTTGCCTTGTATCTTTCAAACTCATGATGAGATTTCGTCACAAAATGTTGTATCAACATAATAAAAAATAATCCTTGTTATAGATAATGACATTTCTTTACAAAAAAATATTAATAATTTTAGCATGTACTTTAAAACGAAAATAATATCTTATTTGATCATTTTGTATCTTTGAAAATATTACACTTTTTGTTTTTGTGTGTTCATTTTATTTTAGAAAAAATTGATATTAATAATTCAACATTTTGTTCATCCGCAGTGAATAATCCAATCTTTTGATTATTTTCTAATAATTCAACGTTTGCCTTTAGTTCGTTGTGAATAATCCAACCTTTATCTTAGTTTGCTAGCAACATACCCTATTATTACCCATTATTAGTAATAAGGTATGTTGTAGGTAAATTTTTCCTTTATTTTATTGTATGTTGTACGTAAATTATTTCTTTATTTGCTAGCAACATACCCTATTATTACCCATTATTAGTAATCACAAAGGTTGGATTATTAGAAAATAATCAAAAGGTGGGATTATTCATAGCGGATGAGTGAAAAGTTGGATTATTAATGTCAATTTTTCCTTTATTTTATTGTATGTAATTTGTGTGTTCTTCATCTCTCTCTTTGCTATAATGAAAACAACTAAAATTTATAAAAATTTGATATAATAAAAATATGCGTCGAGACAAATAAAATAAAATCTTACATGACTATGTTTATTATACTAGCCACAATATGCAAAATAAGAAAGTGCTAAAATGGACTTAAGTGCCACTAAAAATAGGAAAAAGTAGTAAGAGTATATAAATATATTTTGAGATTATCCTTTAAATTTTTTTTTTTTGACTTATTAGACAATGTAGACAAAAGATTTCTTCATTAACTTTCTAGTATTTTTTATCTTGTTGTAATTTATTCTAAAAAAGTCCATTCAAAGTTAAACATTTAAAAAAAATTTCCTTTTAAACGAAATTATGTGAAACAAATGTAAAATTTTTGTCAAAAATTCATTAAAATAACATTGGGTACCTACCACCACAACTAAAACCCAAACCCTACCATACCCCCATAAGCCCCTGCTCTATTCTATAAGCTCTAAAATCACTATCATATCCTATCATATTCTATAAACTCCAAAGCCTCTATTTTATCCTATCAACTCTATTTTGGAAATATTTTTCATGAGACAAGATTTCACATCGATTAAATAGTGAGTTGTTGACTTGCATATATATTGGATGAGTTAATCTTCCTACTACCATCACTACAACAAATTTAGCCTTTTGCGACATTAGATTTAGTGGCATTAAAAAAATGTCACTGATTCATATTTTTAGTGTAATAATTATTGGTTTTTATTTTAAGTTCCACCATAAAGTAATTTAGCGACATTTAATTTGGTCTTTAGTGGCATATGTAATTGCCACTATAGTCAATAGTGACATTTGTGAAAAATGTCACTAGATCCTATGTCGCTAAAAGCTTTAGTGTGACTTTTTAATATGCTGCCAAAGGCTCTAATAAATGTCACTAAATTCTCTATTTACACTATAAGAAATTTGAAATAGCGACATTTAAATTAAATGTCGCTAAATATATCCCACTAAAAGCAAATTATGTTGTAGTGCATATGGTTTTGGGAAACAATGAACCTCACTAAATATATACACAAGTCAATACTCTTGACCCGTGGGTTTGTGGGCCCAAGCTCACAAGTGTCTATATCCACACGAGTGGGTCATGGTGAGACTATATGACGAATTATCAGGAACTCGTACTCTAAAGCCTTCATCATATTCTATCCTATCCTATAGGCTTAAAGCCACTACTTACTATTGTATCCTATAGCCACTACTGATCGCTCTATTCTATAGGCTTTAAAGCCTCTACCGTCCCACCGTCCCTTATTCTATAGCCTCTAAAACCTTTACCCGATTTTATAATCTTTAAAACCCCCACCCTACCCTATCTTTTAGAGCCTCTACTCTATCTTTTAAGCTTTAAAGCCTCTAGTATATCTTTTAGGCTCTAAACCCTCTAATATATACTATAGGCTTATAGGCTCTAAAATCCCCTATCCTACCCTATGGGGGTATTTCGCACATGAGTTTTCAAGGAGAAAATAAAACGTTGGCCTTTAAAAAAGTTTAAGTCTTTGTTTGTTTAAAGGAAATGGGAATAAGGGATTACAATAAAAATCAAGAAAGTCCGCAAGAAAAATGTCTTGAGGGAGGATTCTTATATTTTTCATCCAAGTTCTCAACATAACTAACATGGGATAATTATAAGACTTTAATCTTAAAAGTCTCATATTAAAATCTCTCAAATCTTATTTCCTTGTGCCAAATACTCCCCTAATCCATCTTAGCCCTTATCCTACCCTACCTCACTACCTATACAACCCTACAAGCCTTAATGGCCACTATCCTAATCCTACACCCTATAATTCTGAACTCTAGATCTGCCACTAATCCAGTTCAATGTACGGTGAAAATATTTTTGTAAATAATATAAATAATATTAATTTACCACATCTATATACAGAGCACGTAGAGAATATTGGAGACCATTACTATCAAACTCTTAGACTATGGAGAAAAACTTTTTGGTGAATCAAAGGTTAGTCTATACTACCTCATTCTGAAATACTTGTTATAATTCTATATATGAATAATTAATATAGCACACTAGTATAAAACTCGTGCAATGCACGAATTTATGAGTATGAAATATATAAAAATATAATTTTAAAGAATAATGCAAACATATATTATCATGAATAATATATCGAATACATGATTTTTGAAAAGCAAAAATTAAATATTGATTTTTAAATTTTTTTATTGAAAATACATCACTTTTTCATTCAAATAAATATACTAAATTTTAGGTTATTTATATAGAAATGCCATAATAAAATATACTCCATACTATACCTAATTTAGCTCTAAATTAAAAATAATTAAATTCTAAATTAAGTAAATATTGGTATGTAATCAATAATCATTCATCAAAATAATTACATATGTCATGTCTCCTTAAAGAATGACACTTGTAATTTTCCAACATTTTTATAGTATTGTATATGATATGATTAGATTGCGTACGTAAAAGGTTAAATATAACAAATATAATGAAACGAAGTAAGTAGTTTTTCTTCATGAATTATATATCTTGATGGTTTGATTTCTTTAATCATTTTTACTTTTTTTTTCTTCAAACTTACTAGTGTTTTATTATAATACTCTATAATAATGGCAAAAAATAACCTCAACAAGTTTGGGAACCGTGAATTCATTTGGAAATTTAGAATTGACTCAAATTTATTGTTTGATCAAATTTAAAAAGTTACTAGTAGTTAAAGTATTCGAAATTTGTGAATGACTACCTAAACCTTGTCATTCTCAAAATCTTCATTTATGATTTCCTAATTGAAATTCGTAATTTAAAATAAAATACTTATTCCCAAACAAAACATAAATATATGCGTGCTTTAAGATAAATCTAAATGTCAATCCAATTACTTAATAAGGCCATTGCCATATTTACCTATCAATAATTCTCCACAAATAGCAACAACATCTCTTACACGATGTTATGCGTCTTAATCAATAATCACTAAATGGATCCTCAAAACCAATGCCATATGAGTTATTAACATCATCCTAAACTTAAGGAGAACACACAAACACAAAAATATACAACTACATCATATTTACTATTAATACAATTATCAACAACTTTTTACTTACCTCATTTTCCTCCCAAAAACAAATTTTATCTTATTTTTAAATCTTCTAAATTAATCATTACATTATCCACCTACCATTTATTATTACAATTTCTTTTGATGTCCATTTACAAAAACTATTATCATTTCCCATAATACTACAACCCTCTATTTTTTCAAGAAAATGATATTCTCCCTCCCCTAGCTCCTCTATTGGGATTCCAAACCCAAACCCGAACCTGACCCACCCACCAACATCAAAGATTACGAACCATGGTTCTCGAATCAGAGGTCAAAATCGACATATCATACCCATTCGGGAAACTCAATGGAGTCGATAAAGATGATATACGTGAAACAGCCTACGAAGTATTTTTCACTTCATGTCGGTCCTGCCCCGGGTTTGGGGGCAGAACGGCAATTGCATTTTATTCACATAATGATAATAATGGGGACAATATTAATAACGGGTCGGGTTGTCCGGGTTCACCGGGCTCTCCATCACGTGGGACCGGGGTGGGGATGGTGACACATAGTAGGATAAAAAGGGCGTTGGGATTGAAGAGTCAAAAGAGAATTCCATCAAGAAGATCTTCTATTGGTGGGAGTCCTTCCCATAATTCAGGAGGTGGGCCCGGATGCTCGTTTTCAGGGCATACGTATGGATACGATGGGCATACGTATAGTCAAAGTAGTCCAGGGATTTCATTTACGGTGCCTACTCGAACAACAAGAAGGCCTTTGACTTTAGCTGAGATAATGAGGGTGCAAATGAGGATTAGTGAACAAAGTGATAATCGGCTTCGTAAGACCCTTATGAGAATTCTTGTTGGCCAAGTATGTCAATTTTTTTTTAATAATGTTTTTCTTCCTGTAAATAATAATTAATCTTTCAAAGAAAAAGTGATTAAAACATGTTTTAAGGGCATATGGTCAAGTTTTTGCATCAAGAGCTTAAGATCGTCGTCTCTCGGTGAAACGACCATTAAACAAAGAGTTTGAATATTTTTATGCCATGTTTGGGGACAAGAATTTCATTTGAAAAATTGGAATTGACTCAAATTTATTGTTTGGCAAATCAAAAATTTTCAAATTCGGATTTGAGTCAAATCTACTATGGTTATAAAAGTGGTTAGAAATGAGAATTTAAGAATTACTTCTCAAACCTTGTCATTCTCAAATTCTTAATTAATGAATCCATAATTGAAATCTACAATTCAAAATGAAATGCACGTTCCCAAACACAAGCTTATACTCCCTCCTATTCAGGACAAGAGTCCCATTTGACTTTTCACGGTTTTTAAGGAGAGTCAAAATGGGACCTTTTGGGTAGGAGAGAGAGTGTTATTAGGGATTTTAATAAATTGATTAGTGAAATAATGATTCCCTAATAAAATTGGAAGAACAAGCTAATTGACCATTAATCAAACACAAAAACAAAGCATAAAATCATAAATTGAAGCATAAATGATCGGGACTTTACGTCCTTCAAATGTAATACCGCAAGTGCACGGCGTAGCTTAGTACGATGGCAAGTACGGGTCGAATCCACAGGGAGTGGGGGTTAAGTCAATAGCTTCTCAATCAATTAGTGAGCTCAAAAACATATAAAATGGTGTTGGAGGTGGAATTGAATTAAGCAAGTAATTAAAAGAACGGAATGAAATGCGTAGCATAAAAGCAATTAAAAACACAATGAATTAAAGCAAAGATAAGATGATCAATTAATTAAAGAGGCATAGGCTAGGCTTTCTCACCAAGGTAATCCTTACTATCTTCAACCTATGGTCATGGTTATGGGTCGATATGAGGAAGAACGTATCTTGAATACTAATGTTCTCTCTCGAGCAACGATAGCTTCCTAAAACATACTCAACTACCTATTCTCATGGAGCTAAGCATAGATTAAGACATGGAGCACACATTCATTGTTTCCAATCAAAGCATCTACCTATTCTCATGGAGATGATTCAACTTTTAAACATAGATTATCGTTAAAAATCGACTCTCGCGCTCAATTCAACGACACTAAACAAGATAGCAAAACCTATGTTAAACCATAAACAACACAACCATTTCCAAAGGTGTAGATAGCATTTCAAACTACAAACATGGTGATCATGCCTAGCCTAAACCAACACAACCTACTCACTCATACTCATATTGAAGTTATAGATTACAAATAAGCTAAGAAACATGGATGAATGAATTGAACTAGGGTATCTTAACAATATGAATCAACTAATGGAAGAACAATCAAGCATAAACATATGAAAGCAAAAGCAAACAATGACTAATCAACATGAATTGAATTCAATAAAGATAGAAATTACTCAAGATGAATGGATGATTCAAGTAGTTCCTTCCAAAAGCTCCAATACAAATACACCAATGGTAGAATGAAATCCAAATTGCAAAGTGTTTACAATAGAAATTGAAACTAAGATTGAAATAAAATTGCAAGTGTTTGAATTGAAAGTGGAATTACACTAACTCTCTATTGAAATAAAGCTAAGCAAATGAGGAATGCATAAAATTACTCTAAGTGGAGATGAATTTCTGAGATAGCTAAGTTGAGATGAAGGCTAAGATGCTGAGATGATTCACTCCTTCTTCCTCTTCTCTATTTATAAGCTCCAAGGCATGTGGGGGTGGTGGTTTCATGATTGCTCCACCACCCCTAAGGTGTAGGAGGGAGGTGCCACCCCTAGGGATAGGGTAGGGTGGCTACCAAAGTCCTTTCAGCAGCAAAAAATAAGGAAACAAATCTAATTGGACCAAAATGCTTCTTATAAGAATCGCGAAAGCAATTGCAGCCCATTTACGACGAGCAAGATAGCTCGAACAGTGAGCGAGCATCGTACTGGCGAGAAACATCGAATGTGGACGAAGGATTGGATTTGGTCGCTCGGACCGAGCCATCTGCTCGACACGTCGAGCGGATGTCATGCCTTGGTCTTAGGCTGCTGCGATTGTCGAAGCTCTGGAAGTTAAAATTCACTTCGACCGAAGCCATATTGCTTCGACCAGTGAGCGACTTCGAGATGGCTTAAATAAGCTTCTGATCTCAACTATGGGTCCCAGGATGCTCGAGCCACCTTGGCTCGACCCAGATTAGGTCGAGTGGCTTTGAAATGGCCTATTTTGGCTCTCGTTTCGGCTTATCTTCTTGACTTGGCTTATCGAGGCCTTGCTTCCTTAAGTTTTTGGAGCTGAATGAGCAGCGTATGCATCAAAAGTGCTTGATTTGATAAGTTTAACCTGAAATTCAACAAAACAACAAAATACCACACCAAGCGTAAAATCTTACATAAAACAAGCATCGCTGCATCAAATCTCAACATAATTCAATTAAACAACGGGGAAAAAATATGAATAAAATGTAGTTAACAATAAATCCAACCCAGAAAAGAAATCCAACCATTTATTCCCTTCTTGTTCTTATCTTGTTCTTATCTTTCTCTAAAGAAATCCAACCATTTATTCCCTTCTCCTTTTAAATTACCCAATAAAACGAACATCATTCATTTGAAGCAATCCAACCCAGAAAAGATTTTTAAATTACCCAATTGTTATCAGAAATCAAAGATCAAAAAGCAATAAAAGCATAAAGAAATCAAAAATCAAAAAGAAATCAAATAAATTGAAGCATAAATCCAACCCAGAAAACAAAAGCAAGCCCAGATAAAGATGGTGAATGAGATGGTGAATGTTCTTGAGAGAGAGGATGAAGTCTTCTTGAGATGGTTAATGTTCTTGAGAGAGAGGATGAAGATGGTGAATGAGAGATACGAACCATTTTAAAGATGAGAGATACGAACCAAGATGATAAAGATGAGTGATTAAAAACCCAGAAATACGAACCAGATCTTCTTCAGGGGTGAGTTCTTTGGCGAGTTAGGGTTCTTAGTGGGTGACTTAGGGTTTTCCATGAGAGCAGAAGCAAGAAAGGGAACAGACAGAAGGACGGAGAGAAGAAAAGTCGAAGATCAGACAGAAGGAGGGAGAGAAGAAGAACAGTATTAGGGTTCTTGAAGAACCCAGGTTGAAGAAGAGGGAGATAGGGTGGGTTCTTGAAGAACCCAGGTTGAAGAAGAGGGAGATAGGGTGTTAAAAAAGGGGGAGTGATGATTTGAGGGTATGTTTTAATTAGGTTTAATTATGTTAGATTAAGTATAAGGGGGGAAATTAGTAAGGGATAAATGTGGATAAAAATGTAAATAGGTTAACTTTTTAGGGGTATAAGTGTAAAAAGATCATACCCAAAAAGGAAATGGGACATTTTAGGTGACTTGACCCAAAATGGAAATGGGACTCTTGTCCTGAATAGGAGGGAGTAGTATTTATTAGATGGGTGATTTAACTCATGTATGAGGCGCGTCTCTTGATGAGACCGTTTCATTCAAAAATTTTTGTTGCATGAAACTATCGGATACAATATGGTTAAGGAACAAACACAACTTAAACTTTAAGTTTTGGTTGAGTTGGTTTCTTGACAATTGACATGATGTATGAACAAATCGTGACAATAATTGTAGAAAATCATAATGCGGAATTCGGTTTGGGTTTAATCTGGTGAATACTTGATTTGTATTCAATAATAATGAGAGGTACTACCTCTATTTATACAAGAGATTAGAACTAAATTAAGAAAACAAAATATTACAGAATATTAAAATATTGGAAACTAAATCAGAATAATATAAAATATAAAATAAAATATTCTACTAATATTCTACTAATATTCTACTAATATTATTCTTTCCTACACTCCCCCTCAAGTTTGGTCTTGGTATTAACGAGACCGAACTTGCCAAAAAATATTCTTCAATGCTTTTGAGCCAATTGCCTTGATTTGAAAATCTGCTAGTTGATCTTTTGATTTTGCCAAGGAATTTTTGATTATTTCTTCTGCAATTTTTTCATAATTAACTTTCAATTTTTTGAATTTAGATAAATGGTCAAGAAATAAATTGGGTTGGTTTATTTTGTTACTTGGGTCAAAGATTGAAATTTTAGGGTGTGGTCTTAATTGAGTTTTGGGTTTAGGTTTTATGGGTAGAGTAAGATTTTTCTTTTTTCTTTATTTTGTAAGAAAGGATTTTTGTAAGATAAATGGGTAGGGAATTTTCGTGAGGGAAATGGGTAGGATTGATTTTTGTGGGTCATGGAGAAGAAGGTTACAAGTTTGATTAATGGGTTTGGGTGGATTTGGTTCTTGTTCGTTTGTCCCTTCTTTTGAAATTTGATTTTCATATTTTTCTTTACTCTTCCTCTCGCTATTAACTTGCATACTCAACTCTTCTGCGTTACTCCCCCTCGCGACCTCACGCTCGATGGTGTCGTTCTCGGGAGGTAGCGAAATTGGCCAGTATAGAGTATGAATCCAAGTCCATAATTCATGAGCAGTGGTAGTGAATGAAATAACGAGTCGATAATGTCGGAGTTAATACATGCAAGAATCCATGACATAACCCTGGCATCATTTTGTTTCCATTGTGGAGTTACGGTCGTCGGAGGAATGACGATGATATGATTGAGCATCCCTCGATCACCCAGTTCAACTTTCATTTCTTTACACCACGTGGTGTAATTTTGGTGGTTTAAATTTTCAATTTGGATTGGTTGTTCAAGTTTTTTAGTCATTTTTTGAAAAAGTTGGAACATTTGTTCCATTTGTGCCATGGAAATCATGGTGATTTTTGGTTTTGTTTTTGATTTGGTTTGTTTGATTGGTTTTGTTTTGAATTAGTTTTTGTTTGGATCGATTTTTGTCGATTATGATAAATGATAAAATACTGATATAGATTTCCGTCCAGGAAAACCTTACGGCGCTGATACCATGTAGAAAATCATAATGCGAAATTCGGTTTGAGTTTAATCTGGTGAATACTTGATTTGTATTCAATAATAATGAGAGGTACTACCTCTATTTATACAAGAGATTAGAACTAAATTAAGGAAACAAAATATTACAGCATATTAAAATATTGGAAACTAAATCAGAATAATATAAAATATAAAATAAAATATTCTACTAATATTTACTAATATTATTTTTTCCTACAATAATGTTATGGGTTCAAATACCAAAAGAGGTGTATATTTGAGTGTTCCGGCGGGTTTAGATATAATATTTCGATTTGGGTTATAATTTTTTGGTTCTTCTATGTATGTAAATTTATTGACAATATATTTTTGATTTTCATATAACCTATTTTTGATTTTCATATACGGGTTATTTCAATCCGAATCGGATCCTATTCAGTTTCAGTTAATCGAGTTAATCTTGAAATTCCCTTATCCTCATTGCCTATCACAAGAATGGAATTGAGTTGTTTGGTGTGATTTTGCACAGATGGGAAGACGAGCAGAGACAATAATCCTTCCACTAGAGCTATTACGGCACTTAAAACCAACAGAATTCCGGGACAATGCAGAGTACTACTACTGGCAACAACGACAGCTAAAAATACTCGAAACAGGCCTAATCCATCATCCATCACTCCCAATCGAGCACGAAAATCCTTTGGCATTAAAGCTCAAAGAAATCATCCAACAAAACGAAGACAAACCAATCGACACATCCAAAAACTCCGAATCCATGAAGCAACTTTCCAATACTGTCTTATCCTTAGCATGGCGCGGGCCTAATAGCCATCCGACTGATGTTTGTCATTGGGCAGACGGGTACCCACTTAACCTACACCTCTATGTCGAACTAATTACTTCAGTGTTCGATATTAAAGATGAAACTTGTGTGTTAGACGAGGTGGATGAACTTGTCGAGCTAATGAAGAAAACATGGTCAACATTAGGGATCAATAGAGCTATTCACAATGTGTGTTTTACTTGGGTGCTTTTCGAGCAGTATATCTTAACAGGGCAAACAGAGCCGGATCTTTTGGATGCGACTTTGACTATGCTTGTTGAGGTTGAAAGCGATGCTAAGAAGCTCGGAGAAAGAGAAGGAGATTATGCTAAGACTTTAGCTTCGGTTTTGAGCTCGATTATTGAGTGGTCGGAGAAGAAGTTGCTTGATTATCATCAAGCTTTTTTGGGTAAAAGTAGTGCTAGTTTCATGGAGAATGTATTGGCTCTTGTGTTACATGCTAGGAAGATTTTGGATGAGGGTATTTCTCTTACTATTGTGGGTAAGCAAGAGCTTGTAGAGGATGACAACCATGTTGTGCATCATTTGTGTGATAATCGTGTTGAGTTTTACATTCGTTCTTCTCTAAGGAATGCATTTACAAAGGTAATGAATGTTGTCTTTAATGAATTGTCGTCTCCAATATCCTTTTATGCAAGGCTCCTACATGTTTGGGGTAAAATTCAAACGCTTTCCTCTAGTCTTTTTTGTGAAAGGAGTACGGGTATGGATTGTCTGTCACATTTCCTCACCCAAACCCTGCTTCCAAAGGGGACATTGGTGTATGATGATGATGATCTTGTATGAGATTGTCTCATCATGATACTCATTTCTCTAAATAATCACTATAAAATTATAAGTGATTATTTTATCACATTAAATGTACATGGACAAGCCCAATAGTGATGATATCACCATAAGACCATCTCATTTAGAATTTGTGTTTTTGTACGGGTTCAAATTGATTTTTCACTTATGTCATTAGTCTTATCTAAACTAAAATTTTTATACAATAATTGTAGTCTAGGTATGTGTTATGTGTTCTATCATACTCTTCACAATTCACACAAGAATCTTTTTGTATATAGAGTTGTAGATACAATACCTCTAGTTCTTGAAATTTTTATACAATAATTCAACTAAATATAAGATTAAATGAGATTTAAACTTTTGACCTTCTATGTAGAGGTGAAGTTAGGATATAAATAAAGAGGTACCAAAAATATTCATGTTAACATAACAAAAATAGTTTTAGTGAAAGGGTTAAAAATTGCCAAAATTTCGGGTATTTACTATTTAATCAATTATTTTCGGTTGATGAGTTAAATATATAGTTAAAATAATATAGGGTCCATGTAACCCGTATACACAACACTTTCATTAATTATAAGGGTGTGTCGTAGCCAACCTCCGTCTACCTATGCTTCTATTATGTCGGCTTCATATTGTTAGAGTATATAAGTTTAAGCTTTTGGTTGAATTGTTTCCTTGACATAGTATCAGAAATCAACGTGACAAGAGGTCACGGGTTCAAATCTCAACCACCCCACATTTAAGTGGAATATTTAGCACCAGGTGTGAAAAGGATATGTGCTGCATCCACACTTCTAACCCAATTGACTCGTGTGAGGGAGCGTGTTAGAGTATATAACACATCCTAAGGCCTCAACCATAAGCTTAAGTTTTTGGTTGAATTGGTTCCTTGACAAATATGACGGGTGTTGATTGTAAAATATGTTATTCAGATGGCAGAAGGTATGAGAATACCCATCAAGCAACTAGAAGGAGAAAAGGAAGTGAGTGAAGCTCTGGTAATAGTAGCACAAGGGACAGAAGAATTGGCAGCAAAAGAGAAGGAAAACTACAGCAGCACACTTAAAAAGTGGCACCCAGTATCAGCTGCAATAGCATCAGTCACATTACAAAACTGTTATGGAAGTATTTTGCAGCAGTATTTGTCTGGTGTATCCATGCTTACTACAGAGACCATAAATGTGCTTCATAAAGCTACTAGACTTGAGAAAATTTTGGTGCAAATGGTTGTTGAAGACACTGTTGAGTGTGAAGATGGAGGGAAATCTATTGTTAGAGATATGGTTCCTTATGAAGTTGATTCTATTATTATTAAGCTTTTAAGAAAGTGGATTGAGGAGAGGCTTCGAAAGGCCAAAGATTGTGTCCAACGAGCCAAGCAAACCGAAGTAAGTTTGTTAGCATTGTGTGCGTGATTTAGTGAGTCGTTTTGATGTAGTTTGTTATGGTTTTGATGCAAACAACGATAAATCTTTTGTCTAATTGAACATGGGCAAAATTGCATTTGGAATGGGCATGCGATAGGTAAGGAAGTTAAGGTTCGAGTCTGTCGTGTCAATTTAGGCCTGGAAAAAGCTGACCTGACCTGCTAATTCGATATGAATCTAAAATGAAATAAGGTTGTGTTTGGGAACTAGCATTTCATTTCAAATTAATGATTTCAATTATGAAATCATGAATGTAGAATTTGAGAATGACAAGGTTTGGAAGGTCATTTTCAAATCCTTATCTTTAAACTATTTTGATAACAATTGTGGATTTAACTCAAATCCAAATTTGAAATTCTACTATTTGCTAAACCCTAATTTTGAATCAAATCTATATTTTCAAATGAAATCCTCATTTTCAAACATAGCATAACTAGATTTGGGTTGAGATTTTTGACCCAATTAATTAAATGGGTCGACCCGGCCTGATCTATTAACTAAATGGTGTAGGTTCAGGTTAAAATTTTAAATTTGAAACAAATCTAAATAACCTATTTAATCAAACGTGTTAATTTCGAGTTAAATCAATAAATATAATCTAAACATAATTCATTTAATATTTTCTTATTTTTCATAATAAATACAAAATAAACAACAAAAACACAAAGTTTAAAATTAAAGCCTGAAAACTTAGATGTAATCAATGTTAAAAACCTCAAAATGAGAATAGAAAAAACTATAAACGGATTAAGTGAGTCGAAATCAGATTGGTTCAGGGTTGTGATTTTGGACCCAATCAACTAAACGGGTTAAGTGAGTCAGGTTAGGTCGAAATCAGGTCGACCTGTTTACCATCTAATTCCTTGTTTTTCAGACATGGAATCCAAAATCTAAAGCAGAGCCATTTGCACAATCAGCAGTGGAAGTAATAAAGATAGCTAAGCAAACAATTGATGACTTCTTTGAAATTCCAATTGGACTCTCTGATGATTTAGTCCAAGATCTAGCTGATGGTCTCGAGCGTGTTATTCGAGAATATTCAAGCTTTGTAGCAGCTTGTGGTAAGACAAATCTCTATCATCTCTTTAACTACATGTATTATACATCAATCGGGATTATACTTGGAATCGTTCAAACTTATAGAATCGTAGAATCGTAAGTTTCAATAATAAACTTAAATTTTCCATCAAGTCATAATTGTACACATTAAAAGTTTGAATTTATTAATTAAAGTTTCTTTCACTTAGAATTGTTGAATTGTCCATGTGTTACCCACATGTGAGTTGTCCCACGTCGGAAAAAGAGAAGAGTATGCATCACTTTATAAACTCATAGAGTAACTCTTACTATATCACCAATTGGTTTTAGTAGTAAACCTTTTTGAGTTTGCGAGTTGACTACTTCTTCTCTTCCTTGTTTGGGTTGCCCAGGCTCATTTTCTAAATTCTATCAAGAATAAAATAGAAAAATATTTAATAATTAGTTTAAATCTTCATATCGATTAAGAAATTATTAAGAAATTTATTTTTAAACAATTATGATGATGGTTTGTTAAATTGTAAGAAATTTACAAAAAAAAATTAAAAGTAAATCTGTAGAATCGAATCGTTAAATCGTAATTTTATCTCTATAAATTTTATTTTAACTAGAATCGTAAGATTCTACCAACTTATGATTTTATCTACGATTCGAATCACTCGCTTATTTTTAAAATGTAAAATTGTAAATCTGAATTGTGATTTTAACGACCATATTGTCAATACAGGAACAAAACAGAGTTATGTCCCAACACTTCCTCTTTTAACAAGATGTAGTAGTGATTCCAAGTTCACAAAACTTTGGAAAAGAGCGGGTTGTAATGTTGGTATGAACGAGCTTCACAATTACATGACCGTAATAGAAGGCCATCATGCACGACCATCGACAAGTCGTGGCACTCAACGTCTCTACATCCGCCTAAACACCCTGCATTTTCTCCTCTCGAACCTGATTTCCCTCGATAAGACCCTCGCCCTCTCTCCCCGTGTCAACATGAGAAACCTAGGCAATTCAACAACCTACTTTGAACTTGCTCGGGCCTCAATGCAGGGCGGGATTAAACATGTATCAGAGGTGTCAGCTTACAGGCTTATCTTCTTAGACTCATGTTCGGTGTTTTATGAATCGCTGTATGTTTTTAGAGTCCTCAACTCAAGGATTCGGCCTGCACTGCGAATACTAAAGCAAAACCTCACCCTTTTAAGCGCGATTTTGATAGATCATGCACAACCATTAGCAGCAAAGGAGGTGATGAAGGCCACGTTTGAAGCCTATTTAATGGTATTGCTTGCAGGAGGGAGTACTCGAAGCTTCTGCAGGTCAGATTATCAGATGATTGAGAAGGATTTCGAGAGCTTAAAAAGGGTATTTTGTACTAGTGGAGTCGGACTAATAGTTGAAGATGATGTCGATAAAGAAGCCGATGTGGTTCAAGGGGTGATTGATCTTATGGGACAATCAACTGAACAATTGATAGAAGATTTCACCATTGTGGCTTGTGAAAAGAGTGGTATGGATAATACAGCAACAAAAAGGCTACCTATGCCACCCACCACAGGAAAGTGGAGTAGATCCGATCCTAATACGATACTTCGAGTTTTATGTCATCGAAATGATCGAACTGCTAATCTTTTCTTAAAGAGAACATTTCATTTGCCTAAGAGGAGATGATCATCATGTTCACCAAAGTCTTTCCTTACATATTTGCTTAAACAGGTTACATATAGTGAAAAGTTGTAGCGTGTTTTTTCAGCTACGGTATTGCATAATTTCAAATTAAACTTTGACAATATGTATATTCAAGGCCTGAATATGTACACCTTATAGTGGTTGCAAATATTTACGAAAATTTTATTGGAAATATGTACACACTGAGATTAAACATGTACTCTTGCTCTCAGTGTTCATAACTTTAGTCGTTTTCACCTCATCTTTGTGTACATATAGTTTTAAAAAGAAATGATTGTCAAAAGGGCATTATACTTAATTATATTTCTTTTTTCTAATTTCATTTTCAGGCATAGTCATTGGCAATGGACTAAGATAATAAATCCTTTAGTATATTAATTGTATTGAATCTTGACCATACAAATGCCTAATGTAGTATAAATTAAAGACAATTATTTATCCAAATCATCTTTAAGGACTTCCAATGAATTGGATATCTCAACCTTGTAAGTGTAGAACTTTGAAATGAACAAAAACAAGATGAAATTTGCCATATTAAGTAACACAAAGAAGGCATAGTAGTAATCAAGATGAGAAGCATTAAGATTGTTCAAAATCCATCCTTGATGTCCATGTTGTGTAGTGAGGCGAGAAACGGTTGATAAGAGGAAGCTACTTATGTAATTTCCTATTCCAATACTCGTCATTGCATAAGAAGTTCCAAGGCTCTTCATTCCTTCGGGTGCTTGATCGTAGAAGAATTCAAGTTTGGCTACCTCAAGGACTCCATCGGCAACCCCCATAAGCATGAACTGAGGAAGCAAAATGAATATCGTTAAGGGAACTTTAGCACCGGTCTCAACTAGCCCATGTTGTCTCGCAACACTTAGTCTTTTCCTCTCTACCAAACTCGATACAATCATAATAATGGTGTGTAGGATTAAGCCAAACCCCATTCTTTGAAGCATTGTTATCCCTCTTGGATTTTTTGTTATTTTTCTCAACAATTTCACTAATACTTTATCATATATAACTATGAAAATTAGCATTGAGATTGTTGTGAACCCTGTTAGGCTTGCAGGGGGAATGTTGAATTTTCCTATGCTCCTATTTAAGGTAGTCCCTTGCTTGACGAAAAGGGTATGTACTTGAGCTAACATCGTACTTGGGATGAATGTTGTAACTAAGATCGGAATCATCTTAAGCATTTGCTTCGTCTCCTCCACTTGTGTCACAGTACATAGCTTCCAAGGTTTACTTGAACCTGTGATCACCGCGGCTTTGTTAAGACACCTACACGTTTCATTTATAGATTAGGAGAAACATTGAATCCTATAGGATGACATTATAGTTTTTTAAACAAACGAAGAACTGATAGAGTATATAACATATCATAAAACACCAATCAACAGCTCAAACTTTTGGTTGAGCTGGTTGCTTGATCACTAACCTCAAAGAAGAAGTCGATTCCATTCTGAATTTCCCATGACTAGTATAATCATCCAAGTCAAGCTCATACATTTGCTTAGGATCACTCGGCAATGGAGTTTTTCGGTTTCGAATTGCAGCCACAATAACCTTTGCCATTTTTGTGAAGGGACTTCCACTAGGCAATCTATGCCTATAAAATGGAGTACCTCCTATAAAAATTGAGATTGATATTGCAAGCCCAAGAGTTGGAAGTCCATATCCCAAAGACCAACCTACATTGTCTTGAATGTACACTAAGATTGTGTTTGAAAACAAAGTACCAAAGAAAATGCTAAACATCCACCAATTGAAGAAAGATATTTTTTGGGCCTTTTCTTTGGGCTCAAAATCATCAAATTGGTCAGCCCCAAAGGTTGAGATATTGGGCTTAGTCCCACCAGTTCCAATTGCTAGAGTGTAGAGTGCCCCATAAAACACACCAAGTTGTAGTGGTGAGGCCTTTTTGCAATTTGTCAATTGGGCTTCATTGCAAGTAGGTGGTTTTAGCCCAGGAATGGAAACTGATAGTGTTAATACTAACATTCCCTGATAGATTCAAAAAAAAAAAAAAAAAAAAAAAACAATTTGCACAATAAGAATTGAAAATAATATAATTGAAATAAATTACTATTATGTTTGGGAACGATGATTCCAAATGGAAATCTAGAATTGACTCAAATGGTCTCAAGTAAGAATTTGTGTTTATTATATTAGATGTTGAATATGGAACTATTCCAACAATTTTATAAAAGTAGCTAGGTAAATTTGAAAACTTGAGAATGATTTCCCAAAACTTGTCATCTTCAAATTCTTCATTTATGATTTCATAATTAAAATTACAATTTTAAATGAATTACTTGTTTCCTTACACAATCTAAAATTTTATAGATTTTACAAACACAACATTGACCGTAAATAAATAGAAAAATATAATTAGAGTAAAAAAAACATAATCACAAATTATGTCAAAGGAATTTCCTGGTTACCAATTGCACCAAATTCGGACCCGATGATGAGACCAAATTGGGTTGTTTGCGGATTACAAAGACCCTTAAAGAACTACAACAAAGAACAATGGATATGATCAGATTTCTTTATTCTTGGATGTGATCTTGTAGGCTTCACTCACCAAAGCAAGTTCATATCCTCCTAATCAAATCTTGGTTCACTCCCTTGATTTGTTTAGGTTTCTTATCTTCCTCAATTTGCTTCACTCACAATTTGGATGGACAAGGAAAAGTTCACTCACACTTTTATTTCAAAGAGAAATTCTCTTTAAAACATGGGTTTTATTAATCATTAGCAGAGCAAAAATTTCACAATAATCTTTTGGTCTTATTTATTTTACAATTTTAAATCTAAAGCAAAATCTATATAATAATTTGTCTATTTGTCGGTTTCTAATATAATAATTTGTCCTCTAACCCTAAAGTTTTTGTTGCGAGTGAGGAAGAGACCAAAACGATACTCTTATGTGTCATGAAAGTTGTTATAATTAACTTTTCTGTGTCAGCATTATTTATATTAATTGTAGCAATCTCAATAAAAGATTTAAAATCAATAATTAAATTAGTTGTAATAATAAAGCTAGAGTAAAAGTACTATACCGAAAAATAGATGGCACAAGAAATAAGAAAAGTGCGATAACGTCCGAGGTAAGCATCGGCCACGTAAGCACCCAAAATAGGAGTCATCCAAATAGTACCTCCCCAATTAGTCACATTGTTTGCCGACTCAACGGTTCCTTGATGGAGTTTTCTGGTCATATATAACACTAAATTTGTTGATATTCCATAGAATGCCATTCTTTCAAACACCTCATAAACTGCCCAATCATAACCAATATGTATGTCAAAAGTCAACATTTGTTTGCTCTTTGTCTTACATAAGTCAACTTTATTTCATAATTGCATTAACCACCATTATAAGTAGATATGATCTTATATAATACATGGGACCCATCTTTTTTGTTGAACAACCCATTTTGCATGATAAGTGCAATCTAGTCTCCAAAAATTCCATTTTTCTGAGAGATCATCTTTCTGAGAGACATCTCTCAAATTCAAGTTATTAATGTTTGATTAAACTAATAATGACAATGGACTGACTAAATTAAGTATGGTCTCTCGAAGTGACAGTCTCTCAAAAGAATTTGTGCATTCTAAAATGCTCGCTACATTAGACTTAGTAGTATTATTTATCTCTAAAACTTATTTTTCATACTGAGTTCGATGTATAACAAGAAATATAATCCGGTGAAATTTTATTTGAATCGTATAATCGCATACTATCATAAGTTGAACTTTTTTTTTTTGAATCGTATATTCGATAAGTTTATTGATTTTTTAATTAATTTTTTGACTTTTAACTTATTTATTTGTTAAAAAACATAGAAATGTGTCAAATGACTTTTGAGCTAAAAATGCAAATTATGTTTGTCACCAATATAGGTAGATGTAGATGGGACCCATTTTTATTGAAAAGCTGCCCATTTAGTTGAATCTTTTATGGATAATTTTTATTTGTAACCTTAACATTAACATTTTAGTTGACCTTGACTTTTGTGGTAAAATGAATGTATAGCAATAAAATATAATTTTTTAGTGTAACTCTAATATAGGAATAAAATAGTAATCAAGAAAAAAATGGTTATAATTAGGGATGGCAATGGGTCGGACTCGTCTCGGATTTATACATACTCCGACTTTGCTCCGGATAATAGTCGGACTTTTGTTTTCAGTCCACCTCCACTCGGAGTCGGATTATGCATACTCCAAGTTTGCCCCTTCTCGGATCTCCAACGGAGTCGGATGCAGAGTCCGATTATTATCAAACAGTATCGTTGTGATATTGTACTCGTGGTTTTAAAGCATACAAAATTAACAAAATATATTTTTCATATACAATTTAACAAATAAATATGTATTTTAATTTGAATTCAATTTTAACAACAGAAATAATCCTACTACTAAAACTTAACAAAATTTTATCGTATTTTGATTTGGCTATTTTATTTCTCTTGATTTTATTTGTCTTATCTTTATTCGTTAATCTAAATAAAAATACCAAGTACTTTTTCAAAATCGAAAATTACAATTAGTATAAGAGAGAGCTTAAATTAGTCACATCTAGAGTTTTAAAGGAAACAAAATATTAGTGTAAAAGTCAAATTCAAAGTCGGATGTCCTTCAGGGTCGGAGTCGGGTCGGAGCCTCAGATTTTTAATAAGGTCCAACTCCGGTCCGTCTCTAACTCGGATTGTAAAGTCGGAGTCGGAGTCGGATGACTTTTTCCTTAGACTCGAATCGAATTATTTTTCTCGAATCGAGTCGGACTAGGGTCGAATTCGGACTGAATTGCCATCCTAGTTAAAATTGAACTGGATTCCAAATTTATGCAATAGTGGACCAAGCTATTTGTTGACTGCTTTTGATTTAGAAGTATTTTGTAGATTGCCATGTGGCCATGTGGGTGGGGGATAAGGCATATGAGAAGAAGAACCATATACTACCAATAATCCATTTAATGGACATTACTATCGAAATCATATCAAGTTGCATGACGTAAAATAAATTTTGATATATTTAGCTAAAAAATTGTCAGTGTTTAGTATAATTTGCTTATAGAATATATGTTTAAGGTTTGAAAAAGATTGGATTATAACAAATCATATTCCTAGACGATTGTAATCAGCGAGAATTTTAACTTGAGAATAAGCTCTAAAAAAAGAAAATTATTCACTTCGAAAGTATTTTTATGCCAATAGTAACATTTTTAATAAAGAAGATAGTATATAATTGCGAAATTTTAATTAAAAGCAACCAAAAGCAATCTCTTTGATTTTGCTTCGCTATGTCCCTACCATATTCACTTTGGAGTTTGCACACTTAAAGTTTCGATAATTTAAGTTTAAGTGGACAGGTATTGTAAGAGATTAGAATTTACTGTATACTTTTAAATTCTTTATCGATAATATATATTATATTAGTTTCCCATGCATAATTATATAAATTTTTCTAAAATATTTTAGATGTTAGTTTAGCCTAAATGAAACATAATAAATTCAAAGCATCGTGATAATAATATTTTATTGCCTAATAATAGTGTTGTAGTTGCCATCTCTTAACTAATTTTCTCTTGAATTTAGTAAAGACTTTGATAAATAGAAAGATGAAAAAAAATGAATCAAATTCCTTTGTAAAATAAGATGCAAAGGACGTATTAAGTTAACAAAATAAATTATAAGATTCTCAAAACATGATCACTTAAATATATCATTTTTAAAATAAAATATTTTGTTTCATTTAAAGATGTCTTTCTCAAATAGTCGATAAAATCAGGTATATTTAAAAAACGAAGAAATACATAAATAAGAAAACGATCTAGCTATGAACTATTGTCTAGCCTTAGACATGAACGGATCTATGTTGGGGCACACCCTGGCATAGTGGCACGTGCTCCTCGACAAAATTTTTAAAAAAAATTAAATTCTGAAATTGGTTAGGAAAGAAGGGGAAGGCACGCATGGCTTTAGAATTTTGCAAATTAGATTCTTGCCCATTCTCTCTTCTCTAAACCCTAGGACTTTATGAATACAAATATGCATAGGCTCATACAATTACTAATTTCATGTAAAAATTAGTATTTATCAAAGTCATCCCCTCAAGAAGTGCAACATATGGGTAGAGGCAATTTGTTAATAAATCGTGTCCCAAGGGACTTTAAACCTTGGATCTACAAGGACCGACACTGACCTTAGATAAATTGAAGCATACTAGAAATTAAACAAGAGAAAAGGAAATAGAGGGGTGTTTAGCAAATTAGCTTATTGAGCAATTTTAGCTTATTTGGATATAAATAGAGGGTTGGGTGGTCAAACCAGCTAAAGATAGTGTTTGGTAAATTAGCTGGTTGAAACAGCTTATTGTATAAGCTGTTTTTGAACAAGCTGCTTATAGTAGCGAGTTCAAAATTAGCTGGTCAAATCAGCCACTATAATCAGTTACCAGCTACCAGCTATCAGCCATTTGCCAAACACCCTCAGAATGAAACGAGAAATCATCTCTTGTCTCAATCAGAGATCACGTACTATTTTTCTTTTTCTTTTCTCAGTCTATCCTATAATTTAAAAAAAAAAAAGAATATAAGGTTACCAACAACGAAGAAGCAAGCCCTCCAACCACCGCGTTTGGACCTACGAATAAGGTTGCCTTTGAGATCGGTTGTGCCATCCTTTGTGTAATCGTCTAGCCCTGTTTCTTCCACACTCATTGCCATTTAGTAAAGGACACTTTTTGTGATGAAAATGAATATTATGTAAATAGTTAAAAGATTGTTCCTTGGTCGAAGGAAATGATCGATAATTCAATATTTATTGTTGGTACTTATACAATGTTCTTTAACTATGTTACAAAAGTACACGGTCTATTTAGTACCCCTGACCCACCCACTTAGCCCAATATGCAGCTGGTATTTCTACGCGATGTCAATTTGTCACATTTTTTTAGTCTGTTCTAATTAATTTGTCTTATTTAATCATTTTTGGGATCTTTGTTTGTTTGTTAAAGTTTGGATCGACGAATCAGTCTAACTAGGAACCGGTTCGAATCAAAGTTGGTGACAGTTAGAGAATTATTTCTTATAGTATAGTATGTTAAATAACGTGTCAGTTAGGAGTTGAATTTTGCTTGGTTAAAGATCTTGAGAAAGATTTACTTTTTGAATTAGCATTTTTTGTTTAACTCGGATCGAATATCGACTTAAATTGAATCTGGTTAAGTAAAAACACACATTGTACTCGGTTTCGATTGCATCTGGTCGGTTGCATTTAAAAACAAATTCGGTTCGTAAATATCGAGCAGTCAATTCAGTACACATTGCGTAAAAAAACACCTAAGTACTGATTCGACTTAAAATCAGACCATGGGGGTGTTTGGCAAATTAGCCTATTGAGCAATTTTAGCTTATTTGAATATAAATAGAGGGTTGTGTGGTCAAACCGGCTAAAGATAGTGTTTGGTGAATTAGCTGGTTGAAACAGCTAATTGATAGGAACCAGCTGCTTATAGCAGCGGATTCAAAATCAACTAGTCAAACTAGTTAATAAAATCAGTTGGTCAAATCAGCCACTATAATCAACTATCAGCTACCAGCTATCAGCCATTTGCCAAACACCCTTCATATCTTTAAATTGGGTCTAGTTATCAGATACGATTAATTTTTTGCATTATAACTTAATTTTAATTTTGATTAAATTCTATTTAAAATAAGGTGTGATTATATCAAAATTATATTTTTTGTATAGCAAACTTCAAATATAATTAGTAGTGCGCATCTTCACGTACAAAACAATTAACAATCAGTCTAGGCTACATACAACTTGAATAGCTCGGTACAATTGTACAAATGCGTCCAAAGTGCATTGATTGCCATTTAATTTAATTAAATACTTTTATATTTATCCAAAACATGTTATTTAATACTCCGTGAATCATTTCAGATGTTCCATTTTCTTATTTGGCAAAATCATATTAATTGTCTCATTTCCTTTTTTATCTATCTTTTTTTTACCTAAATACCCTATTTGTCCAATTCCCAATACCCAACTACCACCTTTATAATTAATTTAATCAATTAAAATACCCAACTACCACCTTTTTAATGGACCCCACACCACCCTTAATAACCGTAAAAACCCAAATGGGACATCTAAAATGATTTTGAGGGGAGTATATTGTTAGATATCTAAATATTTTAAAGTTTGGTGTAATCAAAACAATATCAGAAGAATATGAGGAAAAAAAAATAGAAGCTTTCGAGAATCTAAGTCCAGTGCCGTCCCTGATATTATATGGGCCCTAGGGAAATTGAAAGAAGTGGGCCCTCTCTATGAAGAGTCGATTCCGAATTTAAACATGTGTTTAGAAAAATAACAAAGATGGACCCTATATATTATAATTAGCATTCAAAATGTAGATGTATCATATAATTTTTAAATGATAAAAGAATTACTCATAAATTGAAAATTTTTAAGTGTATACTTCTATTAACGAGCATATTCTAACTTTAGGCCGTTTTTAACTCTGGGCCCTAGGCAAATGTCTACCTTGCCTATGATCGGAAACGGCCCTGTCTAAGTCGCACAAAGTTCTCAAAATTTTATAGTAAAAATGAGGATATAGTTTACTCAAATCCCGTGTTATTACTAAACTCCATGCAAGATCCTTGTGCAATTAATATATATATTTATATAACAAAGGAAAAATTATCGAAGACTACAGTTATCGTCAGAAACTATCGAGAAAATGTTGGGTTTTATTAAAGACAACCAATCATTTCTTTGGTAAATTGCACATGACTTTTACATGTTAGACCTGAAATTTGAATGTTTATCGTTAACCGGTAGTCTTTAACAAAGAAATAGCTTTTGCAGGTTGGCTTCTTTTAAAAAAAAACTATTTTAATAGATAGTTTTTGATAACTTTTCATTAAATATACTTATTTTCCAATAAAAACCAACTAAATCAATATTCTACCAAATATGAAATCTAAAAACATGAACAAATTTTGTATAAGACCGTCTCACCGTGAGATGGGCCATACAAGCAACCCCTTAGTAGAAAACACTAAAAAAACAATGAAATCTGAATTCACTCTTGTATATTAAAAGCAATTTTTTAAAAAAACCTTTGAAATGACCCAATTAAAGTCGTCTTATGATCAAACGACCCCAATAAAAAAATTATTGAAAAATAAAAGGGACATATGAGTATTAACATATAAAACAAACCAGCAAGTATTGTATGAAACCGTCTCATCGTGAGACGCGTCCAAATAAAAGGCCCATTAGTGAAAAAAACATAAAATTAAAACAATTAAATCTAAATTCACACTTTTATAGAAAGAAATTTTTCAAAATAATTTGTATTATCGTCTCACAGTAAAACGGTTTTAATACGCATGCGATTCTCGATTTGGGCGGCTCATTCAAATATTTTTGGCACTCAAACATCCCCTCACAACTTCGTTCTTTTCATTCCCCTTTTAATCATGTGTTAAATGTTGAACCCATTTGTCTACCATATATAATAATTAATAATTAATTTAATTTAAGATGATTTTCTTAATATTCTCTTAAAGTTAGCAATTTATATTAATATAAATTAATATAAAAAAATTAAATAAAATCGGTTAAATAAAGTTATTAGTATCTGATAACTTATGCCCTTATAGCATAACTAGTATGAAAACTCGTGCAATGCACGACTTTGTTAGTACAAAATATATTTAAAAAACAGTTTTAAATAATAATGCAAGTATATACTATTGTTATTAAATTCACCAAATACATGATTTTTTCAAATTTAAACATAATTACTAACGTTTTTTTTTTAATTATTAACCCAATACATAACTTTTTTTCATTCAATTGAACATATTAACTTCTAAGTTAACCAAATAGAATTACTATTGTAAGTCATATAAATATCTTACCTAATTTAGCTTCAAACTTAAACAAAAAATATTAGATTCAAAATTAGTTAATTATTTCATGTAATCTACTATTATCTACTTTACATAATCTTTTGATTTTATTTTCCATCCTAAGATAAAAAAATGCATTAAGTAAAAAAATTTACTATATTTATATCCTTAATTATTCTTATATGTTAAATTTATTTATTTACCATTTTTAGTCATAAAATTACTAAATAAAAATTAATTAATTTGTCATGTCTCTTTAAAAAATGACACTTGGAATTTTCCAAGACTTTTATAGTATTGTATGATGTATGATATGATATGATGTGAATACTTTTTCATAGTTGAAAATCATTTTTTACAAATCAAATCGTAGAGTTTGGTACAAAACCAATTTTATATCAAAATTCAACTCAAATTGTTACTTTTGGTACATGTATTTATCACACATGTATGATAACTACTTCATTCATTAATCGGTTTAGATGACTTTTTGTCGAGAAAGTAGGATGTACCAAACCTATTTTTGAATGGCTTCATGGTTAAGAAGTCATGGCCTTATTGTTCTCGATTGAAGCTATTTAATATCAAAGATTAATGATTCTGTATATATCAATGATTAATCGATTAATCATTGATCAGTTATATAGAGATCAGCGACTCACCTGGTTAGGTGTGGACTCATCGTCTATTCTTAGCCCTCTTGCTCAAATTGTCTCTTTTCCTTGTCAACGTTAACCAAAGTATTGCCCAGGGCTTTAACGATCTATTAATCGATTGTGACACAAAATTTTTGACATTTTAATAAAATGTCATCATTCTTAGAGGTTTATCTTAATATTTCAATCTTAATTAATGACACTTCCTACTAGTGTTACCAAATATTTTGGTAACATTTGATATATGACATGATATAGATACCTTAAATGTCACAATTGGCACTATTATTTGTAGTGGAAATAATTTAGCACGTTTACCAATTGAGGAAAGTTTAGCACTTATAAGCATGACAATAAGTACTGTCAGTCGTACTTAGCGTGGCTAAGAGTAAATTTAGCCACACGTATTAAGCATGCCTAAAATTTACCCATACAAGTTAGGATCACGCTTAATGAAGCGTGACTAAATACATCAGTATCACATATAGCATGCATAAATTCATTTTTAAGCATAAGTAGATGCAACATTTTTTGTATGGGCAAATACCAACATCGACAACTCTTATCAGAACTCTAGAAATTTCTTATCAATATATCACCATTATTCATAGATCACCCCTTAAAGACAATAGTAATAATAATAACAATAATAAAATAAATAAACTATGAAACAAAATCATAAAATCTGTTACACATCTCCACTCACCCTCACTAATCAGAGCATTTAATCGTATAATCATTGGTTTCCAAAATTAAAAAGGATATGTATGTGATATTGCTTTGACTTATTTGAATTAATTAATAAATTAAGATTAGACTTTTATAAATTCATAATCATGATTAAAGGAACTTTTATGTGGGTCAACTTTCTATATAAATAATGAAAGGCAACGTGAATGTAATGTTGTCAAAGGTGTAGAAAAATGTTTATTTTGTTCGATTTTTTTTTATTTTTTATTTTGGATTGATTTCTAAAATAGTGCTTAGCGACTAAATTTCGGCTATATGAGCAGTCGGAAATTTCCGACTAAATGGATAGTCGGAAATTTCCGACTGTTTTCCTACTAAAATGATTTACCGACCAATATGAGCCGACAAACCCAGATTAGTCTGAATTTAGTCGGTATAGCTCTATACCGCCTAAACTCCGACTATTTCGGGTAGTCGGAAATTTATTTTTTTTCTTTGTAGTGGAAAGTCTATTTGTTTATGGTGAAACTTAGTTACAATTTTTATCAAGAGGAAGAAGAAAAAATGTCCAAGTAGAAATGTATGCGTTTTGGTAAAAGATTGTTCTTTTCAAATTATCCTTGACGTTAAATGTTGTTGAAGATGGTAGAAGTCGAATATCTTCAAATAAATCTACAAAACGAACAAAGATATTACTAATTCGAGTTGGGATGGCAATTCAGTCTGAATCCGACTCTAGTCCGACTCAATCCGAGAAAAATAATCTTATTCGAGTCCGAGGAAAAAGTTATCCGACACCGAACTCTCCGACCCGACTCCGACCCTAAAGGAAATCCGACTTTGACTTTGACTTTTACACCAAAATTTTGTTTCTTTTAAAACTCTAGACGTGACTAATTCAAGCTCTATCTCATACTAACTGTAATTTTCGATTTTGAAAAACTACTTGGTATTTTTATTTAGATTAATCAATCAGAATACGACAAATCAAATGAAGAGAAATAATATACGCCAAGTCAAAATGCGAGAAACTTTTGTTAAATTGTAGCAGTAAAACTATTTCTCTTGTTAAACTTGAATTCAAAGTACATATTTTTATGTTAAAGTGTATTTGAAAAATATATTTTGTTAATTTTGTATGCATTAAAATCATTAACATAATATCACAATGATACTGTTTGATAATAATCCGACACCGCATCTGACTCCATTGGAGGTTTGAAAGTCCGAGTCGGGGCAAACTTGGAGTATGCATAATCCGACTCCTAGTGGAGGTGGACTGAAAAAAAAATCCGATTATTATCCGAAGTAAAAATCAGAGTATGTATAATCCAAGTCAAGTCTGACCCATCGTCATCGAATTAATCGAGGGTGACACCCAAGAAAGCTTATATAATGCATAAGTTAGATGAAGGATGACTATAAGTCTATAAGTATGAATATGAAATTAAAATTGCTTATAAAAGATCTGAAAAACTTACTTCAACAGAGCCCAAATAATAATGAAGCCTTAACCGTTAATTAATAAAACGAAATGACATATTTAACATGGACTTGATCAAGCTTTAGATTCCATAGAGTTTGTGATCATGAAGCCCAAATAATAATGAAGCCTTAACCGTTAGATCATAAGCCAGAACGCAAATTTTTACTTGAGATCGTCTTTTGTAAAGATGACTCTTAAAAGCCCAATCCAAACTCCTATTATTTCAAGACTTAGGGGTGTTTGGTATGTAAATTTCTTGTCTTAGTAACGGAATCAATTAATCCAATTCGTTACAATTTGTTTGATTTGGGATTTGGATAACGAAATCCGTTACTTAAGAGTAACCATTCCCTTTGTTTGTTACCACTCAAATATGAGTTGTAACAAAATACCTTTCTTCTCCATTCATGCTCACAAACACTGCTATATATATATTCATTTGTCTCTCAACTTGCATCCACAACTCCTCTTGATTTTCACCATCTTATGTCATGTACTCCATCTTCTTATTTTCATTTCGAAAGTTTATTTTATCAATGCAATTTGATATTTTTCCACAATTTTGAATCCCGATATATTCAGTTTATGTAGCAATAATGAGTAGTGAGTACTTTAGCAAATTGATTAATTTTTTAATTTGAATTTTATCTATCTCATAGTATAGCTTAGCATAAAATTGGGGCTCCATGAAGTTATCTCATTGACTATATTGATTAGTTTTGATGGTGGCTATTTGAAATAATAGTTGTGAATTTTCGGGAGGTGGTAATAGTTGTGGTTAAGTGATACCCTTATTACTTGATTGAAACCAAACAAGTGATTAAGATAAGGGTTATCGTTACCCTTTGATCTCTTTATTTGTTTCCATTCCCTTTTCATTTAAAAAATTATACCAAACAATCCCTTAAAGTGCTCATGACTTGCATTAATTCTAGTATGATACTTCTATTTTGAGTTTAGATTTTTGCTTTATTTTCAACAGCTAGTCTTCTGAGAGACCGTCTTTCTGAAAGACGTCTTTCAGGCTCAACCCATTAAAGCTTAATATCTACTTTTACTCTAAATTTTCCTTTATGGGTCAGTTAAAGACCGTCTTTCACAAGAATTTGTGTATTTTCAAACATTAAAACTACTAATTGGTTCGTGGAGTTTTTAATTTTTATTTTCTTTTATGCATTTTTCTATTTTATATTTAGATGTTTAGAAAATATATTCCTACCGTATTTTCGCACACGAGCTCGTCTTATATGAGATTGTCAAACAATGAGATAGGTCTATACAATTAGCCTATTCCTCTAAACTCTTATTGATCACTTTTATATTATAATTGATCATTTGTAGACTATAAAAGTGATCATATGATGCTTACAATTTGTCATTTTAACTTTTAAGATTGAAAGTGATAACTTTACAGTTAAATCAATTTAAAATTAAAAGTGTATAAGGTCAGTCCAATAATAATAGTCATATTGTTTCTCATATGAGAATTTGAGTTTCACAATAATTAAATTTACTATGTCTAGGATTGTGCAACAACATATTGTGAGCCTAGTTGACATTATCAAAATAGTTACTTTTGTGTGAGGCCATTTCTGAATGAAACGACTTTAAAACAATGAGTCCACATACTAATATAATTGATGTATTTTAAATTTAAACTAATAGTTTTGTATATTATTATCATTATTCAAGTACGAAACTCTATCACAATCGTTATAAAAATCAAAATTCATTAAGATATGGGAAAAATAAGCTTGGAACCATTTGAGTCCGGACCCGATTTTGAATTAGCCTAAACATCATAGTATTTATCTAATAGTCCGTCTCTTGAGAGACCATCTTTTAGAGAGACTTCCCTCAGGCCCAATACATTAAAGTTTATTTTTACTCTTACTTTACATTTTCTTTTATGGGCCGACCCAATTAGAGTTGGTCTCTCAAAGAGACCGTCTCTCACAAGAATTTGTAATTATCTAATACAGTAATTACTTTGACACGTGGCAATTAGAGAATGGGAGTTATGAAGTATGAGGTGTTGCCACGTGTACCGTTTAATATGAGATTGCAATAGATTCCTACTCTTAGCATAATTCCTAATCATCACACCTAAATAATAAATTAATAATGTAGCTTTGACGAAATGGAATCAATTCGTTATTATGGGTGTGTCCATTATATATTTTTTAAAAATATTGTACGTAGGCATTAAGAATGATGTAAGTAGACACTTAAGATATTGAAAGTATGTATTAAGGTTACGGTAAGTAAGTATTAAGGATAATGTAAGTAGACATTAAGAATATATGATAAGTAAACATTAATCTTTAAAGGGCTGGGCTTGAAATACAATTCTCAAAAACACGGTCTCTCAAGAGTTTAGTAGCTAAAAATTACCAAAAATCATGAGAGCTTATATAAAAATTTGTACTCCCTCCGTCCTATTGAATTTGTAGCATTTGTCATTTTGGTCTATCCCACCAAAATTACATGATTTCTATTTTTTGAACAATGACCCACTATGTATTACTATATACTAAAAGAGTTATTCAATAAGACACATGTCACTCTCACATTTACTATTTTCCCTCCAAAACACAAACGGGTATATTGGAAAAAATCCTTCATTCGGCTAAATATGGTAATTAAAAAATTCTTTCTGCTTTACATCAATCACATTAATCAATCAAATATAGTTATTAATTATTAATCTTATGCTAATTTTAGGTTGATTATAATATATTCCTAATATCAAAGGTTAGGTTCAAGCCAAACATAGAATTTTGACCATTTTGGTGGTCGTAATTTTAGTTTAAGTGTTGGAGTTTGGTGTTTTAGCTTGAATCAAGAATTTGATACTTTTGTGACTCAAGATTCAGAAAAATAAACATTGAAGTATATAATTTGCAAAAGTGCTACACTTTTAAGCTGTAATTCACGAATTATTCTAAAAACAAATAAAATGAATTGTTGAAATATACAGGGGTTAATTAGATTAAGAAATTATATTTTTTTCTAATTATTTTCCTGAAATACTGAGATCTAAGTTAAATTTATTTGTATTACACGGCCACATTCCATAAAAAAATTTATATTACACACCTATAGTTTTCAAATTTTAACATTTTAATTTTTTCTAAAATACCAAGATATAAACTATTTTACTAAAGATATAAGTTATTAATTTTTTTTGTTTTGATATTACGTGCATAAGAAAATGTAAATTGATATGTTTAATTTCTCTTACACGTTAAATATTATTTTCAATAAATTTATTATAATTAACAAATAACAAATTAATATTATGATAATTTAAACTAATTTTGTTTATGTTTACATTATTATTATAATTTTTTAAAATTATCCGTGCTTGGCACGGGATTTAAGCTAGTAACCTTTTAATTACATCCATACATTTTTTAATTTTATCAACACAATTCATTATGTCTCTTCATTTATTACCATTATTTACTTTGGGGGTGTTTGGCAAATTAGCTTATTGAGCAATTTTAGCTTATTTTGATATAAATAGAAGGTTGAGTGATCAAACTAGCTAATGCTAGTGTTTGGTGAATTAGCTGGTTAAAACTGCTTATAGCAGTGGATTTAAAATGTCAAACCAGTTAATAAAATCAGCTGGTCAAATAAGTCATTATAATCGGCTATCAGCACACTTTTTTTTTTTTTTTTTTTTTGATATACTTTCTTTTTTTTTAGTACTAAATACTTTCATCATTTTTTTGATTCAAACTATGCAGGAGACATGCCACTCTAATCACTTGACAACATTCTCACTTTATTCAATAGTAAGGTTAGAGTACACAAATTTGCCACTTATTCTCAAATCTAACATAATTAATTTCATTGCATATCTATACCACTATTTTAATTCATCTTCCCCCCTCCCCCACCTTATCTTTCACAACCACCAAATTGAACCCCTTAAGCTCTTACAACCCAACAATGGCGTCGTCAGAATACACCTTATCAGTAGTCGAGAAGCTTCAAGAAGCCAAAAAAAACTCCGGAAAAACATACACTCAAATTGCTGAAGAAACTGGTCTAACCAACGTCTATGTAGCCCAACTTCTCCGACGTCAAGCCCATTTGAAGCCCGCTACTGTGCCTAAACTTCGGGCTTCTCTACCACACTTGACAGATGATGATATTCAGCAGATGATGAGACCTCCTTTTAGGTCATTTGATCCTGATTTGATTCAAGAACCTGCTATTTATAGGTCTTCATTTCTACTTCTTCCCTTGTTATTACTGCTTGATTATGGTTGAATTGTTGTGTAATTAGTGAATTAGGGTTTTGGTTTTGATTGATGATCGGTTTAATGATGTGGGTTTGGTTTTGTTTTAATTTGTTCATTGTAATTTGTGTTTACTGTCTAATTGGAAATTTTATGATTGTTAATCATTGATTTGACATAATCTTTATGGGTTTTGAAAATTACGCGAAATTTGGAAAATCTTCCAGAAGGAATTGCTTTTGAAAAAATAAAATATTTGGGAAATTCAATATTGTTGTCACCCATGTGCTGCTTGAAGATGAAATCATGTTTTTTTTTCAATTACGTCGCAAATATACTGTCGGATTTGGGAGAGTATATCATTGGAGATTGTTGGAGTGTCAACACATGTGAGTTGAAAGAAAAGAGTATGAGCTGTCTCACATTGAAGATAGAAAAGAGTATGCATTACTTTATATACTCAAGGAGTCTATTACCAATTGGTTTGTTAGAGTATATAACATATCCTGGGCCATTAACCACCAACTTAAGCTTTTGGTTGAATTGGTTAGTTGACATGGTATCAGAAGCCAGGGTGACAAGAGGTCACAGGTTCGAATCTCAACCACCCCTTATTTAAAGTGGAATATTTAGCGCCATGTATGAGGAGGGCATGTGCTGCATCCACACTTCTAGCCCAAAGGGCTCTCGTGTGAGGGAGCGTGTTAGAGTATATAACATATCCTGGAGCCTTAACCATCAGCTTAAGCTTTTGGTTGAATTGGTTCGTTGACAGGTTTTATCAGTGGACTATTTCTTCCCCTCCCTATCAGAGATTATACAAAAAGAAGGAAAATTTGGGATTAATAATCTCAATTTTCACTTTTTTCCGATTTGAATTTTTGCCCTCTAAGCTTTCCCATGTGTACAGATTGCATGAAGCAACCATGCATTTCGGGGAGAGCATTAAAGAAATTATCAATGAGGAGTTTGGTGATGGCATGTAAGGATCTCACCCTGCTCTGCCTCTTACTTTATATTATTATGCTATACTACATTTGTGCTCCTTAGTCTTTGATTCTAAGTTCGGTGGTAAACTGGTAATGAGAATGATCTATAATGTAAATTTTCTTGATATATATTGTGTCATTCATATGGTAATGAAAGTTTGATTATGAAAAAATATTTTTGTTCACAATTTTCGATTATCACTTAATATCACAACTTCACAAGTTCAAATGATAATGTATTCAAATGAATTTTGTTAAAAAAAATGAGATTGTTGAATTGTAGAATAAAGATGACAAATTTGTTAATTGATATTCCTACTAAAATTACACAAACTTTTCATTGTCATTTACATTATTTAATATTGATTATCAAACAGGCCGTAAATATAATTATTAATGAGGGATTGAGAAGCTCCGTTCACCCGACATCATCTTCACTATAATACTAAATATATTCGCTCATAGAAGTTATGATAACGTTTGGGAATGTAGTATATTCATAACGGCTTGTTTGGTGAGTGGTAATAAACGGTGGTAATGGAAATGAAAAGTTGTGTAATTTTGGTAGAAAATCTCTTAGCTACCGTGATGGTCATGCTTGTCCAACTACAATGATTTCATTTTCTTCATAAAATTAGTAATCGAAATTTGTAAAATGAAAAACTTTTTTATTATCAAAGTTTCATCACCATGGGAATGATAAGGAATTTTTGATAAAATTTTACACTACAAATCGTACCCATTACCGCCATTTAGTGTCACTAACCAAACGGGCCGTAAGAGTTCTAATCATAACAACATACCATCCCAAGTTACGCCTCCTTTGAATCAAGAGAGAAAAGCATACGAGATAATTGATCTCGTTGTGTATGTTCAATCATCTGTAGGTCTTCTTGTTAATAGCTGAGCCCTATGGTATAATCCTTGATTCCTTGTTACCGTGGGCGATTCTGATAAACGCTTCTTAGTATCTTTATCTTCTACTATGACAAGGACCTTGAACAAATCATGTCCAGCCAATGGAAGCACCTTGAAGTTTAGAGATCTTAGCTATAGAATTCGCCGTGTAATATGTTGATCGTTTTGGCTGTAGGATTGTGTCATTTAGTTCCTTTTTTCGCTCGTGTCCCAAATTAGAAATATTACTCGCTGACATAATGTTTCTGGTTCATTCACATTGTTGTTCGTTCAGCATGTCAGCCATAGATTTCTATTGCTCGGTCGATAAGGTCAAAGGTGCTGATGGCAAGGACAGAGTTGTTATCACATATGACGGAAAGTATTTACCATACACTGAGCAGGTCAGTTGGACTTATCGTACTCAATCTAGAAAAAAATCACTTTGCACATATCTTGTTCTGCTGTTTTGGCTAGGAAATATTTGGTAATGTTTTCCCGGTTGCAATTGGTATAGAATGCTCACGAGTGCACGTAAAGATTAAGCATATCGCAAATGAGCTAATCACATGTACCCTTGCGTACACCAATCTTTAAATGCAACGGGTTGTAAACTAATCGTTCTCGGATGTTGCTTATGTATGTCAAATATGAATATATGATGCTCTTTAACTATGTGTCGAACTCGTACATACGTTCTTATTCAATTTTCGATCTGGTTCGCATGAGATAGCTGCATTCTTGCATCGTCTGACAGTTTGTTTGAGAGTAACTTCGTTGAATTGTGCTGTCTCGACAGAAATCTGAGGAAATGCTATCAAGACCGAGGAAATAAGGAAAAGAATGCATGAACATAAAATCAATGAACTCATTTGCTTTGGTGACTTGTTTATCTACTCGATAATTTCGAAAACTTTGGTATGTATTTCTGATTTACTGTATTTGCTCAATCAATAAGTGACAGTATGATTTCAATATGTCATGTATATGCTCCTGGGGAAACAACTTCTATTTGAGCTGCAATGATGAAATAATCTTCTCTCATTCGCAAACTTTCTTCACAAATTCTTATATGAGACGGTCTTTTCTCTCACCGTGAGATGTGTTCCATATTTGGGTTATATAACCCAAAAATAGAAACTTTTAGCATATAGACTTTTTGTTTTAAGATCGTTTTACCGTGAGACTGTCTCTCATAAGAACATCTCAACTTTCTTTGGATTCAAGCAATTATTACATTTAGCTTGTTTGGCGTTAAGCTTTTAACTATGACGGGTTTTGGTTTAGCTAATTGATCGTCGGTTTACAATATCGTTAGTATTTTCTTTACGTAGTGTAATGGAAACACCAATAATTTGAGAAAGACTGAAGAACAGATAGGAAAGAGATGGGGAAGATGAAGCAGAGTTAGAAAAAACATTTCAGCCCTCGATGAAGCCCTTATTATAACTAGTGTAAGTACAATTCGTTTTCAGCTCGATTTATTTTCAGCTTGATACTCTCATACATTCTAAAAACGGGATGGATCAGGGCCTAAAATCGGGCCCAAATTAATGTACACCGTTACTTATAATTTTAAAATAATCAATTAGAAAAACAGACAAATTATCTGGATTTGTATCATGATAAGAGGGTTTCTTTCAAAATTTTCTCTTCAATCGTACCAAGAATCATATAATTCTACAATAGTTATATAAATTATCACAAAAATTATGTTACACATATTCTTGAAAAAAGCTATATAATAAGCTCATAATCACCTCGAAAATACCAACTATAACAGGCTAAAACACCAATTTTAATAGGTTAAAATATTACAACTTTAAACACCAACTTAAAACATGTTAGAATACCAATTGAAAGCAGCATAAAACATCAATTAAAAAAGTTTAATACCAACTTTAACAGATTGAAACACCAATATCAAAGGTCAAAATACCAATTTAAGCAGCATAAAACATAAAATTTAAAGGTTAAAGTACCAACTTTAATAGGTTAAAACATCAAATTCTATAAGTTATAATACCAACTTCAATAAATTGAAACACCAACTAAAATAGATTTCGAAAACTATTATGTGTGCTTAAGTATATCATCCTTTCAGCGGATACCTGTGAGACTGCCAATTTTATGTGACAAAATTTTTTTTGGGTCACTTCTTTGTTCTTTCCATTAAAATTCCAAGTATATACCTTAAGTCTGGCAAACTTTAGAATGCCCATTTCAGTACTTAAAAATGTCAATTTAATATTGAAATTTCCAAATTCAAGTTTTAACCTCAACAAAGGGTCATTTAAACCTTTGATTTTTTTTTTTAGTAAATTTAAACCTTTGATTTGTTCTTTTAAATCTTGGAATTGAAAAAAAATTCAAAATTACAATATCAAATTTAAGAATCAAAACCAAATCGAAGTCTTAAAATTTGTCTTTTAAGTTTCTCTTAAAGAGACGTCTTTCCAGTTAAAATATAATTTATTTATAAAAAATGAAAAAAAGTTTATCTTGTATGAGACCATCTCGCCATGAGATGGGCCCTTATAATTGGATTATTTCTTTTATTAATCACTTTAATATTAAAAGTTTTCATTTTAACATACTAAACATATATTAGTCAACCTAATAAAAATGATTTCACCATGAAATCGTTTCGTTTCAGTTAAATAATGTGTGAAACAAAATGAGAGGAAGGAATGGAGTAAGCAAACTGGGCCTAACCCGAGGAGAAAACCATGTTGTAAATATGAGAAAAATGGGCTTTGCTTTCTCGGTCTATCATCCATAAACCCTAACTAATCCCTATAAAACCAAGACTTATCGTCGGGTATAGAAGTATTTCACTCAACCTTCGGCAGCGCCGCCGTATCACTCATCTGTTCTCTTCATTTCCTTCTCCTTTCTTTAGAAAATTTTGTAGATGAATTCAGGTTATTATTTTCTTGATTTTGATTTTGATTGAGGATCAATAATTAGTCCATCTTGGCAAAGCTTGTCAGCTCTCTAATGAGAGCAATGACATGTTTTGAATGCTAATGGACTTATATCAAGCACTTACGCTTCATCTCCTCCCTGTTCTGGACTCCCTTTTTCAATGGAGTTTCCGATCATTGGAGATGATACATTTTCGTAAAATATAATTTCGATGTTCATGGAGTTTGGAAAATGATGATAAAAAAATCGATCAAATTCATCTGAGGCGAAAGCTTTGCTGATTTGATTTTTTGCACGTCAGTCTGATCCCAAACTCTTTTAATTTTCATTTTCTGATGGTTGATTTTGATGATTGTTTGGTGATTTGTAATAGAGAGAGTCCATTCTCAGCGAAGCTGAAAGAATTTCTTCGTAAATGATGTTCGGCTTTGGATTAAAATGGACTAATATTAACTGTCGATCTAATCTGTCCTAAGATTCTAAATTTCTGTGAATCTGTTGGTCAGTAGAGATGAAACATTTCTCTTTTCTCACCAACACGTCAATAAATCTGAAATTTGATTTCCATAGTTGTGAATTTGTGATACTAGGATACTGCCGTTTTGACAAATGTGATGATAATATGAATGAATTTGTGCGATATTTCTTGTTCAGTTATCGCCACATAGGCTTCATACGGAATTTCTTGAAAGGTGAATCTTGCTTCTATGTTTAGTGGTACGAATTTATCATCTTTCTTACTGTTTTGAATCTTTTCTTAGGAGTATGCGAGATGCTTTACTGCGCTACAGATTTAAATTCACCATTTTATGGTTTATTTTAAGATCTGTTTCAAACAATATTGTCTATGAATCCAAAAGTTACCCAATAATATGTGGTTTTTGCAACATTGAACTTAGTTGTTTTGAGGTTTACAAAGAACATAAGGTTGCAAACCCTAATCTCTTTATGTTTCAAGAGAATGAGGGAGAAAAATCGAGAAATCAGAAATTCCTATGTTGATGAACAAGTTAAATGATTTCTATGTTTTGAGTGGCTTCATTCAAATCCATTTACTAATTATAACTGATAATATCAGTTAATTATAACGACAAACATTCATTCATAACAACACAATGCTTCATGAGACAAATTTTCAATGCGCGAACAGTCGCCTTGGTCTGAGGTGCTCGAACGAACACATGCCAAATTACTTCTAGTAACTTTATGTCGCAAAAATTTCAAAGTGCTCAAACGAGCACGTTCTAGATCAACAAGAAGAAGGTTTGAAACAAACTGCCAGACCATTGATGAAGTGCTTGGACGAGTATAATTGTGTTCGAATGAGCTGGTTGAATGAGCAGCTTGATTTGGTTTTGTTGTTACATTTTTGCTTAGTGTATTACTTAAGCCCTTCGGATAAAGTCTATTAGGAAGCCCTAATGACAGAATTTATAATTGGTACTTCATATCAACAAATAATTGGATTTTTAAAGACTGGTGGTGCACGTTAGAAAGCCCTAATGACAGAGTTTATGATTGGTACTTCATATCAATTCCTCATTATGCACCGGGTCTTGTGGATGCACCGGGTCCTATTAGTGCTAGAGTTGGAAACCCATCTATTGAGTATTGATACAAGACAATTAATAGTGTTGTGAGACAGCGGAAGTAAGATCGATGAAGCAATAACGAAATTCAAACAAACAATAAGAAAAGACAAGAAATTTAAAATGGTTTACTATCAATGTAATAGCTACATCCACCTGCACCAAGATCAAATAATTTCACTATGAACCGCAAATAATTAAAGATAAATCAAACTCTCATTCACAACAAAATTCCTCACTTGTGATCTCTCTAAATTTTGTGAAAGATGAGCCCTAGTATGATAAAAGAGTGTTTATATAGTAAACCCTTCGTAAAAGATACTTGGGCATCAAGAAAAATAAAATGACTGGTCAAAATAAGTAATTTGCGAAAAATAACCGTAAATGTGCAACCCGCAGCCTGCAACGCACCCCGTGCACTTGGACAGAACGCACTCCGAGCCCTGCACTCCTAGGCAGACTTGGCTCTGCACCCCGCGCATTTGCTTCTGACCTGATTCATCTTAGTTTGAGTCACCCATACTCAACAAATAGGACATAAATTTATCTAACAAAGGGCAATATTGTATTCTACAAATGTTATTATTGGAAGGAAGGATGAATGAATATGTTATTTTGTTATTACTCAAGATGGGATTTTGAGTGCGAAGGTGGATGCTTCATAAGTTGAGATCTCAAATAATATCAAGTGCTTAAGCCTTTCGAATCATGAACATGAAATGAAGATTGGTGCTCCTAAGATGTTCGTGGAAATGTTATATCAACTAAATTTTGCAATGCTAGATTCACTTGTCATGATTAGTGGAAAATGCTGAAGTACACTCTTAATGGTCACTCAAAGTGGAGAAAAGAAACTCATTTTCAACAAAGTAAACGTCATGGATATGAAATATTCCTTAGTAGTAAGATCATGTAATTTCCATCTTTTTTTTTATATAAAACTTGCCCCCAAAACACATTTTTTGATTCGACTAGCAAATTTATCCCTCATGCAATGATACTTATGAACAAAACGCAAACACTCGAACACCTTAGCTAAGCTGCTCTCAAGACACATTCACCCCAAAACAAAATAGGCAAGTCGTATGGGAACATTAAGACCCAAGTAACATTCAAGATGTGTTGATGTCTTCTTTTAATCCACCTATTTTATTGCAGAGTGTCCACACATGAAGTTTGGAAAACAATCCCATTCCCATTGAAAATTCTTGCATAAAAAAATTTAGTCTCATTGTCGCTTATGACTGTTTTAACATTACAACTAAAGTAACGAGATATCATAGCAAAGAATGAATGAAAAATAGAATACACCTTTGCTTTTAAATGCACCACATGATAATGAGTATCACTTGATGGACTAGCATAATGACCCCATAATTACAATGGATAAGTTCAAAAGCACTACTAGCTCAAACTACTTCTAACAGAAAAACTAGGATGAGATTTTTTAGCTTGTGGACAAGTTTGACAAGCTTTATTTAAATGTTTATTGCATCAACTATTTCTTATTTGAGATATAAACTTGGTAATACGATCAAAAAGATACCCAAGCTTTGATGCTACAACTCAAATTTATCCACAACCACCTTCTTTGCCACATTAATCACACTATGACCACAGAAAAAATAGAGTCCACCCTTACATCGACTGGCTACAATCATATTCCCCAAACGATGGTCTTGTACAACACAAAATTGGTTAGTGAAGGAAACACTACATTTCTTTTCGTCAATCAAGTGATCAACTGAGATACAGAAATTAAGTTACAACATAATTTAGGCACACATAGTAAACACGTCTAAAGAGAAATAATAGGTCAATTGAACACGACCACATTTAGTGACAACAACATGTGGACCATATGAGAGTCTAATAGGGCATAAAGTCCCATGTAAGTCGTACAATTTATCATTTTTTCCGGTGACAGTGATCAGTGGCACCATTGTCTAATATCCAAGGGGTTGTAGACTTGTAGTGACCATATTTGGCATTTCATCAGGAAAATTCTTCATTTACCAGTTTCATTAATCTTCATTACTGAAAATAACATTGACACTCATCCCTTCACATTCGTTTATCTATCAAGAGTTTAGGACATAATAATCTTAATTGTCTATTAAGCTTAAGAGTTTAGGTAATGTCTATTAAGAAAAATCTTAATTGAATCTTACAATACTTAGGACATAATAATTATCTAAGTACACTTAAGTTAACTAATTATCTATTAGACTCTTTAGGAAACTAAGCACTAAGCCACTAGTGATCAATCACATCTTTATGTGATACTTTTGCTTTTTTTTCTTGCATAAAAAGTAGGGTTTGGTTTATACCGAATTTCGGATTTGTGATTAATCCAAGTTGTATTCCTTTATGTATTACTTTTTAGATCTTTCTATCAAACTCAACTTCATCAATTTTATATCTTTGCTTCTACTTGTGTAACACTCCGGCCCAACGGACCACCGGTGACTACTCATGGAGATTGTAGACTGGCCCCACAGACCAACACAAGTCTTTCCAGCACACTTTGGCCTCACTCGTGCGCACCCAGGAAAACTTCCCAGGAGGTCACCCGTCCTAAGATTGCTCCCCACCAAGCACGCTTAACTGTAGAGTTCTTAGCAAATGGGCTCCCATGAAAAGAAGATGTACCTTGTTAATATGAGTAGTCTATCAATCCCTTTTCAAACTAAATCTGAGGTATATTTGCTAGCTAACAAAAACCAAAAGTCCCTAACTACTCTTAACCCTTGGCCTTGATGAAAGTTTCAACCAATTATCAAGCGCAAAGTCTTCCAAGACCAAGTTATAATGGATTCATGTTCAGCAAATCCAAAACTAAATTCAAGTCCATGATCAAGATTAGGGGCGAAACACATAGTATGTGAACCCTATTCTTATTTTCTCATTAATTTGTGTCAATCGGGCTATGTAGCCTATATATCTAATGCGTCTCTCCGACAGATTGTCTCTCACAATAATTTGTGCTTCATAAATCATTAATGATAAAATAGGGACTAAAATTTGCAAAAGTTTAACATTGGTAGGTTTTGAGCCTAAAACCAACAATACTATAGAAAGAGGGACCATGAATTGAGGTACATTTTACTGATGAATTATAATTAGTTTGCTTATATATGAGATCTCTATTTCTGGGGCGCTAATAGTTGGACAACTAAAAGTGTTTAGAATCGCTCCTAACCAAAAGTTAAGATGACAAAAGCCTGACATGCAGTGGCGGAGCCGCATTGGGAATTTTGGGCCTACAGGGTCACGTGCCTCTAGGGTTTCTTAAAAAAAACAATTAAAGTAAATTTTTCTATTGATAAGAGAGTAAAAGTGTAAAACTAATACTGAAGTATTTTGATGATAAATACTCTCTCATTTTAGTAACTTTGTCTTATTTTTTTTATTTTATCTCATTTTTGTAATTAGGTCAGTTGATTTAATTTGTTCCATCTACTTTTATGGTATGTCGTATTTAAAATTTTAGCAAGGGTAAAATAGTTGTTATCTTGTTAATTTTACGAATAAAACTCTGCCGAATATTTGTCCACTAATTAGTACTATCTGAGACTCCGAATTCTGAATTCGCCACTGCTGACGTGATGATAAACGTTTCTAGTCCCAACTCTTATGATCGGGAATTTGTTAGCCGATTTGATTAATGATAGTATGGGCTTCTTGTTTTCAACATCGACATGAGAAAATCAAGATTACGCTCCATCTTAACTACGTAAAATTTGTCAAGATGAAAATTTGTTAGGAGTTAACTATAAATTTTTTTATGAGACGATTTCACTGTGAGACGTGTCTCTTACTTGTATGTCTCGTACTTGGATTGCAGGGCCCAATTATAGACATGTCTCAACTATTTATAATTTTTAGGAAAATTATCAATGGTACCTCTGTGTTATTGCATTTTATCTTTGGTATTCCTGTGTTTTTTCGAATTCCAATAGTACTCCCACCATATCTTGCTAATTATAAAAATGACACTTTTTAACTTTTTTTCCATTAAGTTTGTTTTATTTTTTGAATTTGACCAAACCATAGTTAGTTTCTTCTTCTTTCCTTTTCCCTTATCTCTTCCTTCTCTCCTTCCATGGCTGCTTCTTCTTAGGAATGATGTAATTAGTAGGCTTTAAAGATATTGTAAGTAGGCATTAAGGTTATTATAAAGCATTAAAGACATGATAAGTAGACATTAAGGATGATGTAAGTAGACATTAACAATGATGTAAGTAAGTATAAGAATACCGTAAAAAAACATTAAATTTTAATGTACTAGGCCTAAAAGACGTCTTTAATGCTTATCCTTAATGCCTATTTTCAATAATTTAAATGTCTACTTACATTATTTTTAATGCCTATTTACATCATTTTTAATGCCTATTTACAAGTTACAATATTTCAGAAAGTATATAATATACCGACCAAATCAAAAATGATCTTTCAAAGAGAATGTCTCTCATAAAATTATGTGATAAAAAAGTAGAGCAAAACTGGTGAAAATTTTTTTTTTACTAATTGCTAAAGTACTTCCTTCGTTAAAATATACTTTCAACATTTGATTTTTCACGCGGTCCAATGTACTAATTCAATCCTTAATATTTATAATTATGTGTAATAAAAAAATTATAAAAATTTGATATTAAATATCTTTGCATCGAGACAAATCAAACAAGATTCTACTTGACTATATTTTAACTTATAGATTACAAATTCACAAACTAAGGAAGAAAAATAAATAGTCCTTAATTGCTTATATTTCTAATATTGCGACTATATTGGAACGGAACGGAGGTAGTACATGTTTTAAAACTTGTAAAGAAGGATAAGTAAAACAATGTTAAAATGGGTGCTTAAATCGAAGAGGTAGTATTTAGAGTAACCTATAGGCTATAGGCTATAGGCAATATGAAAATAAATAATAAATAAAATAATATATAATAAATAAAATAATAATATAAAGAGAGCAGTAAGAGATGAGTACGTGGTAGTTCAACAGACCAAGTGGCATTGTGACAACATCCAATAAGACACTTGGCAACATCTGCATTTCCTAATCTTACGTCTTATGTGTGCTGGCCATTATCCACCCAACCTAACCTTTTTTATTATCTCTATTTTCAATTCTTTTTAGTACTTCCTTTGTTTCGTACTTTCGTTAGTTGAATTATTGGATTTGACACATTTTTCAAGGGCCGTCAAATTAATATGGTAAAAGTAGGGATAATGTATGATTG